>VXBR01000287.1:8478-76742 GCA_013400215.1 Cisticola juncidis | reverse complement strand
GGGGACATTTATTCAGATTTCAACAAAATTTAATACAGCAATTTACAAAAATTTAAAAAAGCCTAGATCTTCCCCTCTGAAGAGAAAGGCTTTCAATTAAAGCTTTCTTTCACACTATTAAGTTGGGTTTACATACATGCAAGTAAAAGGGGTGTAATTGCTAAGTTTTGGCTCTGTTAACCTTGACAGTGTCCCGTTGAAGTCCACCAATTTGAGTTGTGAGCCTCTGACTTTATTTCTGCAGTGAAATCTCACTGCACAGGGCAGGGATCTCTCTGCTTGCTGCAAGCAGTGGAAGCAGCCTCTCGTATGTATTACCATTAGACAGCCAAGTCTAAACAAATGTGGAATTACTGCTGCAGAATGCATCTGAGTTAACATTGGTGTGAAAGGAGCAGTGAGGTAAAGCCAAAAGGGAATTCAAGGCTTACGTTTTTCTTTTAGCCTTCTCCTATAAACTTCCTCTACGATGGTGAGAGTCAAATAAAGTAGGCAGAAAAAGCACATATTAGATCAATTTTGCAATTTAATTAGGATATGCATTCTAGCATATTACAAGTACATTGACATCATTTTTCAACTTTATTTGAGAAGACCACCTGAAATGCTGATAAATCAGTGATTTCTTTTTTTTTTTTTTCCAGAAGAATTGCTTCTGTTTCCATTCAAATATAGTCTAAGTGCTTTCCTTGAATGCAGTCCATGGATTCTGTAGAGGGTTTGGTTCTTCTGCCACTGGAATCAAGGACAGTTTCACCACAGCTGCAGAAGCTCTAGATTTACTATCCTACCCCTATCTTTCCTTTGAAACACCATCAATTATTTGGGAATCTCACAGAAAACACAGAATTCTATTAGCAAAAGGGTTCCACTACCAAGCACTGCTGTCAGACAAACAATTTTCTGGTTAGACATGCAGCTGTCTCCATGCACAAGCTCTGCAGCTGGGTGAGGTAAGCACAAGGAGGGGTTAAGTCACTGCTGGAATGAACCATGGGAGGTTTTTGGGAGCCCTGCAAAGGAGGAAGCCCAGCACGTGGAAGCCTCAGTGGACGCCCACAGAAGCTGTGAGAGCAGCAAAGCTGTGCCCTGGGGTAACCTGCACACAAACACTCCTGCATGGATCAGTGTCAGTGCTGCACAGGAAAAAGGGCCCTATTTCCAAATTCTCCTGGCCCAGCAATTGGCAAGAACCCAGAGAATATCTCACACAGCTGTGGCACCACTGACTGAGACCAAAGGCTGAACAAACTGGTTTGCTTGCCATTGACCTGGGTCAACAGTGCAGGCTTAAACAGAAACCTGCAATAGCAGAGAACCCTAAACCAGGCTGGCAGGGACACTGAAAGTCCATCTGGGCAAATTTTCATGGGACAGGGAGCCTGAATGAGACACAGTCATGAAGAAAGGAAACAACGCCTCTCTTTTAGGGCATTTGCACCTTGAACCACTAGGCTTAGCTACTACCATGACCTTTTTCCCCTTAAAAACCAGAAACTGCCAAGATTTTCCCAAGAAATTTTCAAGGTATACCTGAGAAATGAATTCCCATTGAACTACAATGAGTCTTTACAAGTATAAATGAAACACCAGCAGAAGTTGTTTCAGGGCCTTGAGGACACTTCAACTTGTGCTGCCTCTGGATTAGAACAGAATTTCACACATTAAAAGCCTCTACTCTACCAGAACACAGAACTAATTGACAGCACTTTTCCTCCCCAAATAAATATCAAGTCCATTCTTCTATTCCTTTGTGTCCCTTTGCAACCCAAAGCCAACTTAAAGTAAGGTTTTGAATTTTTAATTTTGTTTCCCCTCCTCTTACCTCTTTCTGCCACTTCAGTGTAGGAGGAGGTCCTGGAGAGCTGGCTTTGCAAGCGTTCTATCTCTGCATCTTTGAGAGCCAGCTGCTCCTGGAGCTGGGCTATCTCTGCCTGAAAAGGAGCATGGCAGAGTCAGAATAACTTCCCCACCCACTGTCTGGGAGTTTTTCCCAGGAACTCTAAGATGTCTGAGGGCAACACAGTGGGTGAGGTCAGTTACCAACACAGGATATTTCACAAACACTACAACAGCTAGTTCATACACATATTTAAGCTGCTATTCCTCTTAGAGAAGCTCATTTTCCCCAATGTAATCAGCTCCTGGAGAAGACAGATGCAGAGAAAGGCAACATTTCCAAGGATTTATGTAGGTGAGGGAACTCTGGAAAGCTCTCAGTGCTACAAAGATGGTCATATAATAATAATTGTTCTAGGCAACTCAAACTTTGCATGAAGACCTCTAAAAGAGATCAGAGGATTTTAAAACAGATACTGGTTATTTTTAATCCTAGTTACTACTTATTAGTATAACTGAGAATCTACTAATGCTGAACCTTCTCAGCCAGACAACAAAACTGTTTTTTCTCACAACAGCAAATAGGATAGAAGGAAAGCACAGCCTGGAAAACCATGCCACACATGCAAAAAAACACCAGTGTTCATTTATATTTACTGGAAATTTAGGGCTGCCACTAGAGTTGGATAGAAAATCCCACATGAAAGAGCTCAACAGGACAGTGGGAAGAGAATTCTGATTGTTCAGCTTGAAATGCGGTGACTCTAATCTGGGTTTTGCATTGATAAGAAAAACAGCCAACAGCATATTTTACCAAGTCAGCAGTTTGATAAGATTTTCTTCAGAGGTGTCAAAACCTCTGTGTGTCAACATTCTGCATCTCCCCTGTAAAAGCACAGCAAGCCTCCTTGCAGATAAAGGACCAAAACCAACAACCCCAAACAGAAACAACCAAAACCTAAACAAACAAAAAAGGAGAAAAAAAGGAAGGAAAAAAACAAAGAAAAAGGACAGAAAAAAAACATTAAAATGACCAGTTTCTCAAAATACTAAAATAAAGCAGGAAAGATGCAAAACACCGAACACCATTATCCAAACAGGAAGAAACTCAGGTTTAATTAACACACAAACTCATTTTCACCGGGAAGCAACACTTGGATTGAAGGATAACGTCATTGCTCTGCCTAAAATTCCATGTGGAATAGAAGAATCTGCCTCGTTGCCTCTGTGAAGGGCTCCTACACTTCCCACTGGCTAACATGCTTTTTATATCCAGCCATGGATACTTTCCAATTTCTCATCTAAGACGCTGGAACAACAGGAAGACAAAAGCTTGCAGACCTCCTAATACCAGATCTGGATTTGCCTCCCCTGGCCTACTGGATCTCAGAGCTCTTTTAAAAGCCCTCTTTTCCCTTCATGTCTAATTCCTGTCATCTCTGATTATTTTTCTGCTTCCTCTCTCTTTCCTTGTACTTTTCTTCCTTTCCAGTCTTGCATCTTCTCTCCCTCAGTGGATTTTATAATTCTTCTTGCCCATTTTCCTTCTGCTCCTACATTTTCCATAATTTCTCTCTCTCTCGGCAGCTGGCCACGCGCCACTTGAGAAAATATTTTCAAAGACTGTTCATCTCCATCAGGTCAGAGAAAACATGGATTGAAGAACTATTATCTTAACAAGAAAAAAGACATGACAGCAACATTCTGTTATTCATCCAAGAACTCTCAAAATAAACACTAATACAAATAATAGCTGTTTGTCATGACTGGATCAAGCGATCAAGCATTAAATAGAAAATTCAGTTTAATAATTTGAAGTGTTTCTCCAAGATTCAACCACAACTCAAGAGTCAGTTGTTCGTATAAGAGGGATTATTACACAAATGAAAGAGATATGATTACAGCACAAGAAGGAAAAATCCTACGGTGCGTTTTTAATCTACTGGAAAAGGGCTAAAAATTCCAACTAGAAATAACAGTGAGAATGTTCCACTAGAAAAATGAATTACTGGGGAAAATGATGAAATGTTTCACATGTCAAGTTCCTCCAGATTATGATCCAACAGCTTAGCAGGACTGAAGATCAACAGAAGTGTAAGGCAGCCATGCAGTGTGATACACACAAAGTCAAAGCAGATGATCTCATGGTGTACTTTGGGCTTAATGTCCATGAAAACAAATCCCACAGCAAGAAAACACTCAACCAATTTTGCATGTCTCCTCAGGCTTTTGGAAAGTCTGCCCCACAGAGGCTGGTCACCATCACACAGACCAAGGGCAGGACGCCTTCAAAGAGGCCTTCCCTCTGAGCAGCTCTTTGCAAGAACTGCAGGAAGTACCAGAGTGAAAACTGCATGGAGGGAGCAAAAGGCACAAGGAAAGATACACCACCTTCCAACCAAGGTATTTATTCCAAAGATGGTTAAAGAAAACTTGACTTCCCAGCTCCCCTGCCACAAGGTAAAGGTCAGAAAAGTCAACACGGACAAAAAGGGGAGCACATCCCTTCCCAGTGGATAGAAACCTGTCAGGACATGCCAAGGATTCTGCTTACTTTAGTTGCTTTCAGTTTCCACTCGTACTGATTTCTTTCATTTTCCAGTTCTTCCACTTTAATTTTGAGGTGTCTGAGTTCCTGTAACAAGCCCTGCAGAGGAAGAAGGAAGTTCAAGGTAAGGCTCTTCTTGCAGCTATTCATTTTTCCCAGTCCTGAGTTACAGATCATGCATGAACCACACAGTATTCAGCACTGAACTGCTACACTAAAAACTGTGACCTACTCTAAGAAGCTGTCCCTTAAATGTCCCTTCTCCCATTCCTTGATAGAATTCCATCTTGCTCATTCTGAAGAGCAAAATTACTAAAACCTCGATGGAGCTCTGACAAGACAAAATGTCTTAAAATGAACCGAGGAAAGGAGAAGTTTGGAGGAGCCACCCAATTTTGGACTCCTGGGCAGTATATACATCAAGCCCCACACCAGCATCTTGGATTACCTTAAGGTAATCAAAGATTTATTTAAGATTATTATTAATTTAAGATTGTTTTAATTTAAGATTAAGATTTATTTAGAATGACTCCCAGATTTGACTCTCAGATTATTTCTCCAACCTACAGCTTGTTGTTCTAATAGTCCCTTAAGCTGTTCTGCATCAACACAAGTCCAGAAACAACAGCTCTATTCGCAATACAGGTGTAACACACAGAATAGTTATTTTTATAGTAAATACCAGTGAAAGAAATTACTGAAAAACTACCTCACAATACAAGCAGATTACTTATGACTTCTGGGCATGCAAATTTTAACCCAAGAGATGTGGCAACAACCTGATTTGAAATCAAGTATTAAAATGGTTTGATCTAGGCACACAGGTATCATTCCACCTTCAGTGAAATGAAGCCATTCATGCAAAGTAGCTTTTGTTTTGCCATGTGACACATTTTTCATCAAATACAACCAGGATCTCTTATGCAAATTCTGGTACCTGCCAATGTCAGGAATGAACAAAACCATGTTGGATTTGCTGTTTTAAAAGTACAAGCAGATTGCTCTTAGTGCAGTTCTTTTCATTAGAAAATGAAAGGGTCCATGTCAGAGAGTCTTAGCTGAGATTATTTCACACCTGTGTTAAGCTTTTAAGATCTCCAGGAATCAATAATCTATGTTCAGAGGACTGGTCAGGACACAGGTCAAGCACAGCCAGGGTGGCATCACCGTGAGGAAAAGCTGCAAACATCAACCATGCCAGCATGCTGCACATCAGACCAATCTCAACCCCAAACTCAGAAACCCCACCAGCACTGCAGACTCACAAGTGAAATGGAAACTGGGAAAAGCCTGAAAGGGCTGATTGGGTTTGACAGATTTCTGTGCTTTAGGCCATCAGTGGTGACCAAATGTGTCCCCCAGTAACTGGGCGGGGAGAGTCTGGGGTGGGATTTTTCCTTTTCCTGGTAATTTCTTATGGCACTCTCACGCTTTGCTAATGAAAGCCACGAAGATTAATCCAAAAACATTCCCAGGGCAGCTCTGGTTAGTGGAATTTAGTTTCTGCAAGAGAGAGAAGAGGCAATACAGATGCTTCTGCCTTGGGGTGCTTCTCATACTTCGCACTGAGAACAATTCTTCTGGCCCAGAGGCTCTACTGATTGTGCACCAGCTTGCAGACCATTAGGGGTCAAGTCTGGCTTCCTATCTTGAGACTTTCTTTCTTGGATCCTACTATTAATTTCCAGCTGCAGTCTACACATCTGCTCCTGTAGGTCACTGATCAGGTTCACTACTGACTGAAAACATGGGAGGAAAGAGAAAAAAAGACAAAAAAATAATAAGAAAAATGATGCAAAGAATGTATTTCTCTAGTTGCAGCACAAAGAACTACGTGAAGCACATAAAAGGCAAACTAAAAAAGACAGATTACGTGTTTCCTTTTGGATAAAGTAGATGTAAAGGAGTATAAACCTGGAATACTGCACCAAGTCAAGTTTACACGGAACAGAATCTACATTCCAAACTAACTCATGATTCCAACTCTGAAGCTAAGATCAGAAAACCTTTTTGGAAAGCTTTGCAGTCATGTGAGGAATAATCTGGAACGTATTTTAATCAGCTGGCTCAGAGGTACATTTTGCATTCAATGGGACTTGATCACATTCATCTGCCCTTCCAAATCATCCAGTAGGAAGAAACTGCAAAGTGCTCAGCTGGGGCCACAGCCTACTCTTTCATGATTTATACACAGAATTCACTAGTAATGTAATCCTCTTTCCAGGTCTGGACCGGGGCAGAAAAACAACTCCATTACCTCTCTCTCTACCAGGGCAGGACCTTGATGAGGAGGAGGAGTTGAGCAATAGATGCAGGAGAAATCAGGAGGATAACACAAAAGAAAAAAGGAATTATTTTGAAGCTCACCAGTTTGCTGGTCATCTTTTTGGATTTGTTGTAGCAGTGATACACACACACACAAAATCCAGCTTGGAAAGCAACCCAAAGTCAAGTATGAAAATCTCTATGGTATTTCACCTCAATTCCCCAGCCCTGTAGCAAATAGCACTGAGTATTTTTTCAGGTATCACAAGTTTCAAGTGCCTTTCTCTTAGCTTCCATGCACATTAATAATCTAAGTTTTGTGGTTTCTCCATCTTCTCAAGTGGAACAAATTTGAGGAGCTTGATCTATCTTCCAAAGGAGAGAAAGAGATTTCAGTGGACTATCTGTTATCAGAATAACAGATGACATGGCAAATCATTTTTTTCTTCTTTTCCTCACTGGAGTTTCCAACAATCCTCCTGTGACCTCGACTCTGCAGTAAAATCAGGAGCCTTAGAGCTAAGGAACAGCCAGGACAGGGCAGTCCCTGAGCTCAGGAAGAGCATCCACAGTCAACTTAAGGCCTTCACCAAGATTCACCTGACTCACACAAGAGTTTCACACATTCGAGTATTTTCCATCTCACTGTGCTGAAGATGAAATTCAGAAAAGCCAGGACAGCCATTTTACTTTATACATACTCTGCTCACTCAGGATCACCATGTCTGATGCTCATCCTGTCCCCAACAAACCTTTAAGGATAGAAATGAGGATTAGGTTTGTTTTTTCCATCCTCTCCACCATCAGGAAGCAGGACACACACATCCATCTCCATCTCCATCTCCCTCGCCCTCAGTGAAGCACCAGGGCTTGGTCTGTGCTCCTCTTGGGCAAGAGCTCTGTGAGCCCACACGAGGGGCTGGAGAAGGGCAGCTCCAGCAGAATGCACACGTTTCTGAGCACCAAATGGCAGCTGCTCCACTCTGGTGACGTGGGGGAACCCAGAAACTCCTCTGCTGCCGCCTTGCCCTTCTCTCTTTTGCCTCGCCGTTAAAAAAGAGAAAAGGGAAGCATCCTGCATCCCCAGGCTCCTCACAGAGCCAACCTGACAGTGCAGAAATGGCAGCAGTCTTTATCCCAGTGGAACTCCAGCTGCTGCCTTGGCAGTTGTTCCCAGTTTCAAGGTGCAAGAGGCCTTTTTGAGGTTCTTTCACAGCACCAACCTTTACTAACGCTGACTGCAACGCCTTGATTGAGTTGAGACAGGACACTAGGCTCCCCAGAGGGAGCCAGTGCTCACTGACTCGGGTTTCTTTGGAATTGCAAGTAGCTTTGCACTCGATGTTCAATTCAGAAATTAGAAGAGCCACAGAATACTTGCCAGCAGCTTACAGCCAAACCCACAGACTGAGCCCATGCCACAAAAGGAAGAGGTAGGACAGACAGAAAGTCTCTTTTGTCCACATTCAGGTAGAGCAGATGTCTGGGCAGCCGTACATCTTTTGACAGTGCTGCTTCTTCCTCATACCTTACTACATTAAGAAAAACACATTTTCAAAATTTCTGAGGCTTCCCAGGTAAGAGAAAAGCTACACAGCCCCCTCAGGTGAGACTCCAGAAACCTTCACAGCATTACTTTGTCAAAAGTAGGACGTTATTGCAGAGAAAAGGAATTAAACTGACAGAGCCAGGAGTGAGATAGCGCATGTGCATGCAGCTCTTCTCCTGGCCCATCTGTAATATATAAAAATAAATGGCACTTTATATTTAGTATGTGCTTTTGAAGAGCCAGAGACAAGTGGCATTCAGTGTGAAATCAATACCTTGGAGAGGAGGTTGGAGATGCTTGATGAACTCTGCTGCTGACTAAAACAAAACCTAAATGACAGCTGCACAAGATAAAGTGAAACCAACCTCACACATTAAAACTCGCTCATATTTAGAAGGATGTCTTAATTTGCTTTCTTTCCTCCCAGCCCAACCAGAAGAATAATTCCACAGATAAATTCTAAGTGACTGGAAACAGCTGCTGTGAAATAAGCCGGCACAGAATTAGAATAGAGAGACAACATGCTTGAGCTGAGTGATCCTGCAATGCCACATTTCATTTTAAACTTTTTAAGCTCCATTATTATATTTAGAAATAGCAGGGTCAGCTATGAAGTACCACCAATAAGCTGTTTAAAACATATTGGATGCCCAAACCAAGACCCAACTCCAGGTAGACTGTTTTTGTCAAAGTGGTTTCTTCATTAGAAAGATGTAGTTGGGCAGTGGAGGCAACGAGTTCAGGGAAACACTCAAAATACAACCGAGTTCAAGCAGCTGTAGTCTGATAGAGAAAATTAATTAATAAATTTCATTCTGATGTTTGAAATTGTGTCTGTATTGAAAAATCAATATAATTTACAGGAAAAGGAGCAGAAATAGGGTTAAAGCGTTAGAATACAACTAAGCATCCAATTTGGTTGAAAGCAACTCCCGATAAATGGGATTAATGCTTATTCAGGAGCATCTGAAATAAATGCACAAACAACTCAACAAGCAAACCAAAAACGCTGTTTGTGTCCCACACCCCTCCTTACAACACCCATTCTCCTTGCTTTGCACACGGGAAGGTTTGCAGCTTCCAACATGCCAGAAACCTAATCACACCTTGGGGTAGTTGAATAATTCAGCACACACTCAACACAACCATTCTCAGCTTTTCCATCAGATTAGAATCCTTTTCCATCTCAGCAGGAACGTGTCCCATCACTCAGCAATACCTCAAAGGCATCCAGGCCGTGAAAAACTCAACTTTTCCACCCAAGGGGGCACACACCTGGCTGCAGCAGCAGCAACATTTCCCAGCTCACTGGGCCAGACCTCCCAGGCACTCCCAAGTCCTGTCCATAAAAATGCACCCAAATCCCAGCTCCTTTCCAGGAGCCGTCTGTGCATGCCCTGCAATAGCTGAGGCACCCTCATCCCTGCATTTCACACGTCATGGGAAGCCCTGGCAGCAGGCTGCCTTCTGCAGCTGCTCAGACCTGCTCAGGTTCTCAGGTCGCTCCAGAGTGCTCTGTACACAAGGCACTGGCAATTATGCCTGGAAGAGCACGAGAAGGGCCACAGGTGGTAAAAACAACAGCTGCTGCCTCTCTGGCTTGCAAGCTCTGCCAGAAACTGCTCTCTTTATGTTATCTCTGAATCTCTAAAGAAAACTTCAGAGAATAAAGAAGCTGAAAGCAAACACACCCCAAACGAGCTATGTCACTGCAGGCCAAGTGCTGATGCACAGTTGCCACCTATTCCACCAGCAGAGCTATGGAGAGCAAACGGTTCCTAATGCTGCCTGGATTTCAAATTCTCCTAGGTCAATATGGAACAAAATTTGGGGGTTGTTTTCTTTATTCTTTTTCAGTCAACAATGTCTAAATCTCAGCCCCAGTAATCCTTCCCTCCTTTGCAGGTAGCCCTCTCCTGGTAGCTGCCCCCTTACAGGACCACTGAGTAGGGTGAGGTATGGCAATTTGTATGAATTTCTCTCCCACCATTGCTTTCCTTACCCCCTCCCACCTGCTGCTCAGCACCATGATATGGATGCTGCTCAGATGAATTCCCCGTTTCATCTTCTCTTTCTTGACCAACATAGTGAAACCCAGAGCTCCTTGGGTGTCCAGAACTCTCCACACCTGAAAAGGAGTAAGGGCTGGAATTGCTTCCAACCCAGGCTATTTTTTTGTACTATTTATTATGTAGCCACAAGGGGAAAGACACATTTGAAGCAAATGCCCTCCCAAGTGTCACAAATACATTAAAACCCCCAGTCTCAGTGCTTGTGGCACCCCTGACACCACTGAGCTGAGAGTCTTTCCTGCCACAAGAATGAGGGAAGGGCTCTGGTAAGCCTGGCACAGCCATGCCAGTGCAGCTCTCAGGGACAGGAAAGGGTTAAGTGAACACCCACTGGAACAAATGCTTCTGGAAGGGACTCTGCCTTGAGGAAAGCCAAACAGCAAGCTCTGAAGTATAATGAGAGAGAGGAAAAGAAACCGCATCCCGAAAATGCATAATCATACTCCTCACTGAATTCATAGGATCAGTGATACGTGCTGTGCTGCCAGCATGGAAAATCCTATTCTGTGCTGGTTTCAGCCCAAAAGTTCAGGTGTGGGACAACACACCATAGACACGTGATGGAAAAAAATGAACACAAGGTAATGAAAAAGCTCACCTCAGCTTTGTTCTGTTTCTCTTCATATTCACTCTGCTCCTTCTCCATGCCAACCAGCTTAATCTTCAGGTCTGAAACTTCAGCCATCAGATCCAATTTCTGTGTCTCGAGCGAGGTGCGACTCAGCAGCTCCTGAAAGCAGAGCAGAACATTTTCCCTGGTTACTCATGTGAGCACTGACAGACTGCCGGGTATTTTATTGGCAGGCCCATATTAAACCCTCTGCTTGAACCTCAGCGTGTTTCTCAAGTGCTGCAGTTATTTTCATCTCAAGGTGCTCTGTTAATCACCAAACCACTGTGTCCCACTCCTTAGTTTGAGCCAATGTGTGGCAAAGTTAATCCCTGGGCTAGCCATGAAATCAAAACCAATACGGAGGCTGGACAGGCACAAACCTACATAATGGCACATTGCAAAAGAGTTGGCATCTTCTAAAATACTCATCAGCCAAAGTTATGTTTTGGGATTACCTTGTGGACTTTCTTGTCACATGTTATCCCACGAAGGATGTACTGCAGAATGAGCACCTTTACCCAAACTGAGCAGCAGAGCCAAGCAACACCTCTGCAACCACACCAACAAATAGGAACTTACTCCATGGAGTACCTGATGGCTTTTGGTGGAGGGAACTGCAGGGGATGAAATGTCCTGGGTGAAACCTTAAAGGTAAGGTCTAAACTAAGAAACTCTGTAAAGGAGAAACAACTGGTGGCAGCTTCTGCTTGTGCACCCCAAGTTTGTTTTGCAGGTCTCAGAGCAGACGTGCTTTGGATGGAGTCACATCTGTGTGTTTGGTCAGCATTCACACCCACACTGAACCTTTCATGTTTCAGGAAAACCAAGGCAAGAAACCATCCAAAATTTAACAGAGTGTATTACATCCATCAAATGCCTCTGTCATCTCCCTTTCCAAAAAGAAAACCTCCATCGGGAGTTTAAGCCTTACTGAACAATTCATACTTTGTTTTCCAAGCGCCAAATCAATTTTTAACAAAAGAATGCAGGCTTCCAAATGGTTAAAAGATTTAAGGGTAATTCACAAATGCCATTAGTGTGTTGATCATATGAATCACACCGAGGAACCCCAGCAGACTGTGCTTTGCATTACATGGCAGTGATTTAACTCAAGTTGCCACAGTTAATCCTGATCTACGCTGATGCTGCTGAGGGATCAGACATCACCATGTCCAGCAGCCTTTTGTCATCTCTTCCTCTGCCCCAAACTGTGCAGCACGTTGTGGACCATGGCTTGGAGCAGCCACAAAGGTTAGTGCAAAGATTACAGAGCTAAAGCTTATTTCAAAATCTGCTCTATGTGCAAGTTATTTTAGTCCGGTGGGGAATATTGCACAAATTTTAAATGGTACTAAACTTGCTTTTGCATTGCAATACCAATTATCCAAGCCACCCACTGTTCCCAATGCCTCGCCTATTTCTGCTGACATTGGCAATGATATTTGTGGATGGATGGGAAAACAAACAGCCATGCGGCCTCATGGTTTCGGCTTTTTTCTTTTTTTTCTTCTCCGAATGAAATAAATCAAGCACTAATCAGGAAAAGATATTGCTCTGACTTCTTCAATTGAGAAACTGTAAGAGGCAGTCACTTAATGAAATCCCTGGAGGAGCTGCTTTCTACACAGGTGATTACAAATTACAATTATAATTACAAATAACTCCTCTGTCTTCCAGAAAAACACTAATTTGCAGGTGTTTCAGAGGCACATCCCAGTCCAGACTGGAACAGGCTCTGCTCAGCTGTTAGTTAACAAAGCAGGTTGCTGCAGGTTAAGACAGAGTTAAAAATGAAAACTTTGAAATTAAATAAGGCCACTGAACATCAGAAGAAGAGCAGGATGAGGCAACTCTGGCCCCATGGACAGACTCTATTCACTCTTGAACTAAAACAACATTTAGAATTTTTTTTGGACACTGACATAGTGTTCCATGATATGGAAGGGAGATTTCTTAATAAGGCAAAGAGCCACAGCACCCCTCTAGGGATCTGAAACAAAAGATCTATCCTTTGAGTGCCCCATCTGGCATTACTCCTTATTTTTCCTACAGACCCCTGAATTGCCCTTACTGGTGCAGTGGAGAGCAATCCACATTCCCTCCTCTCATCCCATGTTCAGGAGCTCTGTGTGAACATGCAGCCACTACCTGGTCCAAGTGAGCATGAAGGCAGCTGTTTGGGTTTGTTTCATTTTTAATCAGCTCAAACAAAACTGTAGATTTTGTTCTGAAGCTGGGGAATTGGATTCTCAGCTGGAATAAACTGGCATAAACCTCTTGACTTAAAATAGGCACAACAGCCAACTAGCCCTGGTTTGTTTTCAATGGAGCTGCACTGATGTAAACCAGCTGACAATCCCTCTGCATCCAGAGGACCCAGCTTTGCTTTGAAAGCAAGTGCCCTTTAAAGTCAGTGTCTCCTTTTGAAATTGGAACATCTGGAAGTAATTATTTTGATCTTCAGGCAGATGCTCACAGCGAACAGCTCATTAAGAATGTGAACCATTTTGTTACAGAGAAATTACAGTGTGTTTCAGCAGTATGATGCAATTTGAATCCAGCCAGAATAAATATGCAATTGTAAGAAAAGAAAACACAGATTTATGTTATTGGTTTGAAAGAAAAAAAAAAGGAAAAGAAAAAAAAAAAAGGACAGGCAGAATAGTAATTTAGGCTGCAGCAGCTTTAGGAAGATCTTAGCTGAAAAATAGAACAGATGTAGAACATATCCTAGGGAGTCTTCTTTAGAATACAAGATACTTGTTTGTAGTTTTAACATGTACTGTACATTATACTATGCAAGTGTAATTTACCTTCTTAAAGTTCCTTTCCTAAATTCAACTTTTAACTTCAAAAATTGAGGAGGCATGCAGAAGTGATGACATACATGCACCAGACAGATCAAAGAACAGCAAACTATTTGCAAACTCAACACACGTTTTAAAACTCACACTGTCTATTTCTAAAATACTTGACCAACTTTTCCAATATTCCTCATGAAGCTGTAGCACATGCAGGATATCTCACACTCACATTTAGTTGTCTTGGAAATATATAATTCTAATTCAACAGTTTATAAAATCTAACCTGACAAAAACAGCTTGAAAAGAGGACACTACAGCTTTTTAGGCTCCCAACTGCAAGCACAGAAAATTCCAGGACGTTTAGCTCTCCACAAAACAGAAGAAACAATCATGCCATACACTGATTGAGAAACCATAAGTAAGATTATACTCAAGTGAGGAGGGAAAAAAAAACCAACCCCAAAGATCCCATTTTGCACTTGTGCACTCTACAAAACACAACATGCGAAAAATTCCTCCCTTTTCACCCTTACGAAAAGCCTTGAGAGAGACAAGACAGACCAAGCCACCTACCTGGGAAGCAAAATCCAGCCAGCAACACCCCTAGTGAGGGCTGCCCTCCTCAAGTGCTGTGTGTCAGCTGTGGCAGAAATAAGATATTTGCTTGGCTGGAAGCACAGCTGAGAGCCATGTACGTGTGCAGTCACCATGAAATGGGGCAAGGCAGTGGCAGGCAGGGAATTACAGCCCTCCAATCCATCATTTGCCCACTCCATGGTTAAGGCAGGGAAAGGACAGAGCTTCCCACAGCCCTGCCAGCTTGACTAGCCCTTGGATCTGCCTGAGGAGCAGATTCCTGCCCAAGTTAACTGCAAAAGGGCAGAGCCCTGGAATGCTCACCTGGAGAGATAAAGCTGCACAGCCTGAGAGCAGCTCTGAAAACCCTAGAGCTCAACCAAAGCAGCACAGAGCACACTTCCAAATCTGAAACACTAAGCCAGCTGCTGGCAAGAAGCTCTTGCACGCTATAAATGAGTGCTGAAATTCATCTAAGATCAGATAACTCAGGCAACTGAAAGTTGAAGGAATGGTCTTTGCCAGCCAGCAAAGTTCCTGAGGAGCAAACAGATACACACCATATTTATACCCTGCAACCAAGACAGGATTCTGGCACCCCTAAGCATGAGACAACTGCAAAACCAGAGCAGGTACACACTGAACAGTGCTGGATTCAAGCTCCTACTCAGATACAGCTCCTCTCTGCATTCTTTTAATCCAGTTTTGTAAAAGGCTCTCCACTGTCTGGCACAGCTTCTTCTGGCCCTGGCACCCAGAGAGAAGTGGGCCATAAACTGACACGAGAGCAGAGATCCACTCCTGTTTGCACCCAAACATTTCAGGTTTATGTGTAATTTTTTAAGACACCAAGAAACCTGAAACCAAGTCCTTTGTACTTTTCAAGAGCACCCACTTGACTGAAGACACAATTGTGTCCACACAACAAAATTATCCAACGGGAGTCTCCTAGATGGTGTCAGAAATTATTTGGAAGGCACAAAGACGTGGTCAACCCACATCTAGGATTTGGCTCAGGTCAGTTACAGCCAAGACCCTGCCACTCAGACCAGAAATGTCCTTGGCAAAGCAAACTGCTGTCCCTTATGTCAGAGACCTTCAATGGAAATCACTGTCCCTTAAATAAATAAAATGCAGCTCTGGGATCCTAAAAAGGTAACAAACTGGAAATAGTCATGATAACTACCAAGCAATGCAGGTAAAGGAACCGTGGAGGTGAAATCTGTATTTGCAGAGGGTTCACTTCTTAGATGGACACGACACAGCTGTCAAGCCTGGCAGCACAGATTCCACAGCTCTGACGTGTTTACATCAGGCATGGCTGGTACTTCATGTTGTGGGACAGTTTAGGCAACTTTATAGAGCAAAAATTACTTCTGCTTTCAAATTCCACAGTACATTGACAGGAGATTGCCCCAAGGCCCTCTCTCCTCTCCAAAAAAAAAAAAAAAACTTTCTTAAAATTGACTGGAAGAAAGTGCTTAGTAATGCCACAAAGTAACTTAGAACAAGACACGTACAAACACAAACACATCATTGCTCTCTAAAATTGGCTGTAACTTTACAATTTAAAGGTGTTGATATACTGGAAATGGACTGTCACAGCATAAATTGTTTGCCTAGGATAATTCTAGGAGGTTTTTTTGATTGTACTTCTAGCCATCTCTATTACAATGTGCCAGGGGAAAGGCAGCTGCAGAAGCAACAGTCAGGAAGAGAGAGAAGGATGAAAGGAGAATGAGGCCTTCTCCTCTGCTGCTGTTACTCCCACCCAGATGCCCACCCAAAATGCTGAACAGCCACTTTAGGTTATTTGCACAACTTTTATTTCAGTTAATGTTTCAGAAGTGGCTCCACAATCACTTTGTAGCAGTATTCAAAACAACTGTGCATAAATCATAAGCCAGAAGGATTTTTTGCCAGTAACCCCACCCTGACAAGTCTCTGCTAGCACAGATTCAGCAAAAACTACTTTGCAGAGTAGCATGAGATACCCTTTCTGCTGCTGCTGATACCCTTCCAGACACCATCATTAGGTTATCCTAAAGTTTATGATTTTTTTTAATTGAAGCATTTTTTGCACAGAATTATTTATGAGCCACTCTTCTTACAGTTCTTGAAAATAAAAAGTCAGGACTTTACCTTCATGGTTCCATTTTCACTTAGAGGAGGCAGCTGACTTCAGTTCACAAAGGCAAAAATCAAAGGAGTTGAATATATTGTAAATAAGGAGGTAGAACCACAAAATAAACCTGAATTTACACTCCACCTCCTCCTAAGAGGGTAACAGAAGTCATTCTGAAAAGCAGGACACCAGCAGCAGCTGTTGGGTGAGAAGATCTGAACCCAAATCTCCCCGAAACCTGACTGATGCATCTGTTGAACCCCCTGAAGCCACACGCTTGCTCTGCTTTGGACAAAGCACCTGCAGGACAGTCCCTGGCCACACGTCTTACATGGATGTCACCATCACTGCATGATCAGGTCATGCTCTTCTGCCCAAATCCTAGCTCATCCCCCAGAGAGGATCATCTTTTCAACAAGATGAACTGAGAAGAGACCCTTCAAAAGAAATGGTATTAAATAGGATCCTCTGCTGAGTCAATAAATGTACAACTCCTATGGTGACAGATCTAACTTGGGTTTCCCATAACCCACTGTCTACTGGCAGAAACAACTACAGCTGTTCAAAGGTATCCCAGAATTTAGATTTAAGGCTTATTTTAGACACATCTGGAGATTCCCTGACTTCTTTAGCTTTGGTACAGCCTTTTGTAGCTTATCACTTCAGGATCAGCTTTGTAAGCAATTCGTGCACGTGCCAGACGAGCAAATGCAAACATTTTCACTGAAATGGAAATGTTCATGCAACGTTACATTCTATTTTCAGATGCCTCAGTGTTCTGATAAGTAAGGCTTAAAGTTCACAGTTTGCTCAGAAGACTATCTGGGCAAAAACTTCAAGTCAGAGAAAGAATAAACAGTTTTAACAGAAGTCACAGAACAGCTACCTAGCTTCAGAGTGGAACAGGAAATCTTCTGCACTCTGTTGTGAAGGACTTCATGCAGTCTGAAAACAGATTTAACTAATCCCTTTGAGTTTCTCTTCAGAGCTCACTGCAAAACTACCTGCACTCACTGTTTGCTTTTTTGAAGACACCCCCTCAGAATACAACCTTTCCCAACTGGAAGGTTTTGGACTGTGTCAGATGGAAGGGTTTTTTTCAAGAACCTCTGAGAATTATAATTTAAAATATTTAGGGTACAATTTCATCTTATAGAAACTGTTTACATACATAGGCACAAGGATCCTTACCATAATTTAAAGTTTGGATCAGTTCATAAAAAGGCTTGTGTATCTCACAGGGACTAAAATAGCAAATATATAACACAAAATATTTGTGTGGGGAGAAGAAATAAGCTCATCAAGAACAGTATCTATCCTAGAAATTTCTTGCATAGACTTTTGAAGCTTATGTACAGTTTCAAATCTATTCTGGTATCTGTGTACTGTACTGCATTAACAGTGCATGATCCACATCTGTAACAACAGAAAATTGCACAGGGAAAGAACTTTGGCATCAACAGACCTGCAAGTTCTGTGTGGTTTTTACTTCATCATTTGCTCTGCTCCCTCAACATAGAACACAAAAGAAAAAAAATTAATCACTTAGTCTGAATCTATTGATTGAAATAAAGAAAAAATGTCTTTATATACTAATTTTGTCATATCAAATTAAGGGGAAGCTCCAAAGTTAAGCAAAAATGGTTCTAGAACAGAACTTCATACAGTAATGAATTTCAAATTGCTGCTTGTTCAACTTCAAAGCCATAGGAAAACAGAAGGCATTTAAATAAAACTTCTTAATTCTCTAACTCCTACGTGTATTAGATACATTTAACCTGTCTAACCAGTTACTCAGCCATGTCCAAGAAAGCACAGCTCAAATAAGACACAATAGTTTCATTTTACAAGCTGCCACGTACAGCATTATGCAACCAGCCATTAAAACTTTTNGTAGGAGAACAATAAAAGAAGCTTTTTTTTCCTCCCTGTTTTATCCTGCTGCCAAAGGCAGTCACACATGCAGACAAGCTGACCATGTGTGCTCACCCCACTGCTGGAGAAGTCAGCAGGCAGCTCTGGAACCCAGATTTTTACCTGTTGGAGCATTTCCTCTGTAGCATTCAGCTTCAACTGATGCCCCTCCAGACAGATTTCCAAGTCCCGGATTTTCTCTCCTTGAGCCTCCACCTGGTCCGTGAGAACACTCACCTGTAATTTGAGAGAAGCTCAGTGCTACTGAAGGGACTGGAAAGAAGTTTCAATTACCTTATGCATAGAACATCCAAATGCACGTTTTGACAAGAGGTTCCCTTTTAAAGCCCTCAAAGCTTTAATATTCTTGTGCACTGCAGCAACCTGCCCCACCAAGACTGACAGTTTTGCAGCCTTACCTCTATTTTGCTCCAACCCCGCCCTCTCATCTGCCCTCCCCTGCAATCGTTCTGTTTTGATATAAAAAAAGAAAGGGTATTTCAAGAAGAGGTGCAATGCTACCTATAGGTAGCCTGGGTCCCTTCATGCAAAAGTCTGGAAAAGTGGAGAGGAGCAAGCAAGAACAGAGGATACTGGAAATATTCCATGTGGTTTTGGCGTGTGCCTTGCCATTTCAGGTCCTGTTGGCATTTCACTCCCGAAAACAGATAAGCAGGAAAACTGCTCATTCCCAACCCAACCAATTACTTCTGACAGGAACAGAACTTTACTGACAGCTTACTTATCAATTATGAGCTCTGAAGCTATAAGGAATGCAAAGAGCAAAGGCAAGTTTTAGCTGTGGCCAAGCTCTATTCCAACATGAACTCCCAGGCTTTGGCAAGCCAAAACACAAAAGCAAAAGCAGGAGATAGGGACAGTGAACCCCAGGAAAAGGAACAAGAAGCAGTCCTGGAAAAGAACTGTGGGAATAGTGGTACAGAGAAATGAGTGTCAGAAAAAAAGCCCAGCAGCTGAACCCAAATCTTGAAAGCAGGAAAAACTGCACCCACGATCACAGACATGGAAAAAATCGCAGTGATAATTCTTATGTTAAGAAGATACACCCTGTATATTCTTGGTTATTTATTTATTTAAAAGCCTTGATTATTCTGGAAAAATATCTAAAACAAACAAACAAAGAAGCCCAAGGTGTTTAAACTCCATTTTGAAGTAAATTCATTAACAAAAACTTACATATGCTCTTCCATTCAACCCTGCAACGCCTTCATTAATAAAACAAAATAAAAATGTACAGTATGTGCAAGTGAAACTCTTCAGATATATCCACTGTTCAGCATGTCTAAAACCCAATGAACAACTGGGTTCACTTCAGGGATGCTGCACAGGGAGAGATCTGTATTTCCTTTACCTGCAGACATAATGCCAAGCATGGCTGGGAAAGAATCACAGAAAAGAAGAAGAGAAAAGGAAAAAGGACTATTGATTTTTTTCCATTAAAGCAGTTGGCTGTAGGTTAGAGTTCAGCTGGACTCTCGAGGTGACAGGAAGGAGTGGGTGGAGGCATATGGCAGGGGGACACATCCAAGCTGGGGCAGAAGAACTCCCTGCAAGGAAACCTGTGGCTTGTCTACTTTGTTTTGTTCCCATTAAATGAAGGATGATACACAAAAATCCCCACGTGAGGTCAGAAGGGATCAAGAAACAAACTGAATTCTCTCCTTCAGCATGATGCAAGTTCCAGAGAAAGAAAAAAGCTTTATTTAGAGCATCATGTTAGGTTTAGATACCAGTGCAACCTAGAAGGAAAACTCTGGATGTTAAATGGGATGTGCAAGGGAATTTAGTGAAAGCCTGGCATCTTTAGAAGCATGTGTGGAGTGTTCCAGCAGCTGGGCTGAGACACATCAGCCACTTGGAGCTCACATTTTCCCCTCTGTCCAGGATCACATCTGCCAGACTCTTCAAGGAACC
This sequence comes from Cisticola juncidis, assembly GCA_013400215.1. Classification (NCBI taxonomy): domain Eukaryota; kingdom Metazoa; phylum Chordata; class Aves; order Passeriformes; family Cisticolidae; genus Cisticola; species Cisticola juncidis. Next base: position 56,502 of record VXBR01000287.1, on the reverse strand, counting down.
CACAGGCAGCACCCAGAACAAAATCCAGGTTGTGCTGCACTGGCAATTCCATCCTGTCTTAGGAGTGCAACACCTGCAAGGCTCAGCCTGTAGGTAACGCATGGTCTGTACAAGTGAGGGGGATTGTGCACTTAGCTAAAAATGCAGTGTGAGAAAGGTTTAACAGTCTGAGGCCAGACTGGAGTGCTCCCAGCCCCACATTCCCTCCAGGCTGCAGCTATGGGTCAGCCACTGGTGCCATTCAGCAGGAGCCACAAGAACAGAGGTGCTCAGCTCCCATTCCTTTCCCATCCTTCCTGCCACAGGTCATGCCCAGCAGCCGGGTTTGCACCAGCAGAGTCCCTCAGGCCATGGAACCTCAGCTTGGGGCTGCCCTGAGCTCCTCAGGCTGGACTGCCTGCACAGGAGAACCAGGGCAAAGCAGGTCCTAAACCCAACTCCACCCTGGTGGAGTGGGCTCCTGTTCATGCTCCTCTTCCAGACTGAGGTTTTATTTATCTTATTTGTCCAGGTTTTTGCAGTTCCGAGGTGATGCTGTGCAGTGGGAAAGGAAAATGCACAAATATTGACCAAGTCTTGGAGTTTGATGAGGGGTGGGAGTGATGGGAGTAAAATGCAAGAGAGAAATGTTCTAGTTCTGGTTTTACTCTGTTCCTTCTAAGAATAGCTCTGGGCAGGTCCCAGACACCTGACAAACCCCTGTGCTTTGTGCCTTGGGCTGGCTGCATTCCTGGGTACCTGCCTGTGTGGAGGAAGAAACAGTCACTCACCGTCTGCAGGACAAAGAGAGAAACATCCCAGGACTTCACAGACAAACATGAGGAACAAAGAGACCCCACAGCCCAAGGCACAGGGGTGCAGTTCCACCCTCAGCTTTGGAGGAACAGCTGGACTGGGCCACCCAGTTGTATCTGCACTCACGAGTGGCTCACACATGCACGGCCTGAGTGCGCAGTGTGAAAAGTTGTTTTCTCATGCTAACAGAACCCAGTTTTTAGTGTTAACAACCACTTGATTAAAGATGCTCTAATAAATAGCAGTTGTAAAGGGAATTTGTAGTGCACGCTGAAATTCCAACCAGAAGATTTTTTTTCAATCAGGTGCGTTTTTTCCTAAATTTGGTAACAGCAACTCAGTTTAACAGTAATGGAAAACAAAATATCCAAGCAAGCCAAGGCTTGGGTCTCAAAATATTTACTGTTTATTTAACAACAGCAATGAGGCTTCTGCTCAGTAAATGAACACAAGTGTGAGCAGAACACACAGGATAAGACATGTTTACAGGAACTTATGATGGAAAGCAGGGACAACACCTACCCAACACACCTCAGTTTTGTTTGATATAAATATATGTGCTCATAATATGCATGTGAAAGCATGAAGGGAAAGGATATGCAAAGACTATTTAAATAATCTCTGGCTCCAGTTTTTAAAAAGTGTGGAATGTGCAGTTTAGTACCAGCAAAAACACCCAGAAAAAATATTTTTTTAAATTGTACAACTGGTGTTTTCTCCAGGAAGAGAACTTAGACGGGACATGGGATCTGTTTGGAAAAGGCTTGGTCAGCTGAGAAACAGGAAACCTGGAAGAGTTTGGGCAGGCATTTCACTGTCCAATTTTCTCCATCCCTGATTCCCTCCTCCCTGAGCTTTCTGATGATGTAAACAATTTTGGTAAGGCACATAAACAGGAAAAGCTTTGACTGCTGCTACACCTCTCTCCTCTACCAGGTTACCCTGCCATGAAACCAGTCACAGAGATGATGCAGATGACAAATTAATTCCTGGTTCAGTATCAGTTAGATTTGTTTATCAGAAAACACTCTGCCCCTTTTGCTTTTTGCAGTGAACACCAACGGCACAGACAATACTCCCCTCTCTTCTGGACATACCTGCAGGATGAGCGACTCTTTATCACCCTCTAATCGTGCCAGCCTCTCTTGATAAGTTTCATTATTGGATGGATGATGGTTCACCTGCAACTGAGGAAAAAAGGGCTGTGAGAAGTTTTACAGTTAAAGCTTCAAGCAATAGTTAATAAAAGTTTTGGATATTAAGCAATTCTTACAAGACAAAAAAAGAAAAAAAAAAGAAAAAAATAGAAAAAGAAAAGAAGTGTGTATAGAGCAGAACTATTTATTTCACATATATTAAGTCTGTACTTGATGTACAGTAAATGATACAGTAAAAATTAGCATACAGTAAGAAAATACCCTTTTAAGCTGTATTTTGAATACTTTCTCATTTCCAGCATTCAAGAGTGGTAAGTGTATTTTCTGGAAAATTATTATTTCAGTGGAAAATACTATCTTACCAAAACAAAACCCATTTAATTTGAAATATCTAAATTTCACAGTCTTTTGCCAAAGTCAGTGAAGCTTGTATTTACTTCCAAGTGGTAAAAACTGCTATAGGCATATTATTCCTAGAAATTGGTGAAAGAAAATTGGAACGTTTTTTGTTAGCAATTAAAAATTTATTTAAATTATCAAATTCCTATCAGGAGCTACTCTAGCCACCCAATCACTTATGGATTGTTAAACAGCTCTAGCAAGCAAAATCTTCTAAAACACGGCCTGTCCTTAACTATTGTGCCCCATTTCCTATGAATTTTAATATTTCATATCGAAACACCACAATTAAAAGAAACCCTGCAGATTTATTTGAGTTCAGAAGAGTGTCCCAGGTTCATCCTGCCCACAGAAACATTCTTTGCTCAGCTCATCCGCAGCAACCTGAGCCCCCAGGCTGATTCCCAGCTCCAGGCAGGCGTTTCTGGAGCCAGCACAGGAGCCCCAGGAGCTCCCTCCAGCTGCAGCTGAGCCCTCACTCACAGCTCCTGGCACCAGCAGGACCAGAACCCTCCTCCCCAGCTGCCCTTTTCCTCTTCAATGCAACATTGGTGAACACATCTTTTATTTAATTAAATTTTTAATTAAATATATTCATGGCTTCTTGGTCTATATTGAGGCCTATGGGCCAAAAGGTAAAACAGATGCTGAAAATAGACACGGTGACAATTCACACAAATCAATAAATCAAATTTTTATCCAATCAAATGATACTTTTCAAGCCACAAATTGCTGAACTAGGGCTAATTGTGACACAAGATAGAAGTGTGGCACCTCTGTAAGCTGAGAGACACCAAACACCCTTGTCTCTGATTATTTGGAAAGAAATTGAGAGAATCGCAGTGGGACGAACAAATAGGCTGAGAGAGGTCTAGAGAGATCATCTGGTTCCCTATTCTGTCCTAAGGCCAATGAATATTTCCAATATTCTTGTTTTGTCTTCTGCCCAAGACCTCCAGAGATTGAAGTCGCAGCTTCTCCATCTACTTCTTACCTACCCATCCTTAGAGCATTTTTCTGAACGCCTAATCAGAATCATCTCTCCAACATCACGGTTATCACACCACCATAAATTAAAAATAGGCCCTTCTGATCATTTCAGAGATTTTTCACATACTTGATAATTATCTCTACATCTCTAATTAGCAGGTCCCTCTGCATGCTGTGAAAGAAAATATGAGTTTTTCTGTCTTTTCCTCATAGATGAATTTTTCAAGATCTGTTTTGTTGCTGTCTTTTGGTTTCTCTTCACCAACTATTTCCCAACTTCTTTTGAAATTAAGTGCCTAAGAGGAGACACAGGACTCCAGCTGAAACTGGCTGGAGTGGTAAAACCTTTTCACAGAGTCTCGAGCCATATTTCTTACCATATTAAACATACAGTAAAATTCATATATTTTTAGCCTTGGATCCACAACTTGCAGAACCTTTTAAAATGCTTTTATTTAGCTACCAGCCTGTTCTTCATTCTGCTTTTACTCTTTGTTTCTGCTTAAATGTATAACTTTCAGCAAGTCTGCACTCACTTGCATTCTATTATTTATACTCTTTTTCTGCTCATTTGGCTGTTATGTTTTAATCATGTTCTTTAGCATAGCTGCAAGGCCCTTAACTAGAATCACCTCTAAATTCAATAACTTTGGTCTCTTGTCCCTGTTTCAGGGGTCCACAGGAACACTGAGAACAGAAAGTGCAGGTGCTCACTCCACGCCTCACCTACCAGCATCCATCATCAAAAGATGAACACATTCAATCCACTCAAAATGTACCTCAGTCACAAGTTTTTGACCAGTTCATCATGAGGACAACTGAGGTTCAAGACCTCACAGAAAGGGCTCTAAATGTGCAGGTGTGAGGTCAGCCGGAAAGGCCTCACATGAAAGCACAGCAGACAGAATAACGAGCTGCTAAATGAAAGAGTCTGATTGAGGAGCTGCAGTTGTTGGAGCCTCGGTAATCCTTTGTGGCATGGCTGAAGACAAGATAAAACAGAGTAACATGAATCGAGGCCAGCTGGGGATGGCTGGAGTGCATTCTGCAGTTGTGAGAGGATTTCCATAAAGCTCTTATTCCAGAAGATCCAGCATTAAAGATCAAAAATTGTTACCTGGGCTCAACAAGCTACAAGCCAGTCATCTTGTTAGCTTGTTCATCATGTTAACTATGCCTCTTACAAGGAAAGGATGAGAGAGATTGCACAAAACACGTAAAAAAGTTCATGATAACACACGATAACAAACGAGAAGGAATGATATGCTAAGGCAAGGTAGTTGAAAATATGCAGATGGCAGTACCACAGCAGATAAAAAATCAACAGCATGCCATAAATACTTTGCCTACAGGAATCATAGAATTCTTAAGACTGAAAAGAGTTTTAAGATCATCGAGTCCAACCAGCACCACCACCATTTTTGCCATTAAACCACATCCTCAAGTACCACATCTACACATTTTTTGCCCTCTTCCAGGGATGGTGTCTCCATCACGTCTCTGGGCAGTCTGTTCCCACATTTCACAACTCTTCCTGTGATGAAATTTTTCCTAACATCCAGTCTAAAAATCTCACGGCACAACTTTGGCCATTTCTCTTGTCCTGTCACTGTTTCCTGTGAGAAGAGGCCAATCCCCACCTGGCTCCCTCCTCCTGTCAGGCAGTTCTNATTTTTGCCATTAAACCACATCCTCAAGTACCACATCTACACATTTTTTGCCCTCTTCCAGGGATGGTGTCTCCATCACTTCTCTGGGCAGTCTGTTCCCACATTTCACAACTCTTCCTGTGATGAAATTTTTCCTAACATCCAGTCTAAAAATCTCACGGCACAACTTTGGCCATTTCTCTTGTCCTGTCACTGTTTCCTGTGAGAAGAGGCCAATCCCCACCTGGCTCCCTCCTCCTGTCAGGCAGTTCTAGAGTGATGAGGTCTCCCCTGAGCCTTCTTTTCTCCCGGCTGAACACCCCCAGCTCCCTCAGCTGCTCCTCAAAGGCCTCTCAGACCCTCCCAACCCCACTGCAGCCCCTCAGGGTCCCTGCTGGACTGAGGGCNGGCCATTTCTCTTGTCCTGTCACTGTTTCCTGTGAGAAGAGGCCAATCCCCACCTGGCTCCCTCCTCCTGTCAGGCAGTTCTAGAGTGATGAGGTCTCCCCTGAGCCTTCTTTTCTCCAGGCTGAACACCCCCAGCTCCCTCAGCTGCTCCTCAAAGGCCTCTCAGACCCTCCCACCCCCACTGCAGCCCCTCAGGGTCCCTGCCGGACTGAGGGCCCCAGAGCTGGACACAGCACTGCAGGTGTGGCCTCCGCAGTGCCCAGGACAGGGGACAGCCACTGCCCTGCTCCTGCTGGCCACACTCTGCTGGCACAGGCGTGGTCACTGCCCCCTGGGCACAGCCTGGCTCACGTTCAGCCGCTCTCAGCCAGCACCCCCAGGTCCTTTTCTCTGGCCACTGTCCAGCTGTCCTGTCCCCAGGCCGTGGTGCACCGTGGGGTTGTTGTGACCAAGGACAGGATCCAGAACTCGACCTTGTTGAACCTCACACCCTGATGGCCTCGGCCCATCCCTCCAGCCTGTCCAGATCCCTCTGCAGAGCCTTCCTGCCTCCAGCAGATCACCACTCCCACCCAGCCTGGTGTCACCTCTGCACTTGCTGCATGAGCACTCGATCCCCTCACCCAGACCACGAATCAAGACACCAAACTGGAGTCCTCCAGCACTGATCCCTGGGGAGCACCCCTGGGGACGGTCCCCAGCTGGATGTGACTCCATCCACCACCCCTCCGTGTCAGGACACCCAGCCAGGTTTTGCCCACTGAAGAGGGCACCTGTCCAAGCCTTGGGAAGCCAGGAGCTGCACAGCAATTTCTCAGAGAACCTCCATCACAATCTCTTTACTGATTTTGGATACAGGTTACTGCCCATCAGATGGCAAAACCTGTTAATGTAAAACGTTTCCTGGAACAACTCCAAATCAGCTGTTACTCCCAGTCCCAGAGAAAGAAAAGCAAAAGAAAGCTTTCCATTCCTTTTTGTTTGGTTGGTATTTTTGTCAAAAAGCATTCCATCACTTGCTTTACCTTCTTAATTTTTATTTTCCAAATCTGTCTATGGAATATGCTCACTGATTTACCAGGAAAATAATATTGGAAAGTTGCTGGGAAGCTCTAAGTATCTAAGTATCACTGGAATGATCCAGTCATTACTGAGTGCTCTTCCAAGAAAAGGGCTTAAGTTTTCCTTCTCATGTGACACACACAAAAATCAGACTTTGGAGAACAATTCAATGGCTTTGGTTTAAAATGGGGATAATCAGCCAAAGTATCAAAGGATATGGCAAGAAATGTTGGTCAGCTGATGCTCTCCTTGTGTATGCCTTTTCAGCACCAAGAATCTCCAACACAGAATTTCAATCCAGACCCCACCAACTTCTGAAGCTGGTCAGCAAGCTGTGACTCAGAAATTGGTCACAAACACCGTGGACCTCACCCTGGGATGTGGAATGGGGAGGAGCTGGGGAAAGAATCCTGGCAGTCAGTTCAAGTGGTGATTTGGGAACTTTCTCACCAAGGCACCCGCCTCTTTGAAGAGACAGATGATGTCCTAACCCTTGTCTCTTCCTTAGCCACACGAATCCCCTCCAGCTCCACTGATACTTGGACAGGATGCCCGTGGCAGTGATAATACTTGTATTAACACTTGGATCAATGGGGAACATCAGTGACATGCTGCATGCATTACCTTTTGTTGCAGTTTAGAAGCTGCAAACAAGGAGTGTGGCCAGCAGGATCCAGCCAGTCAGCTTCACCACCAACTACAGCGGCCCCCAGACCTCAGCACTGCACCCCAACACAAGAAAATGTCACTGCACACCATTTCCAGCCTGTTTGAGTGGACAATATTCACCAGGGTATGGTCTTCCCACCTCTGCAGTATTCTTTCTGGCCACTAGAATTATGCTCTGAGTCACAAGTTCTGTTATGATGAGTGATGAGTGAGCAGCTTACACAGTAAACATTTTTATTTGCATCTGACTATGGGTGCAATACAAATTTCATCTCTTGACATGTTAGTGCTCCCTCATACACACCCATCTCAATATATGTGCACTCCCTCAGGTACCTGAGAGGAGGAGGGGAAGGCTGGAACACAATTTCTGGATCTACAATTCTTGCCTTTCATCTGAAGGCAATTAGTAAATCAACAGCAGGGTTTTTATTTACCATTGTTACTGGTTGATTAAATGAAAGTGGCACTCACTTGGAAAACGCTGACAGTGCCTAGTCTGAAACTAAGCAAAGACAGAGCTAGGTAAATTTTGATAGTCCTGAAACCAAATCAACTTAGAACAAATATTTTTATTATATTTGGACAATTTTTCTGAAAATTAATACTGTTTTTCTGCTCCAGGCAGTTATATGTCTTAAGAGAAAATATCCTTACAGAAGTCGTAAGATTCACCTTCAACATCTTGAATTTCATGGCTACATCATGGGCTTGATCACTCCACCTCTTGCTGATACAGGTTAAGAATCTCCTCCAGAAAAAAATGAAAGGCATAAAACCAATGCACTCCAATTTCAGGCCAGCCATCAGCTCTGTGTGTAGTGAATACTGGCATTTCTATTTATCATTTCTGGCTGTAACTACACATCTAAGTACCAAAATGTAGGTTGTACTGTTTATATTTGGGATTGTGTCAATCCAATTAAGAGTGGGTAGAAAGACAAGAATAAAGCAACAGGATGACACAAAATTATATGTGAACCCTTGACCCCAAATCCCTTGGGAGAACTAAAGAACCTTGGTAAAAACAAGACCCTTTCAGGTAATCAGGGTATCTCAGGCCCCTTGGTGTGCAAGAGAAACTACTCACAGATCCACTCTCAGCCCTGTGAAAGAACCCAGTATTCATTACCTGCAAAACACTTCTGCACACTGCCCAGCACTGCCTCATGACTGTTCAGTGGCCGAGCTGGGAGTGTAAAAGCACAAGGTTTATACAGAAGGCATTTCCCCTGTCCTCCTTCCTTGGCTCTGTCTGTGCTCTCAGGTCTTGCTGGCGGCTTTGCCCACCCCTCTGGCCACTCTTGGCCCAGCATTTCCCCAGGCCATGCTGACACCAGTGAAGTCCAAGGGAAAAAACTGAGGCGTGGTGAGACTCTTCCAGTTTGATCTCAACAGTGCTTTCTCCCCTGCTGCTGTTGCAAGGGCCACTGTGCACATTATGTTACAAGATTTCTGCTTAAAACCAGAGCCTCCATTCTAAGCATCTGAAAACAGCAGCTGTATCTCTTGTTTTGTCAGCCTGGATCTTGTGATTTTTGTTTTTGTTTGCTGCCTTAACCCAGTCCAAGCCACAGATACCACACAAATCCAGCCTAGCCAACCCTGCAACATCAAAACCCATCTGGGTCTCTGAAGTGATTTCTGCTAATGGTGAAATCTGAGCCAGCTCTGGCATACTTCACCAAGGCTTTATGGAAGTCTGTTGCAGATATTCTCTGTTAAAATGCCACGTGTTACTCTGAAAGCAACTCATAATTTTCTTATCAAGCCAAAGAGCAACAGTGTATGATTGCAGGAACTGAAATCTTTGTGTGCTGTAACAGTCAGTGCCAGACGTGAGACACTGGGATTCTTGGGCAGGAGAACTGAACAAGCAACTGAGATTGTTTCAACTTTTTTGGTTTCTAAATCACTTCTCAAAGCAATCTGGGAGCTGAAAGCTTAAGTTCTCCTGGGAACAGTGCAAGATGACTTTCAGTTCTCCTCCCTTCCCCCATGTGCTCACCCCTTTAAAGAGCTTGCAGGGAAAAGCAGCAGTATTGATGTCCTCCTTTTGGTACCTGACATAAAGGGAATTACATGCAGCAACTGCAGGAGCTTTATTAATTCCTGTAAAATCTTGTGCTACATTTGAACACCGCATCCCTTCTGAACACAGTTCACAAGCTGCTGGCAGCAGACATCATTAACCTTTCTGTAAGCAAACCTGTCTTTACAGAAATGAAATTTCTGGAAGCAGGAGTGGTAGACACGCCAGATCCATAACCTCATTTAAATAGCAAATTAATATGCGAGCTCTAAATACACTTTTCAAAGGAGGTCATTAGCTTTAACTGCACAGAGCACAGGTTAAACCAATAGTATAATGTTACCAGCCACTACTTCCTGCTGCCTCTGCACTATCTGCTCACTTTCCATTTAATCCCTCCACTGACACACTCCAGAAATGGAAAACTTTACAGAATATTTGGTAAATCAACTTCAGAATTCTCAAGCTCTTATTAAAGAATGACAAGTCATTAATGCTTTACACTTACTCAAGAAACTACCCAAAATAAGTGCTCCTAATCACATTTCACATTGACAGATACTTTATGTTTATACAGCCAGTAAAAACCCAAGCACATGTGTTCATGTGTGTATACATATAGACAGGCAAGAAAGTGCTGGAAAAGCAGACACAGGTTAAAACAGACTTTAAAAGAATAAGGAGAGAATGTGCTTCCTTCATGACGTACAATTAAATCCATATTCTAAATTTTAAAATCAGCCTATTCTGAGGGGTCTAGTCACATCCCACTCAAGGATTTTTCTAACACTGAAAAATAAATAAATACAATAAAAATAAATATATAAATAAAATCTAAAAGCTGAGAAAAACATAGTGATTTTTTCAAGGTGATGAGAGAACTGCACAAACCTACTTTTTTTAAAAAAGAAGACAAAAACTATTTCATGCAGTTGATCTGTGTCTGGGAAGTTCATCAACAAAATGAACAGCCCTGCCTTTTAAAAAAACCCCATCGTTTTTAGCAGAGTAATAGGCACAGCAGAAAACCACCATTATTTTTACCCGAGACAAAGGCATCCCGAAAGCTCTCACAGAGTTACCCCGGTGAAGAATCACTTAAGAGCAGAGCTGGTGCAGAAAACTTCTCCCTTTAAAGCACAACGGGGTAAACAAGAGCCTCTCCTTTCTCTTGCCATACGTTACCGTGCAGGGTTTGTTTTGTTGCATTGCAATTCCCGGAAGGCACAAGCACTTGCCAGAATCTATTGCCATTTGCTCAAAGTTTGATTCTAGAGTTTCATTTTTAAAGACAAAGACAGCTGATTTTCTCCCCCCTCCCTGAGCCTCCTCCTCCTACACCAAGGCACGTCTTTAATTCACTTCTCATGAAGAAACTCACACCAGTTAAAGCGAGGCACTGAATGAGTCTCCTTCCGCAAAGCAGAGAATTCTCTCTAAGATTTGGCTAAATGTGCATTTAGAAAGAGCAAACAAAGGCTAGCAAATCACTTACCCTCTTTAGCCACGTGAAGTGCTTATAAATATCAATCTCACCATCCATGCTTTGGGCCCATCTCAGCAGTCACATTCCCAGGGTTAACAGAAACTTTCAGAAGCCAGCGCTCTGCTTTGTTCTACAGGATGTAGCTGTGATTTCTTCTCCTTTCAACCCTTAGCTTCTGAAATCTTCAGTGCCTGGTCGTATTTTAAGCTGAATCCCCTGCCCCTGTCCCACAGTCTTATCCCAAAGGCTTCTCACAGATGTATATATAACACCCAACTGTATAAACTTCAGGCTCCCCCCAAACATCTGGTTTTTCTAAACAGCAGATCGGTTAGCAGCAAGAACAATGCAACCCTAAAAACACTGAAAACATAACTTGCTAAAAGATCTTTAAAAAAGAATCTTTCAAAAACAGCATAAATCTGCAGGAACTGTTCCCCTTTAATGCTGAATAACAAGCTAAAAATGATTAAGCTGTCACTGAGAAACTATTCTCAAGTAATCCTTCCTCTGGCTTTCTATTCCAAGAGTGGCTGGAACTCATTACCAAAGACCCCCTATTTCCTGTCTCTGTTCTACTCCCTGTTTATTGTAACACTACTCAGCCTTTATTTCAGGCTCAGACTAAACCTAAAAATAAGTTCTGCTCTTTGAATTACTTGCCTGTCCTCTCAAAAGACATGATAAAAGGGGAGGAATTCAAGCATGATCCTGTGAATAAGATAATGATCCCCTAAATTGCTCTATTGCCCAAGAGGCGATTTCCCAGCCCCACAGAAGATGATGATACCCTTCCAAGACATTTGTCTGCTCCTGCTGGAGCTGACACCTCACAGCACGGCAGCTTTTCCAACTTGCAACACGGAGATAAAGGCATGTGCAGTGCAATGCTCTGGCCAGAAGGGAAAGTTAAAGTGTTGCTGTCACTGCGGTGTCCTCTAGCGCCTCCACACAGCACTCACCCTTCACTCCCACCTTTCCCAGTGACCTCCAGCGCCCAGGGCTGTCTCTCCCTGCAGCTCAGGGTGGGCAGCTCATGGTCACCCACAGGGACACTGCTGGGGCCCTGCCTCTCCAGGCCCAAGGGCAGCTGTCCCTGGAATCTCTGTGACCATCTCAGAGCACAGGTGAGCCCCTGGCTGCCTTCAGGTCCTGCAGCCACACTGATCCCCGGGCACAGGAGCACAAAACCAGCACTTGGGAAGGGCCAGCGCCAGAGCTGCCCACGGCCCCAGTGTCACACACAAAGGACTCAAAGCCTGAAGCTGTGCAAAGCCTGTCCCACAGGGACCTGCCTCACTCAGGCACTTATCCACACCCCAGACTGGGCAAGTCACAGATATATGACAGCATTTCCTCAAGAAGATGTGGGGTTTTAATATTTCAACCTTTCTTGGTCCTTGTGACTTGATGTACCTCTTTTGAGAGCCTCCCACAACCCAAAGTAAGAGGGAAGGATATAAACCTAAACATTCAGTTTCCTTCATGTATTTATTATCTGTTCTTACCTCAAGTCACATGACAAGAAAAAGGTCACAATTTTTAGCAAGTCACTCCTACAAGTCTTCTAAAGGTGCTGGTATATCTAAAATCACCAGTCAATGTGAGGAGAAAAGAACTGTCCATTTCTAGAAGCAATGCTACAAGACAGATCTGACTTGGGTTGCCCTGAGCATGGAATATACTTATTTTTTGCGGTCTGAAAGTGGATGAGAGCAGTTCTTTCTTGAATAGCTCATACTATCTGGCAAAAATCTTCATACATTATCAAGAGTACATAAAAAAAAAAAAAAAAACCCTTAATTGAGTACATTTCCCTGTGCATGACAGCCTCCCTCATGGCTGACAAGCGGGAGACTGAATGGGGTTGTCTTGATATCAAACATGAACATCCAACAGTACAAAGCATTTATTTGTTATCTAATTATGGAAATTAGCAAATACATTGAGCTTTTTCTCTCAGCATTGCATATCCCATAGTACAACCACCGTGGTGCCATAGGCTTCACATTTCATCCATTTCCAAACATTGGCTCTAAGACTCCCATTTCAACCTTACTCAGGGAAGAAGGAAATGCCTCTCTTAAAACACTCCACCACACCTTAGGAGCTAATGATTGTGCTTTTAATTTTAAAAACTACAGGAAAACGGTGTTACTAAACTTCCTAGTGCCTCAGCGCATCATTTGCATTTCTCCTTTTAAAAGCATTAAAAATGACAACATACCTTACTTCTGCCTTGTCACTTGTGCTGGATTTCATGCAAAGGCGTCCTGATTTCTTTTCCTCATTCTTCCTGGTCACAAGGTGAGTGTCTGAGTTTTCTACATCTTATCAGCCACAATGTTGACAGCAACATTCCAGACAGTCACATGCTCGCTGGGAGCCTGTCACCTGCACACTGAACTTCACAACCTGCTTGAGCTTTGGCCTGAACATCTCAGAAACCAGCTGGATGCAAATCAATGGCCCCCATTTGCTTAGAAGGCTCCTCCATTTCACTGGGAAAGCAGGTCAGCTTCTCTGGGCAGTGTGAAAATAAGAAAAACACCTGGCATTCTCCAGATTGCTTCATGTGGTTACCATTGCGTGTTTTTCTTATTTTCAGGAAATCCATGTCTGTGTGTAGCCCTTCACTGAGAACCAGTTTCTGGTTCAGGGGAGAGCTAAAAAACCAAAGAAGCACAAGCCCCCCTTCCACGGCAGAACCACCACTCTCAAGTGCTACCCCAGAGCAAGACTGATGCAGCTTTTGCTCTCTTGCCCCCATCAGGTTTTCTGCTTTCTCCTGTGCCATCCTCAAAAATAAAAGAACACACACATTACGGTAATACAAATGCAATGCAGGGCAGTAAAAAATTTCAAGTTAGCAAAGTCTGTATGTTCCATAAGCTGTGTGATAACTCCTTAGGGTTTATTTGCCAGTTCCAGATTTCCCCAGAAAATTGCTGACCCCTGCCAGACCTGACTGGACTCCACAAGTGCCAGCCCAAGAACCTCTATGCTGATACACAACCAACAAAACCCACCCAAGCCAAGTGAGCCACTTCTTTCACAGCATGTCCAGCTTCAAACAGGGCTTGAAGTTTCTTTTAAACAGTAAACAAACAGGCTGCAAGAGCTTTGAACTAAAAGCAGCAATGCTTTAAAAGTTCAGCTACACGTCTCATGTCCCTCCATTCCAGACTATGAAGAGGAAAGAAAAGATCCAGAAATCCTCTTAGAAGTGCTCAGGGAAAGGCACTGTCTGGTGTTCTCCCTCCTCTACCAACACTGAGCTGAAGAAGCACAGAGCTGTTTGCTTCTCCACCACTTTCTACTCTCCCTCTCCAGGGCCCTATGGACCCAAAAAATTGTATTAATTAGCATTGTTTCAGTAATTTTATTTTTTGATTTGAGATAAAGTACAGGTTTTGGTGCAGCACAAATGCAAATGATCAATCATGTTCTTCTAGCGCTTCTCAATTTCATGGGAAATTAAGGAGCAAAGGAATAGGAGGACTCAGAGCAGTCCTCCAGGTCTTCCTTTTCATCAATAACTTAGAGATTGTTCTGGTTTCAAATCCCACCAGCCCCTGAAAAGACTAAAGGAACCTACACTTGCTCTCTTAGGCCAAAAAACAAAGTGTCCAGGTTTGCATCCTCCCAGCCTCATCAGGGGAGCCCAGCAAGGATGGACATGCTACAAAAATTCACTCATTCCCAAGAGTTATAATCAGTTTTTCCTACATCTCTTTCTCTGCCTTTCTTCCCCTAATCCTAGCGTCTGGATTGCTTTGGAAACAAAAGGATTAGCACCAGATTTTAAAAGGGAAAATGTTTTCAGCATGCCAATTCACACGTGTCATTTTCATGGTGCAGAAAAATCTGTGAGCTTCAGAGTGAAAAAAGAGAGAGAAAGTACGGGAATACTTGTGTATAAAGAAACTCAGGCCATTTGCGTAGAACACAATGGAGGAAGAAATCCCTTTTTCATGGCAAAAAATGGCTTTGGGAATCTAGATGAAGTTTTTCCAGCAAGAAAAATTGTCTTAGCATCTTAATTGTGACTGACTGATAATGCCTGTGTGACAGAGAAAGAAGAGAGTCTTGGAACAAAATTTTTAAAATACCCCACATTCTATAGATGAGCATGTTTGCTTTCCCTGTGCTAATTTAGAAAAAAACCACAATATTCTGGGAAACAGACAAGAAATGACATTTTGCAGGTGCACAAACAAATAATCCTTTCCCAGCATAAGATGTACTCAATCCTCATGCCTTAACTCTGTGATTAAAATCAAGAATCAGACTTGACTCGGGAGTGAAGGGACGGACTGGATGGCCAGCAGCTCCACGTGCAGGTTAACCCTCATCCTTATCCCATGTTGGTCCTTCTGGAGCCATTCCCGTGTCAGATGTCCCCAGCACTGCCACATCCTCTCTGCTCATCCCTCAGGCCATGAGCAGCTCCCTCCCCTTGCTGGCACAAAGAAAGTATTGCTGGTTCTGAGATGGAATTACTGTCTGTTCACTCATCCACGGACATTTGCACATTCCTGGCAGTTCCACACATTCCTCACCATATGCTGAAACACTTAGTACTGCCCAAGCTCTACAAGAACTGGGCCTTTTTTGTTGTTGTTGTTGTTGTTTTTGCATGAAACTTATTTAGGAGAGAATGCAAGAAACTCGAGTTCTCTGTTTTCACACAAAATCTGAAAAATATTTTCTCCTTAACAGACCATCAACACCACAGACAACACTTCCCCCAGTTATATAGTTATATGCAGAGTACAGTGACACACAGTGAAAATACAGACACTTGTTTCCTTCCTACCACACACCACATTACAATGCCAGGTTTAGTTTCTGTCTCAAATGCTTCAAAACACTGTTGAAACTACTAAACCTGCAACAAATCAGGATACCAGGCATTTGAAAGGAGATAATTACCATTCATCTGCATACACACCAATAACATTACCAGGTAACTGTTCGCCTCTCCTTGCTATGATGCACATCAGATGTTTTTCTTCTAAATTTCAAAATGGAAAACAGAGTAAAAAAACCCCACCAAAACAGAGTAAGCTGCAGATACACCTTTACAAGTCCTTATTTCTGATAAGGATTATACAAATATTCTATTTTTCTCCTTAAGCATTTCATTACTGAGAAAAATTAAGCCCATTGTTTCCAACTTCCAGAAAAGAAAAGAATGCAAACAGGTCAAGACACCATGTCCAAAATAAGTGGAGTTTCCCCCCATTTTTGAATTGTCACAAAAGCTGAGAAAAGACTTAGTTTTGTGTTATTAGCATACTAATCCGAAAGATAATGAAATATTTTGTCATGGATACAGTATTGCTATGTCTGTCATAACTAATAAGATTTAGCAAATTTCAATAGGCCAACCTATCCATCCAAATTCTGTGAAATGTGAATGGGGGTTATAGAAAGAAATACTTCCAAGTTATGCCCTTCTTCTATTATTCAATCAATGCCTCCAAATCAATACAGGGACCTTTTAAAACTAAATTTTGTCTCCAGTTTCTCCATGTAACCTCTATGCCTTTTCTGTCAGCAGTATTGTTTAAGGAAACAATTCTCTCTTACAACTCTCTCTGGTAATTACTTGATGGAAAAGATTTTCCAATGTTTCCTGTAGCTCCAGTTGAAAAATACATTTATGCACTAATGTTTGTTAAATGAATACAGTGTCTAGCATTTAAATCAGTGGAAAGCAATGCAGCTGGAGATTCTAATGAGAGATCAGGTGAGATGGAAAAGGGACTCCATGCACAACATGGGACACAAAAGGACAGATGAACTAATGGGATATTCAACCACTGAGGGCAAAGAAAGGCACTGAAGCCAAGAGCTCAATGAGACTTGTACAAATGAAACTGAATACATCCTCTTCTTGAAGGACAGTACACCATTTCTGTATCAAACCATGGCTTCCTACAGAGTATTCCAGTGACAGCCTCAAGGTGTGGACAGGCCCCAGGGCTGAGGATTGCCCCTGAGGGAAGCTGCACGTCAGGCAGGAGAGCACCTTGAAATCCTGGAAATCTCACACAATATAGGCCCTGCTGTTCCAGCAGGAACATGACCTGTCTGCCACAAGCACTCCAAGCCTCGGGCCATAACCCAGTCCTGGTTAAGCACTTCTAGTCACTGCAGTTTAAGCTGGCTCTGTTAAACATCACTGATCATTACCAGGGTGAAAGAAAATGACACTTTGAGAAGGAGCTCCAAGTCAGTCCTCTCCACTGCAGAACTGTTTTGAACCTGTATTAGTTCTTCACATAATGAAGGAGACCTTACTTGTGAGAGCTGCTCCAGGGAGCGCTCACAGTCACAAGGGATGGTGTTGGTTCCCAGACAGAGCAAGTGCAGAACTTGGGAAAATTCAGGCCTGCTTTAGGGAAGTTCCCTGCAAACTCTGTGCACCAGCACTCCCACCATCCCCAAGGCCTGCTCTAGCACTCATAAATGGCTGAACACACGAAGGGCACTTCTCTGTTGGCCCTGGGGTCCTGTAAATTGCTCTGAAACACTTGGGGAGCTCTTGAGAGGAGCAGATTTTGCAGTTCAGGCCTTCCTTGCATCATCAATTCACCAAAAGGGAGCTGGAGCACAGTGGAGGATTGGGATCTTCCATCTCTGAGTCCTTCTCAGAAAACAGAACCCATCTAATGTTCCAAGCTGGCAAAAATACACACCAATGCCTATGGAATGACTCCTTTCCTACGCTGTCCAAGCAGGCTCTGCTGCTCCCTTTTCCCTCTGCCACGTGTTAACACCCCCTGGCAGAGGGGAGATCAGCTATAAATATCTCCAGCAGGACTGCAGCAGCTGAGTCCCACAGTCAGATCTACCAGCACGTAAATACACGGGCTTTAACTGGTGGTGCTCAGACTGCATTCCCTTCCCACTCAGCTGCTGCTGAAAAATGCTCTTGATCCTTTTATAAAAGTGTTTTCAAGTGGATTGAAGCCCTGACCTCAGTAATTTTCTGCCTCTCTTCTGGATGGATAACCCTGTGAAACCAATCTTGGACAAAAGTGAAATAGAGAGGCCAGAGATTAGGTTTCAGCAGAGTACTTTAACACATGCTTACAATAAAACTTTGAAGTGATTTCAGAACTCCACGAGCTCCATCAAGTCACTATCCTGAACTGAGCTTTAATTCAAGTCTTTATGAAGGTACTGGGGAAAAATATTCCTTGATTTTAACCCGCAGTGGAAACAATCTTTTTTGAACAGTAACTATCAGCAAATAGCAACCAAGACTGTAAGAAATCTATCCTGTTTCTACTAAAAAATCTCTGGTTTTACCAGATCTTCAAAAGAACACAAGAAACAAAGCACAGTATACATCATAAGGCAAATCACATTCTATTAAAAAACACCTCTACCACATGTTCCTCTACTATTTCTGCTCTTCTCCCCATTTCCTCAAATTGAGAGTATTTAGAAACATTTTCAGTCAAGCTTCCAAAACACTTTGGAATAATCAGGAAAATACTAATGAGATTTCAAGAATTTCTATTTTATAGCTCATTAGCTAAAGCAACATGATGGAGTGGCTTGATTTAAATATACACGTTCCCCTAGCAGGAAGATCATGGTTTGCAATCCTGAAAATGAGGTTTAAGGTCCACTGTAAGAACATGAGTGTTCCTCTTTACTCCAAGAAGGTTTCCATAAAGGTGGAAAGAATAAAACCCAGAATGAACAGTGTGGAAAAGAGTCACTGCAGCAGTTAATTTTTAATGCTGAAAGGACTCCCTGCTTTGTGGTAGGTCACGTGGGCTCTGGCAATACTGAAATATTTAACAAGGAACATTGACACTATCCACAAATTTGTGTTGTAGGGACTGTCCCAGATAATCCCCAGGTGTTTGTGTTGTTCACAGGGCCCAAGAATTTACAATCATAAAGCCAAGTAAACCAGTTCTTTTCAAGGCAAAAGTTGTTAATACGATTCAAATGTAGTTAAAAGTCTATATTTAATCATGTTTTCTTCTGTTTTAGGTTTGTCAAAAGATTTGTGCACCTATGGCAACTATAAAATCCCCATTCTACGCGACACAGAATCTTCCTAAATTCAGAGCTAACTTTGTCAGGCTTGTTCCATCTGTCTCAAAGCAGGGACAGCACAGTTACTGTACCCAGTGATGCTGTAAACTCGGGAACTGGAATTGTTCATCGATCGTAGACCACAGAAACAAACAAAAAAAATGGCCTTTTCAAAAAAAACCACTTTAAGTTCAACAGATGCTCAATCTCAGAGCAAACACCAAATCACCAATGGTGATTTTCCATAAGAAAAAGGAATTAAGTAGCTGCTCCCAAAAGAATTAATAGGGAAGGTAATATCAGGTATGAAACATGATTCCAAAGATTTTCCAGTTCTAGCCATATCTAAATTTTCCCACATCTTTGGTATTCACAACTAAAGCAGATGGGGCAAAAAATGTAAAAGTTACCATTGTTAAAAAAAACATTAAATTGATCAGAGCACCAAACATCACTTGGTGAGTTTCATGCCTGATAAATTCTCCAGTATTCTCAGCTAGTCTAACATCTGTAATAGTACAGATGGCATAAATTCTCCAGTATTCTCAGACAGTCTAATATCTGCAGTAGTACAGATGGCATAGATAAATTCTCTAGTATTATCAGACAGTCTAATATCTGTAGTAGTACAGATAAATTCTCCAGTACTGTCACCATCGTTGGGTGCTATGGACCTGAAGGAAGGTGAGACCAGCTGTGGTATCTGTAATCACCACAGAAACTTCCTGGCCGGTCAGAGACAAACCCGTGGGCCTCAAAGCTGACCAAAGGCTGAACTCCACAGCCTTCATTTCTTTATTTGAAGGTGCAGTTCAGCACATTAGGTGGCAATGCTCAAAGCTGCAAAGCTACTTGAGTTATGAGGCCAAGGGACAATTTTCTGCAGAGATTCCCTTCCCCATGCAGGTACGACTGATCTCTGGTTTGCAGATATTTCTCCAATAAAAACAGCACCAAGGAGATTGAGGCACTTTCTGTCCCCAGAGCTGCAGTCCCAGATGCTGCTGGGTGGCAAACACAGGGCAGGGACACCCACCCTGGACCTCAGGGAGCTCTCAGGGCTGCAGCAAGTTATGAAAATGGCTGAAGCAGAAGGAACACACCAGACAGTCACTGGGACTTGCATCCTGTAATTTGTTTCAACCCAAATGCTGGCAGTCCAGTGCTGCTGTTTGATGCTATCCAGCAGGAATGAGCCTCCAGTCTTCCCCCTGACTTTCCTTCCTGTGATATCCCAGCAAAGCAACGTGGGGCAGTGGCAAAACACATTCAAATTATTTCTATTAGGCATATTGTTTGTACTTCTAATTAATCATGGCAGCTGAAATGACTTTTAATGTAATTTTCAACCACACACTGAAGTGAAGAAGAACAACACACTTCTCTTGAAAGAAGCATACTTAACTGTTTTTGAAAACATGAAATGGCTTTTGCTATCTTTAGTTTCTCATGTGTGTGCCTAATCAGGATAAGTTGGGAATATTTGTAGTGCCCATTCCAGTAAAATGTTAGAAACAGAGCAATTGCTGTAGTCTCTGAAGCTACTCAGTGACATGCTAGAGCAGCTCTCCAGCCTCAAAGGAAGCTGCATGGACCCCCCAAAAAGCCGCATGTGGAATTAATCCCCCAGAAAAGAAAATCTCTCTCCATTTATGGCTGTTATTTGACCTGTAACACTCTAAACAAGAACATCTCACAGGAATCAGCTCTCCCTCGGCTGTTTGTCATGTGCATTTCACACACAAGGTCTGCTGCAGTTCAATTACCGCTGCTGACATTGAACATTCATTGATGTAACATTTCAGATGAACACAACAATTACAATGTACTCCAAACCTCTGTGCTCAGTTATTAGCCCACACTTTAGAATGCTTAGAAAAGACACTTGGGAGCATGATTCCACTGGAGAATGTGCTACATCTGAGTCTTTTTTTATAAATGATACCCCAGCATTTCATAGGGTAATGATCACCGAACTGCTTTGGAGGCTTCCAGTGTGAATGGATTCACTGAGCTGCAGGGCTCTCACTCTTCAGAACTCCCTGCCTCAGCTCTCCTGACACATGAACTCACACTGGGTGGCACATTTCACAGCTCTGGGCTGGAACCAAGGAAATTTCAGTAGGGGACACAACTCTCAAACACATATTCCACTGAAACAAGCTGAATTTTATCACTTCTCTTGCACAGAAATCATATGCACGCATACAGATGTTTATTCCCCATCCATCCCAACAGGAATGTCTTCCCTTCAGAATCAAAGGCTTTGTGCATTTTCCCCTACAGCCTGGTGTACAGGATGCTTTGGAGATTTGTAACACAAAAGCCAAGGAAATGCAGCAAGGAAAAGCAAATGTGCATCATCCACTCTGGATCTGTCTCTTCAACAGACACATTCTGTGCCACTCTGTTCTTAACTGGCAGTTTAAAAATTAGAAGTTTGGTAAATAGTTCTAAATCTGCTACCTCCAGCAAAGAGTGAAACAAAGCAAATTAAATTTAAAAAAACACACAAAAAAGGCAACTTGTTTTGTACTTCATTTTTACCACCTCATTTCTGCCCAAATAACAACATAAGGTCTTACCTCAACTTCTCCTACTCCTCTATCTGCATTGCTTTAGCAATCAGCACAGTGATATCCTCAGCTATTACTGCTCACCACCCTCAGCAGTTTTTGAAGAATGGAGACTTCAGTTATTATAAAAATGATTTGAGTATGAAAATCCCTGACCCAGCCCTGTTGCAGGCAGAATGGACAAGCTCAAAGAGCAGCTCACCAGATTCTCCTCAAACCACTCCCTCAGACACTCGGCTGTGGCCCCCGGGATTTGGTTCCGCAGCGCCTCCTTCTCCTGAGGGTCCTCCAGCATCTCCAGGGCCATCTTCAGATCCTCCAGGAGGTGCAGAATCTGAAACGTGCCCAGGTACACTGAGGGAGCAGGGGACACGAGATCATAACCACCATTAGCATATTCTGTGGCTGACTTTGTGCCTGAAACAAACAAAACCAGCAGAGACAAGGATGTTATATAATTGCTTTGTAAGTGGCAAATTAATAGGTACTGCACACTACAACATTTGGACTTCAGTCCAAATGACAAGTTCCACTCCAGCCTGAAAACCTTCATTTCAGGCTTAGAACACTTGAATTAGTCTCTAGATAGATCATGAAACCTGGAGAATTAAATCCAAGAGGTGCATACATGCATACCAAAAAATAATTTTGACCTAGATCACATTTGCAAAGTCCAAATTATAAACCCCACAGCTTATCCCAAATCACCTGTAATTTTCCACAGTTACCGTGAGGTGTCACTAACTTCTCAGATACATCACTGCAAGTCCCCACACCACCACTGCTCAGCAAAGGAGGAATGACTGATGCAGCTCTTCGACAAGAAACTGAGATCAAAACAGATCCTGTTATCACAGCTAGAAAAACAGAAGTGACCATGAGCAGCTTTAGAACTCTCCCATGAGAACAACACCATGAAAGTCAGCAATAAAAGTGGCAAATGAAACTCTTCTAGCACTATAAATCACAAAAAGGCCTCTAAATTGCACCGGCTCTCTCCTGCCAGGCATCTAACACCAATATTATTTTTCTCAACAATAGGCACAAAAAACCTATAACCTGCTCATGGAAGAATTATAAATAATACAAACCCTAATAGCTCCAAAACTGCTAGTCTTAGTACCCTGTGTGTTCCAAGGAGATGCACACTAAAATAAGTTCTCTTTTCCCAGTCCTGAATCTCAGACCACAATTTCATTTAATATGCCTTTGTGTCTTTAAGAACCAGTCAGGTAGAAAACTTCCATTTGGTCTACTTTTTAAAGTTTTTATTTACCATTCATTGCCTCGTGTACATAATAGATTGTACACATTCACATTCTCTCTGGCATAAACAAACACAATTTCCCTTCCTATTTCACTTCATGGGAGATTTGTTTAGGTTTGTGATCAACCACATTGCACTGACTCCACACAGCATTGTATATTCACTAGAACACTGCACAATCAATATACACAAGGGGATTTTAATAATCTCCTTGCTATTTTCCTTTTTACTACTGTGTTTAACACAGTTTACCTGTCAGTAAAGAAAGGAACACAAACCTTCACAGTGCCTTTGAACACGATCTGCCAAGTTTATTTCTCTCCTGAGCAGATATATCTAATGTGATATACAATGTGTGAGGCATTCAGATTTTCTTCTTGAACGCACACTGCCTGGCATTAATCAGTGTTAGTTTGCCTGCTGCGGGCATTTATCCACCATGATCTGGGCACTGCAAACCAGGTTTGAACCAGTGTTTGATTTTACCTGCAGCCTGATACACATCTCAGGAAGACACCAACACTGCAGGTCCTAGAACACAAACAATTTCTGCACCTGAAGTAGCCTTTAACCAAACAGCTAATCGATCATTTAATGCTAACATCATTCCCATGTCAAGCAGTTTTGGAACAAAAACAATACTTGGTTCCTCATTTTGTGAATGCTTAATTTCACCCACAGCTTTTGGGAAAATCTGAATAATATTAACCAGATTTTCTTCAAAAACTCTTCAATGACCCAAAGGAGTCCGTCATGTCTTTGGAAAAAATTGTGTGGCTTGAATTCTACCATACAATCCATGTATTTTTTGAATGTTTTAAATAGTGAAAAGCCCTCCCCTAGAGGTTTTCCAAGGCTCTGTAGTAGGATTTTTCTTTTTTTATTTTGGTAAAGTAACAGCCATTTTCACAACTGGAGCATTTCATATTGTCTTAATCTCTTTCCCACTCAGAATCTTCTGTTTGAGCCTGTTGACTTCCTCTGGTTGTGGGTTTATTTTAATACCCCAAGTGCAAGATCTCATCTTAGTTTCTGGCTCAGACCACGTCCAAGATAAAGTTTCCTCAATATCCGGTGCTCCCAAGGCTGCCACACAAGACAGCCTCACCCTGTAAACCAACCTTGGCTTCCGGAATTGCTGCCCTGGGAGGGAGGATCAGCTGACTGCTCTGCAGGCCTTCTGCTCTCTGACCACTAAATTATATTTCCATGTGTATTTGTATGCCCTCAGCTACTCAGGCCAGCTCTCTTCTTTATCTCCTAATGCAGATTAATATTATTAAACTATTAAACTAAAAATAGCAGAGCTCCAAATTCTGTCAGGGCCTTTGGGATCACATAATCAATGACATCTTTTCATTCAGCCAGAGAGGCTTATTCCATTCAGAGATGCACACACAAACTGACACACGACACTGACTTCTCCAGCAGCACTGAGTCCTTGATTATTGTGCCATTTCTCACTCTTTCTTTCAGAAAACCCTATGCCAATATTCTCTTTTTGCTTAGCAAGCACTGTTCAATCTAGAAAACCAGACAGGATTCAAAGCTATTTCATAATCAGCTCTGGTGGCCAGCCCTTCCATGAACTGGCAATTTAAAATATTTATGGAAGGGGAAAAACTTAAAGGAGCATTCTGCTATAGATTTTTTCATGTTATTTGTATAAATATTTTTCCTTTACAGACAGATGGAAAAAAACCAAAATTCCACACAAGCCAAACAAAACCACACAAATTTACAGGCCCACAACAAATACTTCAGATGAGAGAAAAAGCCAAGCTAAATACAGCTTGAAACAACTCTTCAGGAGCTCAATTAATTGTACTAGGTAGAGAGTTTATACAGTAAAATAGGCACCTACATCAAATGTAACTTTCTCCAGGACAGTACGGTAACATCTTTGTTCACCAGCCCAAGTGACTCACAGGGTATCACCTCCTGCCTCCGTCCTTGCCTTATCATGACTACAACATTCCTGGCAACATCTACCTCCCCACAGAAAATAATCCCAGGTTATGTAGGAAAATCCACTGTCAGTGACATTCACACATTCCATCCTGCCTTTATTTGACTGCCTCTGCTACCATACCAGGGAAAACAACACACACACACACAAACTGTTACCTTTAGGAAACTAATTCCAGAAAGGATAACATTTCTGAACTGCTGGAGCACAGGCAGAGCCAGCCAGGAGTTGTGGGATTTCTTGAGGCTGGGCACACTCCTTATGCATCCTTGAGTCAGCTCAGGTTCTTCAACTGACAGTTCAGACTGGCAGAATTCTCTGCATCCTCACCTTCTGCAAAATGCTGAATTCCTTGAAAAATGGTTTGCCATGGATTGCTAACAGGGTACTTTTTATTCTCCTGGCTGCAAGGGAAAATGGAGAACTCCTTTGCAACAAATAATGCCCTTTGTACTAGGTACAGAAATGCAGAAATACTGAGCCCAACTCAGCATTTTAATTCAGAAAACTTCCTGATTTACTGCTAAAATTCAAATGAATAACACCCTTGCTTCTCCCATTTGCTTTCCATATAGTTTCATATTAAGTAGGATTGCACTGCTCACCAAAAGGACAAGAACACACCCTGGAAAACAGAAGTGTGTAGGAATACATAAGGTATTTCTCTGCATTACTTTAAACCTTGACATCATCATGCTGCAAAGTGCATGAAGTTTTAGCACCAGACAGTAAGAATTTGGATGCCCTTGAAGTTAATAAAAAGAGATGCCACATAACATTATTCTCTACCATTAACAGCTCTTTATATGGTGTAGTTTTATTACAGATAACTGAAGAGGGGAAGAAGGCAGTTCAAACATCAGAATTTGATCAATACCCAGGAAAACTGAGTGCAGTTTTGAACTCTTGCAAAAGGACTCATTTTTTTCTCGAGCAAGTCACAGTCTTCCTGTACCTCACTTCTTTTTCCCAGGGTCAACAGGACACAGGGGAATCCTCTGTGGTGATGTTTATCTAATACCCAACACCATGGTTTCCTAGTGTACTACTGGAACACAATTATTCATCATGAATGTTCACTTTAGAAAAGCAGGAAAGAAAGAAAAAAGAAAGGGAGAAGAAGTGTTGAAACTAAGACATGCCAAGTAGCTCACTCCTGGCCTCCCCACACAGTGAGTGAAGGAGGTTAAAGGCAGCTGCACATCGTACGTAGGCAGAAAAAATAAAATAAGTAATAAAACAAGCAAAACAACTTCCACGTTAAACATTTCTGACACCCTGACCATGCAAGCACATTTTTCTCTCTGAGTTGCTTGCAATTAGCAGAGTGACTTCAAAGAAACATTCCTTTTGGGCAAATACATCACCTATTCAGAAAACAGCACTGCTGGTAGCTTGATAAAAATAAGTTACTAAGCACAAGTAAAGAAAGGCAAAAGCCCTGCCACTTTGAAAATCCCTCTGTCAGCTTAGGTTGTCTGCATTCACCCATCACACAGCTTCTGTCTGTCGGCAGCAGATACTGTGTCTGATCTTTCCCTTGCATCTTCACTTCTGATCCTCTGCATTCATCCTTTCCATCTCCATTCCTTCACTGTCAAACTCAAACTGGCTGAGTTTTGAAAAAAAATTCCAGGTAATGCACAGCTCAACCATCAGTGTCTACAAAGACATTTTCCTAAGACTGCTGGCTCCTTTGGGTCAGAAAGCAGCAAAACCCAACAAAAACCACATGGCAAACACCAAAAACTGTCCATGCTGGGTAAGGAGGGCTTTCTATAAAGCCAAAATATTCCTGAGTAACAGTTCTGACACCTGACCAACAGGGGTTAGAACAAAGTTATCAACATACCTTTCCTCTGGCCTTTCAGGCCATCATTACACTGCTAGAGAACACATTTTTACCTGAATTTTTACTCAGTGAGCATATAGGGTGTCCAGGTTCTTCCTCTCTCCTTCAAGATTGAGCAGTGTAATTTTCTTTGAAGCACAGCTCTCTTTCTCATGAAGACAGCCTTGAAAATGTGAATTGATGTGAACCAGCAGCAAGGGCTGGACAGAACCTATTTCAGCCTCCCCGTTCCTAAGCCTCCTGCCAAGTGAGTGGAGAGGGAGTGCACACAATCCTTTCTTCTCACACTGGGATGCAGAACACATCACAAATGGTGCGTTTTGAATCACAGCTCACATTAACTTTTCCTCAAATCTCCGCTTTTAGATCTTTAACTACAGGGAAAAAGTCACTATTAAGCTGGATTAACAGGAAGCCCTAGGAAAAAATTTCCAAGCCCAGAAACGCTAATGACAGCATTCAGATGAGAGCTTCACACAGCTCAGATGATTTTCAGCTGAGCTCTGCCTACAATCACATGTGGAATCTTTGAGACAATTCCCAACAAGTGTCTATAATTTCTTATGCAAATTAGAGGTGTAATTACTCAGGTTTCTTTCCTTCATGCTTCTAGACTCTGAGCTGTGATGTGCAGCACTTCTAGGGACTGCACATACAGGTACCACAAAAAAAGTCTCTTCTATCCAAAAACACAGGCTAAGCAGCCTGGTGAAAAATGGAAGATGGATTATGCAGCTGTGATGGAGGTTTGAGGCTGTCTCCATTGCATAGGAAAAACAGGACCAACACATTTATTATAAATTTAACAATACTTGCAAGGACTCTCTTTTTTTTTTTTTTAATTGCACACAAAAAGGAGTGTATTTAGGGCCAATGAAACCAGTAGTCTAAGTAAAGCAGTGCTTTTAGCACAAAATGTAGAATTGTTTGTAATAAGCAGTAGTAAGGGCATTCAGTTGGTGAGGAAACGAAGAAAACTTGTTTCCTTAAGATTACACTGTCTTCATTTTTAAAAAAGCTCTCAAATCACTTTCATTATCTTAGAGTAATAAGGGGACTAGATCTGATTTTGAATTTAATGATATCAAACTTCCTTAAATTTCAGTCTTAGATTTCTATTCACTTGCCTGTTAAACAACTGACTCACTCATGTTCTGAAGACCAGATCACATTGTACCAACTACAAAAGGACTTCTGTGTCTCAGATTCTGTCTGGTAAATCCCATGAGGAAAACACATCCAACTTGAACTAAAAGCCTGTTTATCTCTTAAGTACTATTTCCTCTGGAGGCCCCTCTTCCAGCAGGGCTGTGGGAAGTGGTTGGGTTTCCAACAGAGCAGCCAAAGCCAGGAACTGAACACCAACATACTGCCAGCTCAGGAGCAGGGAATTCAAACACAAACACTCCTTGGACAACTCCTTGCCCAACTTCTTAACTGTGTTTGCTTTATAATCTTTCTGTACTAATACTGAGATATTCATACAGACCCACGTGATAACACGTTTAACCTTGTCATTATTTTCCGGTGAGCAGTAACTGCAGGAGCTCTGGTTAAAAAGAAACTCAGTAATTACATTGATAACCTGGTGAATTTGCAGAGACTCTAGCTGCAGCAAGACATTGTGATGGGAGTTCATAGACCTGACAATTAATGGTCACTGATCACAAAAGGAAAGAATGGATTTACAAACTGATGGAGAGAAGCGGTTTGATATAAAATAATTGTAAAATAAAAACTGTATTCATTTGTTATGATATATCGCAAAGAAAAATAACCAAAAACTACAGTCCTATAAAGAAACAACACATTTTAATAACTGGGCACAAGCCAAATAAAAGGAGAAGTAATGACTTGGTTAAAGCTCAAAGGGAAGCAATGCCCAAGTCACGCACCTTAAAAGAAGAATGAGCAGACAGATCTGATTTCTTTAGAGGAAGCCTCTGTTTGGAGTGCAAGGCACTAATGGGTAAGTGATGTGCACTGACAATCACATTAGCCCTTTTCTGCTGTTTTAGTCAAATAAGGCTGAGCATTCACCGTGCCTCATTTATCCAGCTCTGAGGGCGGGTTATCAGTACAGATGGACCCAGGCATAAAAGACTTAGGAACACGGACCTATCTGTCCAATTTGATCAGGCCAGGGAAATTCAATTTGTTCATCCTGCCTCACAGCCCTCTCCTCGTGCAGTCTAAGCACTAATGGCTGTGGTGTTGCACTGACAGTGAGCACAGGCTGCACTGGGGCTTCTTGCTTGGATCAGTCAGAATCATGCATGAGAGATGTTCCCTCTCTCATGGGGTAGGGAGCAAGGGGTAGGACTTCTAGAATTGAAAGGCTGAAAGTGCACAAGTGTAAATACTTGAAATATATACTGGCATATGCCCAGTTCTTATCTTAAAGGACAAGGCCACAGTTCAATATTTTAATGATAATAAAGCAAACAAAAGAAATGAGGGCTGATGAAAGAGAGAGGACGCTGGTTTTACATGTATATATATATATATTTATGCTCAAGCTTCAAAAGTTAAGCAGTGTCAGATGGACATTTCTGGACTTCTCAGTTCTCTAAAACGGAATTAATGCTAATTCTGTGCCTAAAGACAAAGTTTCTGAGGCCAAGAGATGCGTGTGACTCTCCTGGTACTCACTCAGGCCTCATTGCCAAAGAAAGTATCTTTTCTTAACAGCTTCTTAAGTTTACATCAGTCAGAAATTTAAGCTCAGTCTTTGAATTGTGTCCAGAATATGGATCCAGTGAACTGAAATAGCACAAGCTCTTAGAAGTTGATTTTTTGCTGATTCCCATCAACTCTAAGAGTGGCTACATTTGCACAGATGATTTTCCCCACATCTGAAGAAATATCAGTCCTGGTTTGTTTCAGTACAGTCTTACAGTCATCCTTTCAAAGAGCTTTTCTGCCTTATTTTTTCTCTCACCATACAGAACAAGAGACCATTCCTGTTTTCCAGTATCTGCCCAAATTGCATACAGAAGCTTACTGGACTGAATTAGGGAGAACCCAATTTGAATAATCATTGTGTTCCTCAGTTTCAGACAAATTGGGATAATAACTGTATCCCGAGTACAGACTCCAGCAGATCTACTCAGTCCTTCAACTTGGCCACAATATTCAAGAAATACTTCTGGAACACACAGAACACTGGCTAGAGAAGAATGACAACAGACTTAATCTGTCTTAAAAAGGTTTATTTATTCCTGCAAAGGAAAATAATAAAGGAAAAACTAAGTTAAGCAACCTTTCCAAGCAGTTTTCATTAAGTAGAGGAATGAATCAGTATGTCTGTTCATTAGTACAGGTAGACAGAACTCTGCAATCACATGGGAAGCACTCCATTAACACAGATGAGGCTTGACAGATGCACTGCCTGGGAAATGTTTTGTTTCCTCTCCCATTAGACATCTCACATAAGCCTGTTTCCAGCACTGTGCTTCCTATCAGCAGACATTAGACTAAAACACAAGGAATGCCCAGTCCCAAATTCAGCTCTCCTGGAGGGACTCCCATCCACTCCTGACCAACCCCACGTGCCACTGGCACACCTGAACCTCTGCAGTTCAGAGCTTGGTCACCAGCACACAGGAGCTGTGCTCAGCTCATTGCCAGCGAAGAGTTCTTGCAACGTGTGCTTGGCTCCTCTGCATTCCTGTTCTACACCCCCAAATCACCTAAGTGATGGGGTAAAAGTGATATCATTTGAAAGCCTGGAAAAATTTAATTTTCTATTCCTTATTCAACAAGGTGAAACCCAAAACTGGTATGGCACAAACAGTCTGAACAAGGAGCAGGGAAAAGTACATTAAAACCCACCTATCAAAATGAAAGCTATCTTCTGGCCTCATTATTCTGGCACAAAATTCAGGAAAAAAAAATAGGACTTCTTTAGGCTGCCATATATTGCTGTTTAATCAGGTATGCCACACCTGATGAGACTATCTTTCCATACCATGAAAAACATAACACTAAACACCTACTGTCACAACCAGGACTCACCTCCCAACTGATGGCTCCTGGATTACAAAAACTAAGTGTCTAATCTGAAAATCAGTTGAAATGGAGTGCCTCTTTTTTCATTCTCTTGCTTTTTCTGATGAGTGAAACCATGAGTGCATCCCCCTCAGTGTGTGCAGAGCTGTCCATAAATCACCACAGAGGAGAGACACTGAGTTCCATTTGTGTGCAGGTGATTTCTGAGCACATGTCCCACAGCATACCAAAGTTTGCAGTGACTAAAAAGTATTGTAGTTACCTAGTTCATGAATTATGGTTTGGACTTGCCTTTCTCATGCTCTCCTTATACATCTGAGAGAAATTCAGTGTTTCCCTATCCATATCTTTTGTTAGGTGTGAAAAAAAAACAAATCCCAGTTCTCTCCCATCAGTCAAAATCTTGTTAGAATAAGGTTTTGCATTCAGGACAAGGAAATATATCTGTGATTTTCCCTATTTGCCTAGAAGTTTTCCCATCAGTGAGAAAAGTCATTTCAGTTGTATCTATCCCATATTCATGTTTACAATTCTGTGAGTCTCAGTAGTCAGTTAAAGCTTGCATATTTAGAATAAAACGAAGATGCAAGAAACAAACCAACCAAACCCTAGGGGTCTTTTAAACTAAAAATCCTGGGCAACAGTCCTGCCTGATGGTGACACTTAAAGCCCCATATCAGTCTCTGCACAGAAAGCTTTCCCAGAAGAGCAGTGAGGAGATGAAGGAGCAGCACAACTGTAGCAACAAGAGGCTGATGTCATTGTCTTCATCACCAGGGAGGAAGGCTCAGCTCAGTGTCACAATTGGGATTTACAGAGCTTTAGTGAATTCCTTCCCACTGTGCACAGGTGAGATCATGCCCTGCCCTGACACTCCTACAAGGGGTGTGAGCACAAACTCCGAAACTACCCAGGCACAGAAATTCCCTTCTGGCACGCTGCAGTGGTGAGGAGCCCTCTGCTCCTGCCTTGCCATGAGAGCACCAGCGACCCTGGGCCTTTCTAGTGCACAGCTCTGCTCAACAATTCACAGCTCCATCTTCTTCTGGATATAACATTCAACAAAACAATGGGCCATGAAGATAATGAATAGGCAAGATACTTGAAATAAACCCACCACAAATAAAAACATAAAAAATACGTGTATTTTTATGCACACACACATTTTTATGTATCTGTATGATGCAGTGATCTGTTATCCAGCTAGCCAGAAGAGTTGGTGAAAACCTTTTTTGAAGACACACTGAAATAAAAAACTAATATGTGAATTATGGAATGGGTGTGTTTAAGTTACCATAGAGCATCAAAACAAAAGAAATCTCTCTTATTTCAACAGTCACCCGTCTGAGGGGAAATGGCAGGGTTTGTTTTATTTCCTTGACTTTACTTTTCTCCACACAGCTACTGAACCAGAGTGTTAATAGTGAAATCTGCATGTCAGAGACCTTGATCACCTGAGAACTATTAAAAAGTAAACCAGACATAGTTAAGTCTCAAGATACTGTGGTGTAAAATAAAGCACTGCTTTACCTGCAATGATGTCATCCATTTGCTCCAAAGCTGCTTCCAGCATGTGACTGGCATCAGACGCCATCATCTTGGACTTCTTCAGATCCTGACTCCCTACACTGAAAAGGCAGAATAAACCAGAGGTATTACACTCAACAGCCTGATGGCAAAATGCATTTCACTGGCACATTATACATTAGCCTACAGAAACAAAATCCATGCTACAGCTCAGTAATGCAGCCTAGTGATAGAAAAATATACCCTAGTAATAAGAAAACCAACAAAAGTGTTCCTATTCTTGAGAGATGACTTGGGAGCTCTGATTCTTTTAAGAGATTTTACTAAAACAATCAAATGCAAATAAAAACCCCAAAGAATTTCAAATGCTGGAAGACTGAAATTCTCCTGCTCCTCATCCTTAACAACGGTTTCCTAGATTCCAAGTTGAATGCATTTCAGTCTTTTCCTCCATGGGGAAAAAAGAGGATTGGCTAAGGTTCAATCGAAGGAATGAAGACATGGGGCAAAATTTGTCTAGACTATAACCAGAAATCTGTAACAGCTCTGCTTTTTGATTTTTGCCTTAAGAGTAAAGAAGATTCTGAAGCAGTTTTTACTCCTCCTGTCTACATCCCCATCTAGCTTTCCACCACCTCCCTCGTGACACTGAAAGTCCAATTCTTTCTGTTCAGATAACCAAAACGCCCCAGGTAGGAGTTCTCTGAAGTCACTGCTGCCACTTTAAAACAGGCTTAAACACATTCATGTTACCATCTGACGTCAGAGGCAACAAAAACAAAGAAACATCTTCCAGAATGAGTCTCTGCCTGTGAGCTGGTGTTGCTGGACTCCAAGGCATGCTGCCAGCAGATGACATTTCAAGGGGGAGAAGAGTTTATGCAGTCTATTTCCCTGAAGGGAAAACCCTCTCTGGAATAAGGCCCTTGTGCACATCACTTCATCGCCCAAGCATGAGAGCAGCACCCACACAGCAAGGAAACAGGGCTGGGCCCTGTGCCTGTGATTCAAGGGCTCTAACACAGCTCAGAGCCCTCACACAGCCCACAGAGGGTACCAGCACTTTGATTTCTCCTCCATGAAAGCTGCAATTCAGTCTCTTGGCATTCAGACTTCTTTTACAGCGAGCTGTAAGAGCTGTGCTTTAGAATGGTTCAACTTTAACAGCTATCACCAAGACACCTGTCTGACAACAGACATAGACATCCTTCAAATAACTCAGGCTGTGCTAAGTGTTAAGGCAATGGCCTGTGTTTTATAGTATTCCAGTGCTCCTGAAATGCCACTAATATGTGTTGATCAGGGGATTAATTGTGCTACGAATTCCAGTAGTTTGAATTGAAATAAATATTAAAGGGAAAATTTGTACCATTGAACCAAAATTATTTTCTTCTCTTGAAAACTAAGAATCCTGAGACACGATGGGTTTTTCTCCATGGTGCTGGTGAAAATTGCACAAAGAAAGCTCATTTATCAAGAACCTCAGTGTTACCAGCATGCTATGTTGACTCCAGTTAATGTAGATAACCCCAGGGTCTAGAGAGACTGATGCAGCAATGACTCAGCAACGTCCCAATCTGAACTCTGCCATTTATAGCTTGTCACAATGGGTAAGCCACGATTTGACTGCAGATCACATTGATCTGAAGAGCAGAGGGAGAAGGCCTCATCTTCACTGACACCCAAGGCTAAGATTAATGTAAATAAAAATGAATGGGTGGGTTTGGTCCCATGGTTTTGGTAAAAATAATCTTTTAAATACGAGCAAAGCTAAATTTAACCTAAGTACCTGACACTCCAGTATTTAATTTAAAGGCACTGGAAGTAAATTGTGTCCAGAATACTGTGGAAAGTCAGCTGAGATAAAGCTAAAATTGCTCCCTTGCACACATGAACTTGGCAGACACTCCCCTGATCCTGCTGCTTCCATTCGTTGGTTTTTGGGAGACTTGGAGCTCCTGTTGCCCCATCTCAGGCCAGCACAGACCTCCCAGCCGCAGTGATCTCCATCCTGCAGTGTTTGCTGCAGCTCACAGCAGCCACACCTCGGACAATCCTCACCTCACACAGGAAATCCACCCACAGCACACGGGGCCAGAGGGGCACCGAGGCTCCCTGGTGCCCCCGGCACTGCCCAGGAGTGCAGGGCCAGGCTGTGCTGGGAAATGGGGCAGCACATGGCAGGTCAGAGCCAGAGGGCAGAGAGAGGGAAAAACGCTGAGCACAGCACAGAGTTTCTATTTCTAGGTGCACTCCACGCTGGTGTTTGTGATGAGAGCTCCTGCTCCTGGGCTGGACCAGCACACGGCTGTCCAAACAAGAAGAGCAGGACTACATTTCTTGTGAACATCTCATCCACATTTCATCATTTGTAGTGCCAAGGGGACAGAAAGCACTGATACACTGCATTACAAACTGGAAAATTCACTTATGGAAAAACCTCCCATCAAAGCCTTGGTAAAACCCAGAACCTTTTGCTGAAAAACTCCACCTGAAGTCCATCTTCTACCTCCTCTCCCTGACTCCACAGCCAGCCTGTTTTCTCACCTGTACCCACAGCTGCATTCAGCTAGAGCAAAACCTGCTGATCAACCAACCATTTATGAATAAAGATAATGTTCTTGGCTCTGCAGAGATAATGTAATATTACTGGCTTGACATCTTTTTCTAGACAGACCTGTTGTGTGTGCTCCAGGCAAGTCTCACTTTCCCAGACACTCCCTTCTTGCAGTTTGGCTGCTCTAAGCAGGGTTATGAAAAGAGCTTGTTGGATCTCCTGGGCTTGTAGCCACCCTTTCTGATCTAACTCTATAGAAATATCTTCAAGTGTGGATTCTTCATGCAATATTATTAAATAAGACACCTGTAACAGTCCCTCATACAAGATCCATCTGTTTGCTGCTGTTTTCATTACAAATCTTTTCTTACAGTTTTCATTCCTGAATGACATCAACAGATGCAGAACACCATGATTTACTGACTTGTGTAAATATATACATATATTTAAAAAACCCTACGTTTTTTCAGCTTCACTAAAGACTGAACAAAAGCTGCCTCTCACATTACAGTACAAGCTTCAATATTAGCAAATTCTAACCTCCAGGATTTATTAGAATAATATATATGTCAGCAAAATAAAAGAACCAGGCTACTCACCTTTTCAGGTCTCTAGGAAGAAAAGAATGTACTTTTTTGCCTGATCAGTAAAAGTTCCTTGATATTAATAGCTGAAGTTTCACTGTTAAGCAGACATAAGTCTAAATTATTGTCATCCCTTCTAAGCCACACGCTCATACTCATTTAGAGCCCAGCCCACAGAGATATTGCACCCCTGTTTGTTATAACTGCCTAAGTAATGAGATCTTCCAGGAAGTGCAGACAGAGCAAACGGGTCTGAATTCCTCAAATTTATTTTGCTAAGCTAATTTTACACTATAAGTCCTAATCTGAGATTTGCATTTCAAATAAAATGAAAAATCTCTGGTAGAACTATAGTGCTCAGAGCCTATGTCCCTTGCAAATTTCTTAACCTACATTCTCTATGTAAAACTACAACTGTGTCCAAAAGGAACATAATATTTAATAGACATATTCACTAGGAGCAAGATGTTCTTCAGAATTATGAAAAGCCATAATTAAATCTGAATCTTGCATGGCTGGCTTGAGCAAGCAGCTACCCAGATATAAGAACATGAACAAAATTAATTTAGGCAACTCAGATGTTTTCCAAAGGTTGCCCATAATAATGAGGTTACCAACTTGATCAGTTACCAGAGGTGAGGTTTTTGACACAAACTCCAGAAATCCAGATGTTGTCTGTGGCCTAGGAATTCCTCTTATTCAGCAGAAACATGTAATAATTAACTACCACCACCTTTTCTTCTAGGATGAATAAATCCATGTTTGTAAGCTGTTTGAACACTCACATTTGTGTATTACACTGCCTTGTACTTAATGGCACAGTCTCAGGAAGAAATTGTTCCCTGTGAGAGTGATGGGCCCTGGCACAGGGGGCCCAGAGAAGCTGTGGCTGCCCCTGCATCCCTGCAAGTGCCCGAGGCCAGGCTGGATGGGGCTCTGAGCAGCTTGGGACAGTGGAAGGCATCCCTGCCCAGGGCAGAAGGGCTGGAACAGGAGGACTTTTGTGGTGCTTTCCAACCCAAACCATTCTGTGGTTCTAACTGAAATTATTTATTTGTCAATACAGACAGTATTTCTGTTTCCCCTTCTTATGCTTCACTGGAATAGACAGAAAGGTAAAAAAACCTCTTCTTTCATGGATCACCATTCTGTAATAAGTAAAACCAGACCCTATTTCAGAGGGTTTTTAAGAATAACTAGAAGAGGAATAAAAAAATCAAGTTCATTTTCAGCTGGGAAGCGTACAGCACCGACACAAAGGCAGAACAGGCAGCTCTAAAGAGAAATACAGAGTAGCCGAAGTTGAACAAAGACCTGATAGCAAATTCCTTCAGGGAGGTGGCAGAACTACTGAAGTCTCTGTTCAACCTCTTGCCCTCCTTGTCTGAGGGGATATCCTCAAGTGAAGCACAGGACCTTGGCACTGTAAAAACACCATATCTGTGTGGTACTGATGCAAGGCAGAGCAACGAGCAGAAAGCAACGACGCTTTTAAACATAACAATCTGATTTACAATACAAAGGGAACAGAAT
Source organism: Cisticola juncidis (assembly GCA_013400215.1). Classification (NCBI taxonomy): domain Eukaryota; kingdom Metazoa; phylum Chordata; class Aves; order Passeriformes; family Cisticolidae; genus Cisticola; species Cisticola juncidis. The sequence continues at coordinate 19,912 of VXBR01000287.1, read as the reverse complement.
ATATCTAAACTCACTGCATTATGAAGTGGCAAAGTCAAAGCCAAACATCTCTTTTCAAAAATAAACCTATTAGGTTTGCTAATGCAAGTCTGAACTCCAGTTCTGGGGGGGAACAGAGGGTGAAGGAATAAAGAAAGCATCCTTTAAAAAATGCTAGCTCTGACTGACACTTGATGCTTTAGAACAGGTATCAGCTCATAGCAACTCCTCCACAGGCCTGATGGATATTGAGTTACAGTTCCTACGGTACCATCACCAAATCTCCTGACTCATGTTTGCACAAGGCTCATCCTCACATATAAAAGCTGACGCTGACAGAACGGCTGTGCCAAGTGAGCTCTCCTCAGCTGCAGCTACAGGAAGCCTTCATTCCTCAGTGCTGCTTTAGGCTTTGTCCACAGAAGCTTAAAAAGCCCTTCACAATTTAATTTCATATTGGTATCAGATACAGGAAGTTTTCTGTGTTACACACTTCATAAAGGAAAAATGTTATAGCTTCTGACTTTGCAGATCTTAAAATCAAAATGGCATTAGTTGTTTGTGTATTAAGTCCAAAACATCTAATTATTTTAGTACACTTCTCTGTCATCTAACTAGTTCCAGCTGTTAATTAGTTAAAATGACAAAAAAAAAACCCAACACAATGAATAAATAGTTTGGATATAAACTTCAGCTGAACAAAACACTACCTGATAAAATACATGAGAGGAAAGTTTCTGAGCCAAAATATGAACATTTCTGCTCTTAAAATAAACACACACAAAAGTCAGATTTGGTATTGCAGTTTACATCTAATTCAGAGAGTTTTACAACTAAGAAGAGTTAGATCTTCAGCATTTAAAATAAACATTAAAATCTCAACCCTTAAAATAAACTGTGTTTTTATTTTTTCTTCCAATCTCACTGGCCTCAAGGTTAGAGCTCCGAATTTTCCTCCTGGAAGGCCAACACTTCAATGAGATCTCTGAAGTTCCCTGAACCCAGCTCCAAAGCCTGGGAAACTGCTCAGATCACACCTTCCCCCACCCCATCGTGAGAGTAAATTCATGCTCTGGTAAATTCAAAGGTGAGGAGTTATAGCCAAAGTGAACACAAAATTCATGCACAAATTAACTCTGCCCTAGCGTAAAGCAGAGGACAAACCCCTGACAGAAATGGAGAGAGATCAGGTAGTTGTGATAAGCAAAATTCCAAAGCTGGCCTCTGTAAAACTCCTAAAAATTTAGACAAACTAAACAGCGCTAACACAGGGCCAGAAGATCTCACATCTCAAAGAAATGCATCGAGGTCCAATTTTGAAATCTTCTCTGTTTCTTCAGTTCCCTGATGCACACAAAGAGGGTCATGGTAAAAATCAGCTGCCTTGAGCAAACACTCCTGAGCACACGTGGAGCCCACACAGCCCTTGGAACACTGCCGGGATCACCCAAGGCATGGGGTCCTCCTGACTGTCAGAAAAATGCCCTGAAAGAATCCCAGGGGAGGGTGGACCGTTCCCATGCGGAGTAAAAGCACCAATCCTACAGAAACAGCTCAGTGGGGAGGCTCAGCAGAGGGGAGAGCAGCCAGAGCTCCCAACACGGGCACACACAGCACAGGGGAGGGTGAGGAAAGGGATTGCTGAGGAACCCCAGACCTGTTTCTCTGCAGCAGGGCCTCAGAACAAAGGGCAGGGCTGATGGCCTGGACAAGGGATTTGCTGCAACCCAGAGGGGCAATCCTCATCCACAAGATAGCTAAGGTGAAAAAACCTGAGATCTGGGCTAGACTGCACAGAGAAACTAAAGAAAAACATTTCTTATGAATATTTATTATTACAGAACTATCTACTCTTGGGTTAACCTGATTATAAAGTTCTGTCCTGAAACTCCCTTCGTTTACAAATGTGACACGAAGGCTCTTATGAAGACTAAACTCAGCTTTAGACAAAGGCTAAAAATCTACACCACAGAGTCAACTTCTTGACTTTGCAAAATTAATTTTCACGTGAGTATTTTTCCTCCTTTGAAGCATTCTGTGAAGCAATTTATAAATAACAGGAAACATCGCTGGGATGGTTTAATATCACCCAATCTGCATCTGTGGATCCAAATATGCTGAACTCATACTCACAGGAACTGACATTACCAAGTACTTCTGTACAAATTGAAGCTTCAGCAGCTATTTTGAGGAAAGTGTCTGTGGGAAACAAAGAAAAGAAAAACACACTTCTGCTAGAAACAGCAAATTCAACAAAATTGAATCCACTTGGATTAAAAGCACTCAACTGGGAACAGCAAGTAGATCACTATGAAAAGCACCATATCCCACACTACTCAGCTCTTCAACAAAAATATGAATTTTAACAGCTGTGCCAATTTAAAGCCTGTGCTTATAAACAAAACACTCCTATATAGATTGCTGCCTGAACATTATTGAAAATATCTCGGGGAAAATAGCCATCTTCAAGTTTTTCATCTTTCCCTGCCTCAAGGATTGGTGTAAGCGTTGTCCACAAGTAAATTATTTCAGCTGGTGTGCAAGAGACCAACTCACACAGAGCAGAGCTGCACCAGTTGCTGAGTTGGCTTTGTTACTCACTTTGTCTTCCTCATCTTGGGAATTCTGCCCCACATCCCTGTGGCCTGTCAACTCTGCATTCTTTGTGCCCACTATCAGTGGTACATTCCTTCTCCTTAAGCCTTGTTAAGTTCTCCCTAGGTCTGAGATCATTGATCCTATCAAACCCTAAACTTCAATGAGATAATTCTACAGACAACTAACTGCTCATTCCACCTGGACACCTTAACCAAGAGGCAAAAATTCCTCACAGCAAGTAAAACCTTGATTTAAAATGACGTTAATCCGAAATTAATCTTCTGTTGGGTTTGCTCCTCCATTTTCCAGAATGTGGGACATCTTACTCCCTGCAGAACTGGCCAACACTAAGAACATCTCTGTATCCAACCCTGTGCCACAGGTGAGTTTTAAATCCCAGCCTCCTATCACAATTGATTTCCACCAGTTACACTAAGTGGAGTAACACGATTTTCCCATTTTGAAAAAAAAAAAAACAAAATAGCATTATACAAACAGGCAATGCCGCAGGACGGAAGAGTAACTGCACAATTAAGAGCAACGTTTAATACTTTTACGATGCACAGAGGTGAGAGAAACATGTAACATCCCCCAGCTGAAGAAACATTATTACAGGTGGCAAGAAGAACACCACACCCTTCATCCTGGTTTTCCCAGTGAATCCTGGAAGAAAACTGAACTCCAAGATGCCTCCAGACAGACGAGGCACACACTGAAATCAGAAGCTGACTTCAGAACGAGCATGGAGCAGCCCTCAGAGAATGTGTGACAAAACAGACAGGGCTGCTCAATGCCCTGTGTGCTAAAGGAGCACACAGGGCATTGTATCTGCTCACAGAAACACATCTTTACCTAGAAAAGGCTCCCAAGGGATTCACCTCCCTGAAAACCCACTCCAGTGCTCAGCTCTTGTATTTCCCACTCACCCGTGTGCACTGGTACTGGTTTTGACTCTATCAGCACAAGTAAAACAAATTAGGTAAAAACAAGATAATTTCACCAAAAAGTAACTGTATATCCAATTTTGAATATCTGGGGAAACGTTTCCTAGGCTTAAAGAGAGTTCTGAAGTGCTGGCTGTGCTGCTCCCTCACGGTGGATACTCCTGGGGCACAGGACACAGCAGAGATCCCAAAATCCCCCTGAAATCGATGGCACCTTTGGTGTGAACTACGGGAGGCATTCTCAGGTCCTCACCACCCACAGAGCCCATCATGCACTGCCTGCCAACCACTTCAAGGCATTTATTCTAAGCTCTACACAAGGGTAACATGACTGCATTTCCATGTCAAATCATCTTATCAAGGGTAAGCCAAATCAAGGCAAATTTCTCCTTAGAAATCACAAATTATATGAGGGACTAAGAAAAAGATAAGAAAAAGCAAAGCTTCAGTTCCGTGCATCAGGATGCCTTTTGGAATTTGCAGAACTCTACAAGTATGTGACATTTCCAGATAGAGACTTACTGCTCAGTAAAACTCACCAGCCTTATGAACTTAGGAGTCTCTGGAGATTCCATGCTCCAGTTCAGTCATTTTGGCTCACGGGTTTGCTAAGATACCTGATGCAGAAAGCTTTTGGAAGTTTTGCAAATCAACTGAAGGCAAGAGCTGAACCTAGGAACAGATCCGTTCATAAACTCAGTGCTCTTTTGGGTTTTATAAACATATTTAGAGCTGAAGGGCAGGATGCTGTCAGCATAATCCATCACTGGGGGATATTTCAAGGATACCCTTTGTTCTCTCAATTTCCATTACTCTTAGGGCATGAAAAATCCACAAGTTAAACCATTATAACGAACACACAAAGGATTTCTCTAGATTCCTTTCCAGATAAGTATTTTGGTAGGTATTTAACTACTTGAACACAAACAATGACACAAAAGGATTTGCCAAACAAATAAAACTGTAGCTAAAATTATACTGCATGTTACCTCCAGTCCCAAGAACTCTTTCATATGGCTGAAATAAACAGAAAACCTGCAGATGCTAGAGTACAACTGCAGCCAAAACAATATATTAATTTTAGTCATAAACTTAGTCAAATTTTAGTACGTCTGAACTAAATGCACTGGACACCTTTGTACTGGCATAGCATAAAAACGAAAAGAATTCTTCCATGACTTTAGAAGGCCTGAAGGCCATCACAGCAAGTCCAGAAGTCCTAAAAGGCACTACCAGAACAAGGAATGTCACCTGGGGCTGTGCTGACTGTCAGAATTTCACACAGCCTGGCTGCTCCTGCTCTGTGCAGACCCAGAACAGCTTTTTACACCTACTTCAGTCCTGCTACTCGTGTTTGGTCTGTGAATACACCTAGGGAGTTTCCTGAGGTAATAACTTCACCCAGTATTTTAATGCTTGATAACAATGCCTGTATTTGACCTGTTCATTAACACAGCCACAAAATGAAATTATTTCAGGCTAATGACTTGCAAAGCCCTTTAATCCCTAACAGCTTCCAGCTGATTTGCCTGCATGAAACATTTCTTAGAAGCTTCTTACACTCAGGGCCACTTGCACCAAAATCAAAATAAAATATAGACAAGACTGAAGTATTGAAATGACCACCTGTTGGATAATTTTATCTTTTGCTTCTATTTCAGGAGAGAAAAGGGAATCAGAATTCACTCTCTGTGTCTTCAGTTTATTTAATTTTCCAGAAACTGGATCAAAGTCGGCTTCTGTATCAGTAATTGTGGCCTCTCTGTACTCTTTGTTTAAATTTGCAAGGGAGATGTAGTTCCCTTTGTTCCACTGGTTTTTACACCCCCAAGTGGAAATATTCAAGACAGTTTCATTAATTCCAAAATGAGATAGAACCTGTCCATTCCTACTGGATAAGAAGAACACTGTCACACTGGCCAACACTGGAACACAGTTCTGTCATGAAGCATTTTTTTTCCTCTATTAGTGTTTATTGATAAGAGATAGTTTTGCTTCAAGACTGTGCTGTAAACATGCACATGTAACAGTTCTGTTTACTCATTAGTTAAGAAAAGCAAATAAAATACATTTACAGTGAAATGATATTTAGGAACTTTCTGCCTGGCAAACTGGGCATTCTGACTAGCACGGCACTTTTATCATTCTCTACTAATTTTGGAAGCTCTTCTTCCAAGTACCCAAATCTGGGTTTCCAAAGGGAGTGAGCAGCTGCTACTCCAATTTCCAATTAGTCCTGGATAATCAGAAGCTTTGATTAAATAAAAACTGCAAAAGATTGGTGAATCACAGCTAAATTTCAGAGTATGAATTCCTTTTATAACAAAACATTTACACTGAACACCAACTCCTCTCCCCATGCTAAAAAAAAGCACAGTTTTCTAGAATCAGCCTTTTGCCAGTTACATGAGAATCTGCAAAGGAAACTGAAGATGCTAATAAGTTTACTAAAAGTGGAGAAGGAAATCATGGCAAAACAGATTTGGACCACAAGTCCTGAAACAGTTTTCTAATCCTTAGCCTGATTTACAATTATTATGAAACATGGCACACTCTGGGCAGAGTATGGGTGAGTAACTACTGAGGGTTATTCAGTATTTTTACACCAGAGCAGCACCATGCTCTGCAAACCAGGCCAGAACAGACCTTCTTCTGGCACAAAAACTGGTAAGAACAACTTTCCTTCCTTCAGTGACAAAGGTTCTAATATGATTTTCTTTCTATGCGTACAAAGTCTACCAGAGCAGACTGAAAACTTTACTGCGTTCAGCTTTCTAAATGAAGAATGTTTTAATTGAAGAAATATTTAACTCATCATTTATAATGCCTGTGACTGAAATTCTCAAGTTTAATATAATTTGTACTAGTACTAAAATGTTTTGTACATACACTTTTATTTACTGTTTACTTTTATTTACAGATGATGACTTCAGGAAAAGAAAATACTGACTCAACTGATTTTGCTTTTTCTTTTCTTCAGATGGAATGAACACACTCGTTAAGAGAACAACCTACTTTCATAGGTGCTTTATGCTTGTTTGCTGCCTAGACACATAAAAAATGCTGATCCCCCAAGGTCTCTGTGAGAGATTTTTTTTTTTTTTGGCTGCAGTGAAACATTAGAATCCTTCTGTTTGGGAGCTGACTGGATTATGTTCATTAGTTTATGATCACCCCTGAACACACTCATAAATCTCACTGCAATGCCATTAGAATAAGATGTTCTGATTATGCTTTATTAAAGCAGATGCTACCATCTGCACTGTAGAGGATTAAAAATATGATCCACTATATTCAAGAGATACTGAGATACTGACCAAATAAGATTCCTGAAATAAAGTTTGGGTTCAAAATAATGCAAATTGGAAATAAAATGACTTTTTTTTTTTTTTTTGTATGAGCAGTACACATAACAGAAAGGAAGCAGTGCCAGCTAAGTCACCTCTGAATGCAGAGACCAGCCAGGCTTGCTTTCAGGAGAGGATCAGGTAAAACTGGAGTTCCATACTGTAAATGATGGAAATTCAGGTTAGAATGCAACAGCTTAGATTTGTCTTCACTAATTACTTTACCTGGCACACAACCTGTTGATGTTGAGTATGAAGCCCTAAGCAGCAGGTGAATCTTTCTTTAAGATTATTTATACACTTTATGTTGCTCTAATGAAAACAACACTCCCAGTCAGCATTGGATAAGCAAGACTTGTACCAGGTGTCCTTTGGACCTTCTCTTTCTTCCCTTGGAGCATTCAGTCTGATTTCACCCTCCACACTAATGCAAGGTTTCATTGAAGGAGGATCAGCTGATCTATTCTCTCCAAATTCTCACCTGCTTCCACCACCAATGTACCCCCATTTCCTGGGGTGAGATGCCAAAGGCTTCCCATACAATCACCAGCTCACACTGCAACTGTTCCCAAGTCAGATCCATTATTGACATTCCTTGGATGACACTACCTGGTCACATCAGGTGTCTCATTTCTACCCCTCTGTAAAGTGCCCTATCATAACCTGTATCCAATCCTCAACTTGTATTCTCAGTTACTGCAGATTTAACCTGGAAAATTCAACCAAACAGAGAAACACTGAAGATATTTTATATATCAGACAAACAGAGTTGAGAAAACCACTAATGGTTCCCCATTTGTTTACTGATGATCTGAGAGAGAAACAATGCCCTGTCTTAGGCATTTGAAGATACCAAACTTCCCTTTTTGATCAGCATGAAAATATACAGCTCTTTCCCCTCAGCAGGTTTCAGTCACAGGTTTTGCAGAAATACTAGTGAACCACAATAATCATAAAATCTTGTTTTACAGGTTATCAAATTAGAGTTTAAAATCCAGGTTGTGCTTGAAGTCCTCTAAACCACTACACTGGAACTTGTCAGATGCAAATTATAAACACAAATTGACCGAGATTGGCAACAGGGCCATCAGGATTTACTTTTTATGTTTGTTTCAGAAGGAAATGATCCTCATAATTTAAATGTTTTGTTCTCTGCGTCAATGAATTGCCAGATAAAAGTGCTATTGAGAAATGGTTTAATTGCAAATGAACACGTGAAGATGAAAACAAAAGAAGTAACTGTAATGTTACAAAGTCAAAGAGACTTGAAATAAAAATATCACACTAAAACATGTAGGCAGAAGCATCTAGCTACAACAAAAAAAGCACCTTTGTTTTGTTGCTTAATGTGCATCTATGTAAAAGAAGAACTAAAATGCTGTAAAGGTGTGACAGAAGGAAATTCAACCTGCCACAGGTTACCCAAGACATCGCTCAGAGCTGGTGCTCACACAAAGTTACAGAACAGATGGAGCAAAGATGGGAGTCCCCATTTCCTCAGCTTCACAGCAACAGCTGAACTGACAGCACTGAACAGTCAACAGCGAGCTGGGGAAAAGTTAGAGAACTCAATTTACTGCTCCAACTTGCCAATTCGCAAGGCACTGACAGAAGCAAAGTTATTTCATACACATCTACAGAACTCTGGTAACTGATGAGTGTCCCTCCAGGGACACCCACTGCTGCTAAACCCTGCTCAGTGACTTAGGAGATTTTCAATATTATACCTAAAGAGGTGGAAGGGATCTCTGGAGATGAGGTGGCAAAGAGGAATGATAAACATGTCCAGAGATGGAATGATGCAACTTCAGTGATAGAAAAGGGACTTCTGACTGTCGTAATCTACTGCCCTAAACAATGTCATCTTCTGCTGCAGTGCTATTTCCACACCGTTGGGTATTTCTGGAAAACACAGAAAAGACTTCCTTTGTACAGCCTGTTCAGTGACTTTGCACCTCCCCTGAGTGACCATTACCATAAAACACATTTCCTTATTCATCATTCTCCGCTTTGATAAATGAAATCATCACATTACAGACTTGTAAAGCAAGGAGGAGCCTTCATCCTCTTGCTGTCCATGTCCTTTCTGGGCAAGGGAGCAGGAGGAAGGTGGATTTTGTGCTCACAAGCAGAGCCCTATTGAGGCCCTGCTTGACCTGAGTGAGCACAGTCATTTGCCAATCTGACCAGATCAAGGTTGCCTCAGCTCAAACAAATCCTTGGCAGGAGGGAAAACAAACTGAGTTTCTGGGCTGCCTCTGAGCAGCCCAGCGAGAGTGAAAGCGGTGTCTGGGGATGAGGCCTTGAGGGGTTTTGTGGAGTTTGTTTTGAGGAGAGAGACCAGAAAGAGGCACACAGGAAACAAGTCAGATGAATGAGGGCTGGAAGCAGAGCTGCACATGGGATCACCAAGAGCTGGCTCCCTGTCTCTTGTTCTGTTTCATTTTCTCATCTTCTGCACCCACAGGACACTGTCCCTTGGCCTTTGCTGCCTTTTTGCTGACGCTACCAGCACATTGAGGGAAGGTGATTATTGAGGTCTCCTCTCTATTCCTGTCCATCTGTTCTCTCCCATCCTCCATTCAAACACTCTGTGCCACACAGAGTCAACTTTGCTGCCTCAGAGCCTGCGTGGTCTGTCTGGAGAAACCCCGGCTCAGTGCAACAGGGGTGACAGGAAAATGGGAGGATGAATTCAAGAGCCCAGAAAGCTCTTCTGTGCTTGGTGCCTGCCCCAAAAAATTCTCTTTTGTCCACACACACCCCCACCCACCCTGATGGTAGCACATGAAGAAAAAGGAAGTGAGATCAGATACACGATGAGTGAGGCAAGACAGCTCTTATTATCTCATCTTTACCTGTTCCTGCCCCATCTCCTCCCTGTGTGCCCTGCCTCTCCTCACGGGTTGGGGCTGCTGCAGTGAAATCAGGGTGGCGGCAGCAGCGCCCTGTGCCCCATCCCTCTGATCGCTCTGCTCCTGGGACGGGAGCTGGCAGCAGCCGTGACCCTGCACTCAGGGAACAATGCCGCAGCCCCGCTGCTGCAGGGCCCGGCACACACAGTTTCTGTCCCTGCCTCTAATTTGGGCTGTCACAGGGCAGAGTCCCAGCTTGTGACAGAGAAGCTCCTGTATATGTTATCAAGACACTTGATTATTGCCTGGCTTAGGTAAAAAGGCATTTAAATGTTCAGAAGTTATGCTAACATCAGTTCAAAAGAGTTACAGAGAAGTCATGTGTCTCCACAACAGAAAAAAACCCTTCAGCAGTCAGTGGTGAGACCAGTCTTGAGTTATCCCTTGTTACTGAGGATTTAAAATTACTGTATCTATTATAACTTTTGTTATTATTACATATTAGTTTTTCCTCATATTCTGGTACCAAGCCATACCTGTCCTTAAGACAAAGCTGAGTCCCTTCTGAGCTCTCCCTCAGCTGTAGCTTACACTGGGTTTCCTTCTGGTTCAAGAGGCCTTTACTTTGTTCTCAATGGGAATCATGAGCAAGTGGATGGAAAACCCCTATCATGTAAAAAACAACAACCCATATTTGCTTATGTTTGTCCCAGTTTGACCTTTCACTTTCCTGGTATACTGAGTTCTACTCCAAGTATTTCTCCATTAGAAAGATGGAGAGAAACAAAGATTGACTGGTTTTAAACAGGTTCATACAGCAGATACAAGTAAAAATCAGGAACACAAGCAAACACAATAAATAAACATAGAATGCTGAACTTCTGCTTCCTTTGCTCTCCCACCTGCTCTTTCCACATTTCCACACAAGTTTCAGAATTAAGTCCTTCATGCACTTGCTCACATGTTCCTTTTTTAAAAAACAGCAACAACACAACCCCAGAGAAGTACCCCTCAGCAATTCTCCTCCCTCCACAGCCTTAAAATTCAAAATCTGAGATTGCAAATGATCTTTTTGGCCACCAAAATACAATGTTTGGCAAACACAAACTTTCAAAAGCACACACTACATTGCACCCGTGCACAGTCAGACCCCCAGCTGCTGACCTGCCAAACTGATATTCAGCATCCTCTTCTGTCCCGCACAAATCTGAGCAAAGGATGACACACGAATGAGGGTGGTTTCTTATCCTTCTTGCATATCCTGGGAGGAGGTGTTTTTATCACAGCAGCGTGACACCGCGAGTGCCAGCCGATGGCCCTGGGGATTACCTGACATCCCCTCGTGCCCTTACCTCCCTTATCTCTGTACTGCTCCAAGAGCCAGCTTCATCTTCCAGGGGCCTTTTCCTGAACACCCTTTAGACAATCTCCTTTGCACACTGTGCCACCCTACATTCCGCTTTTTTTTATCGTTATTGCTAAAGCCTGGGGAGAGGAGAAGGGGGGGCTCCTTCCTCAGAGAGCTCGGCTGCAGCTGGGGGTCGTCACTGCCAGCGCTTGCTGAACCCCCTGCCCTACGTCAATAGAGAGCTTCATTTACCGACCTGTCAGTGGAACTCGAGTTTCGGAGCTCTGCTCGCCGCCAGAATAAATATTTACTTTACAGCGTCTGTTTAAAAGCCCTGCTCCCGGCGGGATGGAGAGGCGAGAA
>VXBR01000286.1:168517-181640 GCA_013400215.1 Cisticola juncidis | reverse complement strand
TGGGTTTGGGATCTTGATTTGTGGGTGTAAAATTTCCTCACAGAATCCTCTGGGGCTAAAACAAAGACAAGGAACCTTTTGAGATGGAAAGAGCCAGAGCAAGTTGTTGTGGCAAAGGAAAATTAAAGATGGTAAGTGCTAAAACATTTGTTCTTCCCCTATCCTGAGGGAATTCTGTACTCAGGAATAGGTCAGGTCTGGAAATTTCCTGGAGACACTGGAGAATGATCCCTGGTCTGCTGAAAAGTGGGGAATCCCACTGGCAATTGCAGCCCCTGAGGGAGGGCAAAAAGAGCAGGACCTCAGTCTGTGTGTGAGAAATAAGGGAGGGACAAATGTGTGGATCATGCTGTGCCTCAGGGGACCAGGAAAAGCCCTTGACTGAAACCTGAAGTGCTGTTCCACAGGGAGCCCTGCACAGGCCCTGGGAATCATCCCAGCTCCCCTTCCAGAGCAGGAGCAGCACCCACAGCCTGTGGGAGACATTCCTGGCTGGAACTGGGGCCCGTGGGCCCTTTCCCGTTTTCCTGCAGGATGTGGCTGTGACAGGGAATTGGCTCCAGCAGGGCCAGGTCCCAGCGGGGTCCGTGGCAGGGACAGCTCCCAGAGCCCACAGGGAAGGGAGCTTCAGCCACATCCCGAAAAGCTGAGCAGGGAAAACACCTGCCTGCAGCTCCTGCAGCTCTGGGGTTTGTGCACACCCAGGGATCTGGGATAAAGCCAGATTCATTCAAACCTCAGGAAGAATGGAGTTAATGCCACTCCTGGAGGCTGTTCTAGGCAGGGTCCTGCCCACCTCCACTGGGTTCAGATGGCTGTGGAAATGACAGAGGCATTCAGGGAGAGCACCCGAGATTTTGAGGGGGGTGTACATCCACTCTACACTTCTTCCCTTTTCTTTGTTTAAGGTTTATAACAGGAACAAAACACGGACCTCAGGAAAAGATTAATAAGGTGAAACTTATAACTGCAGGAACGCTTTACCATCACCCAGGGTCTGCCAGAGCTGAGAAGCCTCCTTTTCACAGTGAGGACTTGAAGAGCATCTTCTGCATGAGGCCCTTCATGTTTATCTCAAAGGAAAAGGGTTCAGCTTCTGCAAAGCCAAATCAGCTGGTGAAGGTGACTTGCTTTCATTTTTAGCACAGAAACAGCTGGGCTTGATGGCACACCTCTCCTGCCAGCTTAGCCAGAGCTGAGACCCAGACTGGGTGGGCTTCCCTGCCGTATCCTTAAAAGAAGTCTTTCAGAAATGACTCATGGAACAGCTGGCTTTGTTATCTTTTCTTAACTAAATAACCAGTGATATATAAATAACTTGTAAACAACTACAACTATGCCCAAACATATATAACTCTTTTAAAAGCACCATTTACTTTGTCATGAACAAACAAATTCAAAACTATCAAAGGAAGCATCTCTCTGCCTCAGCTAGGTAAAATATTTGCAATTTTAGATGACTGAGAAAAAAACTTCATTTAGATTTTCATTTAGATTTTGAAATCTAACTGAAATGGTAAGATTTTTGGAAGAGGAAAGTGAATACCTTGGTGTTTGTTTTTTTGGTTTTGTTTTTGTTTTTTGAGGGTAAAAATAGCTCAGAAAACTATTGTGACTTTTATACAGAAAAAAAATTAAACTGAAATCCTTAAATATTACAAAGTATTATATTGAAACTTCAATGCACATTTGAAAGAGTTTAGTATTGATGGGACTAAAACTGTTGAAAGTACATAGAAACCAACATTAGAATGGGTATATGTTTCTATGGCAACTGTTTGTTGTGTCCAATTATTAAAAACATTTGGCACTCCAAGGGCAGCCAAGGTTCCAGCTTGCAGCAGCTTGGATCTGGGAGAAATCCTGTGCTGTTCTTAATTTTAGCCATTACGAGCAGATACCACATTGTCTGGAGTTATCTAGAAACTGGCTCTGAAAGCTCCAGGCAGAGTCTCTCCTGTCCAGACCACTTGCTCAGGTCTCCCTTCCTGCCTTCCTGCAGCTAATTCAGACTCTTTGTCTCATGTTTCCAGGTTTTTGAACTTTTTTGAAACATTTGGAGTGAAGAAGAAACATCTGGAGTAAAACATTCATCTAACTTCCTTGTCTAACTTAGTCAAACTAAGAATTTAAAACAAAGGACTCCCTTTCATTCCTAATCTCAGACAGAAAGGATCTCCTAGCAGATGTGGATAGACATTCATGCACAGGTATTAAAAACACACCTGAACATTAAAAACAGGGTGAAAAAATTCCATTCCATAGATAAAATTCCCTCAAATATCACAAATATTTTTTTTTGATTAAGGCAAGCTTTTATCTGCTCCTGAATTATGACAATAAAAGAAGCAACACTTCTGTAAAAGCTCCTGGTCCTTCAAGGATTGACAATCCTGTCCATGGACAGCATGGGAAGCTGACAGACTCATGCACACCAGCTCAGCATCTCAGGACAGGTCTGAGAGAGGAGGCTCTGCTGCTCTGCTGCTCTGCTCTGTCCTTGTTGGCTCCTGTTACACATCTTGGGTCCTTCCCTGCCCCACAGCTCCTGCCACACATCTGGAAACACACTCTTCCTTCAATCTGTCACAATGTTTAAGTCTGCTGAGAGGACAGAAGTAGCTGCCACAGGCAGGGAAACAAACAGCAAGTTGCTGTGTCCTGTTCAGAACAGATCCCAAAAATCCAGTTCTTTTATGAGATCCTTGGAGTGAAATGTCAGAGTTGGGCTTTGACATATTGGGAATAAGTGGAGCAAGCAGTGAAAAATGGCCATGCAGTGAGGAAATACTGCCTTGGCACTGGGGATATGGGAAGTGATTCTGGAGAAAAGGCCAGATTCCATGTTTAATGACTGCTTGTCTGAATTTAGGACTCTGTGATGCACTTAAACCAGCAAGGTGCACACTGATAGCAGTGGGGTACAGGCATTAGGATCTAGAGGATCTCCTATCATTTTGTACTGCTGTAGCTCACTCAGGCTTACAACACCATCATTTCTCAGCTGAGGAAACATTCCCATCCTGACAGTTAATTCTGTGCTTTGATTTTCTCCTTTACATTTTTCCTTTTGCTGCTATTCATTCCCTTTCCTTGGGAGTTTTCCTCCCTCTAATAATTCCTTTCTTCTCATTCTTAATTCTAATTGCCTCCAATCAGAGTTTTGCTAAGCATTCCAAATCATGTAATTGGATTTTAGATTAAATGTTCAAAGATAACTAATGTCATTCAGAAGAAAATGCTGCAGAAGTGTACAATGAGTTCATGTTTAGAATATTGTAATGGATTTTATTCTCTCCAGGGAAGGTGATGGGTGTAACCACTGTAGCATAACCTATTCCACATCAGTTGCTCTTAAATAACTAGTTGCAGCTTTTAGAAAAGCTCTGTTTATGCCATGAAAGCTGCAACAGTTGATTTCCTTGTGTAGACAGAAGCTTTGTAAACAGGACAGCTTGGCACAGGAGCTGCTTAAATGTAAACTGGAAGTCTGGAGAAACTGGATATATCATGGCTTGGTGCACTACATCAGCTGGGAAAATGGAAACACTCCACTGCCTCAGACAGGTCTTTTCTGGTCTCTTTTCTATGAACCACATTGCTGGCTCTCCTCTGTCCCTAATTGTGGTATTATGAGCTTTCTGGCCTCCAGCTCTTTGTTCTAATGATTAAACAAGACTAACTTTTTTTTTTTTTTTTTGAGGTCACAGTGCTAATATGATAGTCCCTTTGAAGGGATTCAGTAAATACAACACCAAAGTAGTGCACTGTGGTATTATCAGAGCCTTAATTTTGACTTTTGGCAATATTATCAGTGAAGAAACTCTATTTTTAAATCTTAAAACGTATAGTGGGCAGAAGAATTGCCAATAATAACCAAAACAGGTTTATGAAGCACAAGACTCAGTTTCCTTTCCTGACCACACTGGGCAACTACTAAAAGGAATCCATCTGTTGATGATTCCTAGAATTGTGCCCCTGCTGCCTAGGATGGCTGTCCAGAAGTAACTTCCAAAAGAACTGTGATAACTCTGACTCACTCTGAGATTCCTGGTAAGCAACTGATTTCCAGGAGTTACTGCTGGCCATGTGGGATTGGCTCCAGCATTCTTAGGCACCTGTGTGGAGATCAAAATAAAATCCCCTTTTTGCTTCCTCTCATGGACTATAAAGAATCTGAGAACACCAGATGAAATTTAATCACTGTCTTTCAAACACCCAAAGCCTTGTCAGGTCAGCTCCCATGCCCAAAGCCTGCCCTACCTTTGAATTATACATATTTTAGATTGCTAAATGGACATTTAAATTAATCACTGCATTATATCTACCAAATCTGTATCATTAGACTAGACTTGGACAGGGAAAAAAAAGCAAAAAGAAAAAAGAAAAAAAGACAAATTATTATGGGACGCTGACTTCTGTCATGGACCCAGAAAGAGGTGGTTTGTCTCAGAAACATCAGTGGCTCTTCCTGATGTCACCTCCTGTCCTCTGTCCTACACCTGCCATGCCAGAAGATGATGATAGGTTGGCTCAGACTCTGCTTTGACCCCAATTTTTTCTCCACAGGGCAGCAAAATTGTCCTTTGCCTTTTTGTTGAGTGGTTGATCACCTTCTTAGGTTACATTAGGAGAATAAAGCCAGCCCAATTATTTAAACAATAAATACAAAATTACGTTTCTTTGTCTCCAAAAGTTATCCACAAAGGCAGAAAAGACCAGCTGAATATGTGATGGGGGAAAGGACTGTGGATGACAAATGTTGAGCAATTATATCTGATCTCAGCAAGAGAAATTATGAAAAAAAATCAGTGTAAATTGTGAGTGTGTCTTGTGTGCATGCCCTGAAGCAGCAGGCAATGGAGCAGCACAGGAATTGGAAGGGTCTAGATGCCAAGCAGAAATGAAAACATAACTGAAAATGATGATATATGAAAGTGGCTGAGCATAAATATAAGAAAACGTTTTTGTCTAGGCTTGGGTGTCTCCAGTAAGTAATAGAAATCTCCACATGCAATTTAACACTGTCAGTTCTGGCAGCCATAACTGCACATTTTGTAAGAATCCAGAGCTGTCAGGGATTAATATGAAACATTATGAGTTGTTTTCCCTGTCTGACCATGAAGGTTGTACCTGTTACTCCTGCACACACACATCCAAAAGCCATGGAACTTTTAAACACTAGATGGCTCCATTGGCATTTTAAATGCAGCATTCCCCAAGCTTGCACAGAGTTTTGAAAAGTAAATACCATTCAGAGTGTGTTCCACTGACAGTCATAGATACTACTAAAAAAAATAGAAAAAAGACAAAAGAGAAAAGAGAAAAAAGAAAAAAAAGAAAAAAGAAAAAAAAAGAAAAAAGGAAAACGAAATTGTCTTCATCCTTTGAGCAATATGGAACTGATAACCAGTGCAGGGGTCAAAAAGGCTTTCAGTTTCTCCCCTGTAGTAAACTGAATTTTCACAGTTAATTGTGTCCACAGGGTGCCTGCATGGTGCCTGAGGATGGAAAACAAAGGATTCTGGCCTCTTGCACAGAGAAAGTTGGCAAGAGTGGTTTTAAGCTGCTGATATGCTCTTCCAACCTTTTGCACGTGTCTGTGTCACACTGGCACAAGGAAAAGCCATGGAAGCACCCATTCTTTCATGCTGCACTACAAAATGCTGCAAAGTTATGTTGAGGGATTGTGAAGTGTATTCTTGCTCTTTTAGCAAATATCCACTTTCAGTACCAGGTTACTAAAAGAATGTTTGAATACAGCCAATTTACCTTTCCCTATTGTTTTGGGGAAGCACATGTAAGTTTAAAATTTATACATCATTCATATGAGTTTTGAAGAAAAACTAAATTGATCTGAAAAAACAAGGTTGTAGAAATGCCAACATGATGATTTATTTTTTAGTTATCTACTCATTTAAGTTCTAAATTCCTCTGATATTTGTTTTGTATACAAAAGATTGTTGAAACTCAGCAATTAAATATTAGAGAAGGCAGGCATTGAGTTGAACACCTGTTCTTTTCTTCCACTTTGGTCCAGATTTGAGAAGACTGGCAGTTTCCCTACTATCAGCTTATTGTACAGGAGCAAGCCACACAAACACTGATTAATCCAGCAGGTCACCTTCCATTCCAGCCTTCTGCCATCTGCTCCAGCCTCTCTTGGCTACCTGACACTCAGAGATCTGTGCATGGTGGAGCTGCTCCCTGTGGAAATCCCCTTTTTTCCACTACATGATCCAGCAAAGAGTTTGTGACATACAGAGACCCTCCCCACAGATCCTGGGCTTTAGGAATACACAAAAAAGGGAAGGGTATGAAGGTGTAGGGTCAAAAATGTCCAAGTAGAGAATCTGAACAAAGCCCTGAGCAGAGCACTCCTTTACACCAAACTTTCAAGGTGTCCATGGAACTTGAGGCATTGCCATGGAGGAACAAGGTCAAGGAAAAAGGGGGAAAAGAACCCGAAACCAACATAAAACCAACCAACCGAAAAACCCCTGAACCATCCACCCACCCCAACTGATCAGGGTCACTAAATCTGAAAGGAAAGGTGTGTAAAGTTGCAGGATCAGAAATTAGAGGGAACTGAGTAAGGCAACAAGCACAGAAGCCCTGGCAGCATCCGCTGCTCCATGAAAGCATCCCAAGTGTACACCACCCGATGATGCTCTGCCTGCACATCAGGGACAAGCAAACAGGCAACACCATCTCTGCAATTCTCCCTAATATCTGCTAAAGACAGTTCTGAGCTACAGGGCTCTTTTTTCCAGCCCTGGTGGCACTGAAGTGCCTTGGAAATCTGTCTTTGGACACAGGCATTGGAATCAGGTCCTTCAACAGTGGCAGCAGCTGAAACACAGAGCTTGAGGTACACAGAACTTTACGACTTCCTTTTATCCCACCTTGGAGTAACTTCACTCCATGCAGTACTGGGAAGTAATAAAAGTCTTTCCTAGATCCAGAAAAGGGCACGAATACGACTTAGGTATGTCATATATATGTCATAAATAATAAAATATTCCATTTTAATGGAAGCAAATGCCCTGCAGGTTAAGGAAGAGGCGGGACTTTGATGACACCCGAGTGGAAAGAGCCACGGCAGCAAACAGGTCAGGGTGAAGCCAGAGAGAGAGAGATGCTCCAACACGACCAGCACGGCTTTTCCCTCCGTTAATGCACGGGCAGCGCCGGCACCGATGGGGAGGCTCCGCCAGGGGCGGGTGGTTACGTAAGGGAAATCTGCATTCCTTGCGTAACTCGGCTCTTTACATAACCCCGGCCCGAGCGGGGACAGCGGCAGAGGGGCGGAGAGGAGCGGAGAGGAGCGGAGAGGAGCGGAGAGGAGCGCAGAGCAGCGGAGAGCCCGGCACTGCCCGCCCCGCTCAAAGGAAACGCGCTGTTTCTGCCCGAGGGCGAAGAAATAAAAAAGATGGGAAATGTCACAAACTGCAGATTGCCACAGCTGATAGTTTAGGTGGGGTTTATGGAAAGAAGCCAGGAGGTTTTGGGGTGGTTTTTCCTGTAGAATCATGGCAGCATCAGGTTTGGAAGAGACCTTCAGGATCATCCAGTCCCCCATGAAGCCAGCACTGCCCCTGTAACCCCCAAGCCACAAACCCACATCAGCCAGATGCAGATCCTTGAACACCTCCCTGGGCAGCCACACCTGACCGTGCAAACAGTAAAACACAAATATAACACAGGCCTGGCCACAGCGACTTCACACAGGCAGACTAAATACAAATAATAAAACGATTCCCACTCCCAGTGAAAGTTTAAGTTTCTACAGGAGAATAAGAAAATTCTCTGTTGGATTTCTTGCCAACTCTGCCTTAACGCTAGGTAAGGAGCACAGAGAAGGTTTATCTGGGCTGTAAATGGTCACTAGGAATCCCCATGTACAAATGAACTCCCGGGTTGGAGGCTGCAGAATTTCACTGACACTTGTGAAAGGAGAGACTTGGAAAATACACTTGTAAAACAAAGAGAAGATGGAGGATAATTTGGGGACAGGGAAAGCTGCAGTTCAGCCACACCCAGCCTCGAGTTTAAGGATAAAAGTTTAACAACACCTAGCCCAGGGTTTATTTAAGAATATGAGACCCTGTGCCAAGTCATGTCCAAACCATATCTTGCATTTCCCAGTTCCTGGGCAGTTATGTGCTCCCCCTGCATCCCACAGATACCTGTTATTTGGGAAGGAAACTTCTGATGTGAGGGCCAAAGAACCCAGATGCAAACCCTTATCACAAATGATTACAGAAAACTTAATGGCCAATTATAATACAAATACAGAAAAGTATAATTTAACTATTCACATTTCCCTACAAACATAATACGTAAACGAATTCTAAACATACAGGTTAGATTTCAGTACTGATTTTTGCAGAAATCACCTAATTTAGACTATTTTTATTTTAGGGGTCTCCAAAATAGACCAGAGTGTTCTCCTCTGTAAGCTGTAACTACACTGTTTTATTATTTATCATGCACTGGCAGTGTCTCATTTATTAGGCCATTGCTTGCTGAATATTTTATTTTATGTGCATTCCGAGCAAATAAAATTCCTCTTAAAACAAAGTTGAGTAGAAGGGCATTGTACATCAGAGTTGTGCTTCAAAACTATTTCTACTACATTGCACATAACATATTCGAAATGTAACTTTCAGAAAATTCTGTTTTATAAATCAGATTTAAGGTCACTCAGCTACATATACAGGTTTGTCTGATGCATTCGGATCTCTCCTTCTTTGAACAGTTCCAGAATTTCAGATAAATTATGTATAAAGTCAGAGAAAGGCAGTCTTCCATCTGGGGTAACTACTTGCAAAGTCCAAACTAGGCAGGTTTGAGATAAACTGCTTTTAAACCAGAATTTTACACGGCTGTTGTGCCAAGGCAGCAGATGCCAGCAAAGAATTTGCCAAGTGGCTGGAAAGGAATCTTTCCAAATATCCACACGATGACTTACAATTCCAAACACACCAAAGAGTCCCATCTTGCTTGTCAATCTTTCTTGTGCAACAAAGCATTACAGTATATTCTATTTATAAACTCATGGAAAACTTCTCTTATGTTGCTTCACACTCCAATTATTTTAGGACTGTGCAGGTACTTTCCCAGTTTCTTTTTAAAGCAGTGGCTGAACCATCACATCCTTCTGCAATTTCTACAGTTCTCACTTCCATTTCTGGATTTTTACAAACTGCATGCATTTAACAAATTTTCATACTCTGTGTGTTTTATCTTATAGTAACATACTACAGGATAATTATACTCACAGGTATTCTTTAGGAAGGGAGAATGTCACTTGGCTGAAAACTCCCCAGGAACTGGATTCCACACCTAGAGCTGTCAGTTCTAATGTCAGTACAAATCACTTTAAAAACGTTTTGCATTTTATATAAGCCTGGTAGTATCTTGTATGTACACATTCCAGCTACTCAAGATGGAGTTTATGGAAAAGCTTGGTCTAATCAAAGTTTCTTAATTCTCATCTCACATCCCACTTTCTGGAATGGCCTTGAACAATCTCCAAAACATGGGAAAATTGTTGCTTTTATTTAGAGTAGAAGCCAAACTTCTAGATTTACAAATTCCTCCTTAACTCAATACTGAGAAAGACCAAATCATCTGTACCAAGAGTTCTTAGTTGCTTTAATTCAATTACAGGACTGAATACTCATATTAATTACTCAAATTAATTTCTGCAGGCTTTTTGGAAAGCAGTGGATAAGAAATATGATGCTTTTTGATTTGCTGACTTTATAAAACTGACAGATATGATTGGCTTTGGGTCATTCAATCATTTAGTGGAGCATTTTTCTCCCTTTTGGAATTACTACAATTTTCTATATTGTTTTGTTTAAAAAAAGAATCATTCTTCCTATACAGTGAAAAGTATTTGATAACACGATTCAACTGCATTTCACATTTGGCACAAACTTCCCCTCTGGCTTTTGGAGATAACTTCATTTAACTGTGAGGGGTTTTTTTTCTGTTGGAATATCAGCAAATTTTCAGTAAGTAAATGCATATGTGCCAAGCATATCATTAACTGAACTGATTGAAGATCAGAAAAGCAAGTACTAGGTCTAACATCGCTTGGGTGCCACTAATGGGTACATTATAGATTGAAATATTTCATTGGATCCATTAGATGTTTTGTTGTTATCAATACCACAGGCAGTTGTATGAATCTATTTACAAAATTAATTCAAACTCCATTAGCTTTTAAGGCATTGCTGAAATGAAAGCAGTCTCTTACAACAGCTGAAACAATTACAAGTGAAAATGAGAAACCATTTTGATGAATATGCATTCCAGCAGTAATCATCTCCCAGACAAGATTTGTCTGTTTCTAAAAATAATTGTTAAAAATACAGATGTATATTTAGAGGGGGTTTATTATTTTGTTCCATTCCTCTGTAAATGTTGACATTTAAAACTTTTACTGCATTTCCTCTTGTTAAAATAGACTGCAAAAGAGAAAATACCATGGGCACTGAAATAATCATGAGTGTATTACTGTCATCAGAAGAGTCTCTAAACTAAGACTAAAAACAAGTTGAAGATATAATAGAAATACACTTAAAATAAATCAATAAATAAATGTGATCAGCTGTTACTTGGTAAAAAGAAGTGGATAACTTTTTCTTGTCTAGCAAGATTAGAAAGATTAAAATAAATACATATTTACAAAGTGCAAAATTTACCCGAGAGAACCAGTGCTTTCTGCATGACAGAAGTGACCTAACACCCAGGTGGCTTCAGAAAGTACTGACATTTTACAGTGGGAATCCCAACTTTTAAAATAACTCTGGAGACACTTGCACTACTTTCAGCGTGTGGTGTGTAAAGGTACAACCTACCTACCAACAGGGCTGGCAGACAGGCTCCTCGTGGGGCAGACAAGCTGCTGAGTGGTGTCACTGAGCTGCTCTAAGGTTTAGTGGTTTTATGTTTTGTAGGTGCCAGTGGAAGGGTACAACAACATCTGTGCTGAAAATATGCTGTTTCACTGTCAGCTCTGTGTTACTGCCATTCCCCAAGGAAGCCTGTGAGCTGTTCATTAGGAGAGCAGAGATAGCACAGCAAACTAGACCCACCAGTCAAATGTATGCTCTTAGATAACTGACCATAGTAACTGTTGCTGCAAAATGTGAGAGGACTTGAAGTATTTTCTTGTTAATTTACTACCATTACCCTACCCTTACAACCCACCCTGCTCTTATTGCAGATCTTGCAATACTATTTTCTCAATGCTTCCATTACTGTAGATGCATTTACTCAGCTATTATCTCAGCTTGCTTTTGAAGTTTTCCAATTTGTTACAAAAGCCAAGCTCATTTGAATACTCCTGGTTGCCTACAACAGGCGCCCTGTGTCCTCTGCACTCAGGGATTTGTACTTGAGTGCTCAGAGAAGCCTTTGCTTTGCTAATGCATTTTTAAGGTTTTTCTGGCTTTGCTAATATGTGCAACCTTCTCTTTCTTCTCTTGGGCCACACAGAGCTGCCTGTTTGCATGTAAGAGAGCTGAGAAACAGAGTTATCTCCCAAACCGTTATTTTTTCACTGCGGTTGGCACAAAGTCAGCACGAGAGGAAACTCTGCCAAGCTCTTGCATCCCACAGAAGAGATTAAATCAAGTGCAGAGGCAAGGCTGATGTGCCAAGCTGAGGAGAGAAAACCAAAAGGCCGTGGGACACCTGAATCCAGCAGGTAGGGCACAATTGTGATTTGATGGACACCAAGCATAAACTTCCAGACAAACTGCTGTGGTAGCAGGCAAGCTGGAGCAAGTTCAGGCAAGTGGCTGGGAGAGAGGAAGGAGGCAGCACTAACAGGTCAGGAATCCAGGGGGTATCGAATGGCCAGCAGCAACAGGTGTGCTTTACTCACATATCAGATGGGCAGGGCAGCTGTGAGTCAGAGGCACAGACACTTACAGGATGCGGTTTTCTGAGTGGCAGGTATTTTGTGAGGGTGGTGCCAGCAGCAGCTGATGAAGACATTGAGAATTACTCTGGGAAAAGCACGTACACACGTGCATAAGTCCTTTTTCCAGGCTAAATACAATGCCTATATTATGGCTGACTCATTTTTGAATGCTTTGGATTGCCACATATCTCATAGAACAGCTGTGGCCATAATTCTTAGCCTTTTTTATGACCACGTGAAGATGAATGTGCTGACACTTGTTTAAGAGTCACAATATCCTCTCTTCTTTGGAACTCGGGCTTGGGATGGAAAACTCCTTTCTTTTCACTTCATTTCTTCACTAGCTGTGTGAAGTGAAGGAGTTTCCGAAGCCATAATCCCCAGAGGTTTATACATGGAGCGCTTCTATGCCTGCCAAGCTGGGGGGACACAGAACTATCTGATCTCTCATGTTTTGGAACATCTGCTTTTAACTCTGCTCGTATTTTTACACCAACTACCTTAACTCACTGCATTCCTAGTGCTTTCCTGCATCGTAAAGATACTTTTATATCTAAATGTGTTCACGTTAGTTTCCAAGTATTGTAACCCGACTCACAGAAAGTGTCCCTAGAACTTTCAGCTTCAGGGCCCAGAATCTCTCAAAATAAGGTCAAATTATTTTACGTGTTAATATCCTCATTCCTGCTGAGTCACGCTGGGTCTGAGGTTCAGTTATTTGCCTTGGCCTGTTTACCCGGAAAATTTCTTGGGGCTTGTTTGTTTATTTTTAATACAGACGAGCACCTGCACCGGGTTGCCACACCGAAGGGCAGACGCTGTTGAAAACACTTCTGATCGGGACACATCGCCAGCACACTTACCGCCTGTCATTCTGCACCGGCCTCACGGCTTGCTGGTGTCCAACCCGAGTTTTCTACATTAAAGCGCTTTTCGAGGAGTTTTGAACGGGGCGCTCGGGAAGGCGGCACCGCTGAGGCGAATCCAGGTGGGGCTGGGCTCCTCCCTCCCCTCCTTCCTTCCCTCCCTGCCTGCCGCGGCGGCCGGGGGCCATGTGACCGCCACTTCTGCCTTCAACCGCCCCGGAGGAAGGGGAAGGGGCCACTCTGCCCGCTGCTCCGGCTGCCGCTGCGGCCGCGGCCCCGCGGGGGAGGCGCCGCCCGTGCCCCGCCACAGGTG
>VXBR01000286.1:68413-168272 GCA_013400215.1 Cisticola juncidis | reverse complement strand
GGCTTGTGCTCGGAATAGATTCAAAACCGTTAAATGCCGGATCGATAATTGCTTTTTAAGTAATCATCCCATCTATATATATATATTTTAAATGCACCATGTTTCAAGAGAAATAGCTTTCTTTCTGCTGACCTAAAGAGCAGCCAACCTTTCTATTAGATCGAGATATTTAGGAAAAAAGCATTTACTGGGGGCATTCATACCCTTCCCTATCCCATTAAAATGTCTAGTTGTTGCTCACCTTGGGCAAAGGACAGCAGTTCAATAGAAGGATACTGGATACAAGAGCCTCTTCCAGTTCAGGATGGCACAGCTCGCACGAGTATTGCATGAGGTGCCTCGTGGCTATTTTAGGTTTTTGAGGCTCATTTCAGGGGCCATGAGCTAGGAGTGATGTGGGTGAACGTACATTTCAAACTGTTCTGTGCCTTAGCATCTCATGCTTGAGTGGAGAATGTGAACTCGGGTTCTGTAAGAAAGAAAAAAACTTTGTTGTCAGTAAAGGATTGTACTTAGATCTCTACTTTCTGTCTCTTCACTATCTTCTTGTAAGGATTTAAAATACAGCATGGTTAAAATACTGCATTTCTGTTTCTGATCACAATTCTCTAGGAAAAAGTTCATTTAAACTAGGAAAATGCTCAGCAGGAAAAACATTATTATTTCACATTGTACTAGTATTGTTAGCGCTCTTATTGTAGCTGTAGGAGTTAGTGTACTGAGTAAATATAAAGGGAATTTCTCCCTGCCTGAAGTGGCCCCAAAGGCCCTTGCTGCTGGCAGCTGCCTGTGTGGCAGGCACTGCTGCTGACAACTGTGCTCATTCAGGTCAGGGACAGACTCCCATAACTTCCTTGGGGCTTGAAACTGAGAAACCAAACCTGAGTTTGGATGCTACTGAGACACTGTAGTGCATTGTCACTGAATTATTCAGTTAAACGTGTCTGTGTTTTTAAATTTCTTATGTGGTTATACTTGATTTTATGAAGACTTAATACTAATTGCAAACCAAATACTCTCCAGGCAAAAACCAGCACAGTCAGATCCACTGTTCTTTAAAAACAGAGATGCTCTTGTACTGGGACGTGAATGGGTTCTTATAAAATAAGAATACAAAGTAATGTAAGGGAACACTAAATTGCCATGTTATGGTCCAATTTAACTCTTGTCACCTTTTCATACTACATTTGCTTTTGGAATAAAAGCAAAAATGTTCTCAAAAGCAACTGTGAAAACAGGTGGACATTACTTAGAGTCTTTTAGGCTGAAAACAACAGGATCAGGTATCAAAAGGATCACATATCAACACATGAAACCTGCAGCATGCCTACAGAAAAATTGTAATGGGGGCCCTGATAAGTTGTGCCTGGAGAGATAAAACATTGCCACGCTCCAGGGAAGTCAGTCTGTCCCTGCCTTCCAGGGTATGTTGTTATTTAAACGAATGCTATCTCACAAAATACCTTTGCATTTTTCTAACCAAAAAGGATTCTGAAATGCCACTTTTGGAGCCAGACCTCACACTGTGGCAGTGCTCAGATCCATTTGCTGTGACATGTTTGCAGCTATTTTTAACTTATGTAATAAGAATTTAATCTTATTTGTTATAAACTCCATCATACTGAAGGCCTTCAGAAAGCTTTACAGTACACAACAAATAATGCTGGACAGTAGCTTATCAGCGCTGTGTTTTTTCCCTCTGGAATGCTTCCAAGTTATGCTAAAAGGCACGTTCTGGATTGTATGAAAATTGAATAAAACTAATGCCCGGAATCTACAGAAGAAACAATCAAAATGGTATTTCAGTTGTGATGCTAGAACAAAATGGAAATATTTTGTGATGAAAGGCTAGCTGCTTAAAAATTTAAAACATAAAACATATTCTTCTTGAAAAGTAATATGTAAATGCCAAATAGAAATGGAAGTCCGACCTATTTGCTTCCCGCATGCATTCAAAATTCTGATATGAACTACTACAAATGGAGAAAAGTCACTGACTTAGCTATACTGTCTTTGCTCTTGTTGTGCAACTATTTCACTTCCCAGCAGTTCTGTGGCTTTCTGGTTGGGGCGTCAGGTGGGGTGAGGTGGAAATGTACAATCTTCATTTCTAACTTGCCTGTTGGTTTGAAGTCACTGAGCAAGGAAGAAGGCAAGCACCTAAGGGAATGTGATTTCCAGCTTCAGTGCAAAGACACACAGCTGAATATCCACTTTATCATAAATAATTGTCTGTCTGACTGTGCAAGTAAGTGGAATCTCCTGGTAGATCTTTTCCATGAATTACTCAGGAATTTTTGTGGGTATACCAAGAGGTTCCTGATGCACAAATCAGCATGTGGCTCCAAAAGTAGAGCTGCTCTGTGGTTCCTGTGCACTGCATGCTAGTTTAAATCCTGCAGAGCTGTTCTACTTCCTTCTCATTTTGCTCCGAGCTCCACATTTTGACTGGCATACTGTGGAGAAACCCCAGTCTCTGGCACATCTCGTCCTGTAGCTCTAACTGGATCCCTGTGCTGCTCCCCAGGCGAGATGCCGCGGCAATTTCCCAAGCTGAACATCTCGGAGGTGGACGAGCACGTGCGGCTCCTGGCAGAGAAGGTGTTTGCCAAAGTGCTGCGGGAAGAGGACAGCAAGGATGCCTTGTCACTCTTCACTGTGCCTGAGGACTGCCCCATCGGGCAGAAGGAGGCCAAGGAGAGGGAGCTGCAGAAGGAGCTGGCAGAGCAGCAGTCTGTGGAGACGGCTAAAAGGTTTGTTCTGTAGTTGGTATTGAAATAGCAGCAATTCTGCCTCTCGCTGCTTCAGGTACCAGGGCCACCCTCGTGGTGTCCTGTGCAGGAGGTTTGGGGATGGCCCCAGGGAGCTGGGATTGGTCAGATTGTCTCAGCTGCCATCCCAGCAACAGCACAGATATTGCTTATGCAAATTAATTAAACAGCATAGCTGGGTAGACATGAACACAACCCCAAGACTCTTTAATGAAAGAAAAGTCAGAAAAAGAAACACTCACCCTCTTTTTCTAGCTTCATTAAGACAAACAGAAAATTTTAACAGAGAAAATGACAGTGGCGTGATATGTCTTTTAGTCTCTGCAAAAATAGATGAAAGTAAAGAATTTATATTTAAGATCAAGGGGTAAGGTAAAAAGTGGTACTGGCATAATGAGGTTATTTGTAGGTTTCCTTTACTCACAGAGATAAAATCTAACCCCTGTCAGCCATAAAAGTGCCCATTAAATAAAATTAGTTGCATTCTACCTTTAGTTTATTCATGGCTGTAATGAAGGTAAATTTGCTTTGGTTTGTGATTTTTTTTTCCTGTGAGAGAGGCAGCCTTCCCCTGATGTCAGGCTGTTCCAGTGTCTTGCCTTCACAGGACTGCTGGGCTGTTTCTGGAGTCACATGAGCTCAGCAGCAGCCTGACACCAAATGGGTTGGACGTGTACAGACTCTTCAAAAAGCAGGCAGACAAGAAAGCCTTGAAAGTGATAGCTGAACACGTGTACCTGGTTAGCTGCAGACAGGCAGTTGGGCAACACTTGGAATCATGTTTCTGGAGCAGAAGGGAGAAGAGTCAATTTAGTTAAATTAAGGTATGACTCACTGATGATACAAGCTGAGACTTTGGGTTTGGAATTGTGCAAGTGAGTTTCCCAGTTGGCATGCTCATAGACATAAACAGGCACAGAAGGGAAAACCAGATGTTTCTAGTCAAACAAATGTTTGGTGTATATTTCCTCCTGAACTAGCGTTTCACTATTCATTTTGGAAAATTTGTCTCACAGAAACAAACCCAGGTTTTGTACAGTGTTCACTGCAGGGAGGGGTATTTGAGGTATTTTGTTTACATGTGGGAACAGAACAAGTGTTCGTTGCTGTCCTGCAGAACTGAAGAGTACTTCAGGGACAGTGACACAAGTACAGCTTGTGCTGTTTCCAGTTGCAGTTGATCAATCAAAACTGATGCTGATTCCCAAGGTGGCTACAAGTACTTTGGAGGATGAAATTTGAGTTAATTGTACCAGCACTGCATGTTCTTATTCTTAAGAATGCCACAGGAGTAATATGCAGCTTTCAGAGAAAGTTCCAGTGTTCCTTTTTCTTTGTTAGTGATTCTTACTAGCATGTCAAGGTTTTGATATCTAACTTACCAAAGTAGCTACTATTTCCACAGTCAAAAAGAAATTGATATCACAGTCAGTTTATAACATAGTATTTATATAGTATATGAATATTTAAAATACATTTAAGCACATTTAAACTGAGTAAGGAAAATGAATTCCATCTTCAGAGATATTCCAAAGCTCCACTTAAGGCATTACAATTTTTTCACTGGAAAACACAGCATTCTTTTTTAGCTTTTTTATCTGAGGTGCATATCTATCGCAGCTTTGATGAGAAAAGGCAACGTTTTAAAATTTATGTGAGTTCCACCTGAAGGGAGGAATGGACTTGTGTAACAAAGCCATGCTGTGATATCACTCTGATAACCAACATCAGCCTTCTGCTCAAGTCTCATCCAACACTGCCTAAAGAGTGACTAGGTGCTCATCCTTTTCCTTACAAGTTGAACTGAATGTCTGGATGTGAAATTTTGTTGTCTAGTCTTGTCTGACAACTAGATGAGTTTTAGGTCTTGCTAGTTTTGAGAAGAATGAGAAGTGTGTTAACAGCATGGTAACTTACAACAATTTCCATATGTAACACTCCTTGTTTCTGTCTGATCCTTCACGAATTCTGATGCTGTCAGTCTGTAAGAATCGGCCTTTACTAAAGTGAGCACAGTGATCACATTTTCCTTCTGCACAGAGACTTGCTGAAACTGAAATTGGGAGAAGCAAAACAAAAACCTTAGGGCATTTTGGAGTGATTATAAATAAATTATGGCATATTGGAGTCATGTAGAGGGTAAGTGCAATTGTGTGTAGTGTAGATCATGTGAAACGTCAATACAGAAAAGCTAAAAGCACAAGTACTTTCTGACCAGCTTTTTTTTCTGTGGTATGTGAGATTTCATTTGTAAAATTTCCTAGGGGATGATTTCTTGCTGTAATCAGTTTTCCAGTGTATTTAGTATTTTATACCATGGCTTATTTTATGTTTTATACCATGAATTCATAGGAAGAAAAGTTTCAAGATGATTAGATCCCAGTCTTTGTCATTACAAATTCCACCTCAGGAATGGAAAGCACCACCGGCCCATCCTGTCCTGTCTCCTGCAACGCCAGTTCTTCCAAGTGCTTTTGTGCCAGTCCAAGTGCCATATGATGTACCAGAATTCCAGAGGGTTTCAATTAGTGGGGACTACTGTGCAGGGGTAAGAAGTTATTGTTTTCCCATTGTATCTAGAGGGTGTAAAAAATGTCCCATATATTTACACGAAGGGTAAAATGTCAATAGGATGGTTCTCTGCAACAAACTCTAAATTGCTTTGGGAATACAATGATTCATTAAACAGTTAGGAGTCAAGGTCAAGTTGTTTTATACTCTTTTCCATATTAAATTGGATAAAAACAATCAGATGTTCAATAAATGGGTAATATATGGTAGGATAAAAACATTTGTGTGTGTTTTGTATACTGTATTTTTGTTCTGCTTCTTTGACTGATTCCTGACTCCTAGGGCAAGATCCTTATGGTCAAGGCCCGCACACCTCTATTTCTGGAAATTCAGTCTCCTTGTTAGTGGTGTGGGTTTAGTTGTTGCTAGAACTGCTATTTTTCCCAGTATTTATGCAGGTTTTCCTTGCAGGTTACAGTTGATGACTACGAACAAGCTGCCAAGAGCCTGGTGAAAGCTCTCCTGATCCGAGAGAAGTACTCCCGCCTCGCCTACCATCGCTTCCCCAGAACAACGTCGCAGTACCTGTGCAGCATGCGGGATCAGAAATGGAAGGCTGAAGATGAGGTGTACCCAGGTGAACAGCCTTTCTAAAATATTCAGTTACATTCCAAAAAAATTAAAGATCATTTTAAAATACAGAATTAAACCCATGCACTACTATAGTCAAGGGAAGTTGTATTTTTGTCACGATCTCTTCTGGCTGTCTTTGTAACTTATTTTGAGTGGAGAATCACTGATGGGCCTAAGTTATAAATCCTGTCTGTAATTTGGAACTTTGAAGCTGTCAAAACTTAAAAACCAAGACTAGACTCTCATTGATTACTCTATTTCCTAAGCAAATGGGATGTTAAGTAGCATACTTGTGCTCCCCCAGGAAAAAGCTGTATGGCTGTGGTTTCAAGTGAAGTAATTCCTCCTCATCTTGGCATACAAAACTAAAAGGGGTGATGAGCTCATCCACATCACAAATTGAAGCATGAAGACATGC
Source organism: Cisticola juncidis (assembly GCA_013400215.1). Lineage (NCBI taxonomy): Eukaryota > Metazoa > Chordata > Aves > Passeriformes > Cisticolidae > Cisticola > Cisticola juncidis. The sequence continues at coordinate 161,939 of VXBR01000286.1, read as the reverse complement.
CAGTTAGCAAGCCCTGAGTCAGGAATTTCACAGGCACACTACACTTGGCAGGTCAAGACTGGAAGCTTAGAGTCACATTTGTTGGGCATTCTGCCTGGGTAAATAAACTGATCTCTCAACAAGGCTTGTTAGGTTGAACACAATCCCCCACTATGTGTGTCACAAATTATTTTTGTCTTTTAGGTGGGCTGTGTCTTGAAAGCTTTGCTTGTGCATTGAACTGTTTTGAACTGCTCATTTCTGGATTAGGCTGCGAGGAGCAACCTTCAGTCTGTACAGCTGGGTCACTGTAGATGGGTCCCTGTTGCTGACAGCTTATTTTCAGCCTTGAAGTGACATTTTAAATCAATTACCCTCTGGCTCGGTGGTTGAAAGAGGGTGACTAAATATGTTTTCAAGTGTTTGTTTTCCAGGAAGAGTGTAAAGAGGGCAGTATACGGAATATTCAAGACAGGGAAGATATTTTGGAACAGCTGCCAGGGAGATATTTCTAAGCTATTATTAGGTTAATAACTTTCTTACAGTTATGATTTTTAACTTATGACACAAAAAATGAAATCTTGTTACACGATGCCTTAATTAGCACAAGTGTGAGCTAGAGAGTTATGAATATTAGAGATAAGGATGGTATCAATTTATAACACACATTCAGGTGCACATAGGTGAATAAAAGAACTGGTAATTACTTTTCTGGCATGGCTTAACTGAACAGGTAAAAAAAGAAATCTCTAAGACTGAGCCAAAGAAAGTAGTTCAGCTGACATAACTGCAGTCAGGACACTGCTGGTTGCATTAGTAAGATGCTGTAAAAGAAGTGATGGTTGCTCATAATAGGAGTGACAATGTTTGAGTGTTTTCATAAGCTAAATGTCCTAGAAGTGTGTGTAATTACTTGATTCTTAGGAAAAATCTTTGTAATTTTTTAAAGGCTTTACAAAACTGTACTGAACAAATCCCAGCTGTGCTTCTGGTACTGTGTGAATTTGTTTATGATCAGAAGGCCAAGGGATAAACTGGATTTGTGTTGTATTATCTTTGGCCTCTATGCTTCTATTAAAAAAAAGTAAATGTTAGGGAAAAAAAAAATTAGAAAAAATCAAACAAAACCATCAGCACAGAAAACCACACATGAACAAACCAGCCCCCACAAACTTAAAACTCTGATCAAAACACAACAAAACCAACAAATGCAACAAATGCTTCTATGCTTAAATACAAACTTCCAATATTTCTGCAGTGAGTCAGAAGGTGGAAAGAAAATAATGAAGGTGGGTATGAAGTGAACAACTGTTTTATTGCTCAAAAATCTCAACTGTACTTCAACCATCCTAATTTAAATACTTCTGCAAACTCATTTTCAAACCTATTCCAACACACATTAATAAAGAGTAGTATTAAATCTGTATGCACTGGTTCAGAGAACTCTAATAACATATGACATGTAATATTTGAATTAAGGTAGGCACTTAATTTAGAGAGGGGCTGCAACTCAAGCCTGCCAGAAAAGAGTTCTGTTGTAACAGCAGATCTTTTATAGTAACTGAATGGGATTTTAATGTAAGTGCTGTGAGCTGTTAGAAATTAAGCTTTGCAGAAGCAGCAAGTTCTTTTTGTAATGATTTTGCCTTTTGTGTAAGTTATTTCTCCTAATTGTAATGCAAATCTGTTTTCAGATTTCCATTCACCCCCAGAAGAAAATGAAGATCCTTACAACCTGGATGATGCTCCAGACAATTTGGATTATGTTATCAAGCTGAGAGGTGGCATTCCCTTTGTTTATGATAACAAAGAGATGATGGAGCTCAATGAGCCTCGGAGTTTGCCATATCCTGACCTGCAGACCTACACCCTTGACCTGAGCCACGTTCTTGCTCTCATTGCAGATGGTCCAACGTAAGTTCCTCTTTTGTTACTGTCTCTTCAGAATGCTGCTTACCTGTGGCTCAGTACTTCTCATTTCTGTGACATTTCATTCCTCAGCATACCCATTCTGTAGTAGTGTTTTGTTTTGCCTTTCTCAAGCGTTAATGCATCATGGAAAATCTTAAAAAGGAAAAAATACAATGCCACCTATGGCTGCCTTTAATTTCTTTGGTTTCTTGCCATCAACCATGGCAAAAGGGATTAAGAGAAAACAGAAAAAAAGTGGAATTGGCCAAATGTTTCCATTGAAGTCAAATCTGACCCAAACATCTTGAAAAATGGGAACTGAAACTTTTTTTTTAAATTTAAGTTTTATTTTGGCCTCTGCTGAACCTGAGGTTTTTGAATAGTTGTCCAAAATTCCTTCATGTCTATTCTGCTCTGCTTGCATGAGGAGAAACCCTGCATGTGCAGAGCATGCAGATCAGCTCAGCAACATATTCAGTCTTATTTGTTCCAGATGTCATTTAACTGCTCATATACTGTAAAGCTGACCCATGCATGCACAATCAAAATAAGTCCAAAATTTCCCAGAACCACCAAATTCCTGTAAAGTCTCTAAAAACTAGAAATGTAACAACTCTAGTAGAGTCAGTGACACTCATGACAAAGCAATTTCCTTGCCTCAAGCATGATGAAAGCATGTGATTCTAGTTTTAAGCTTACTTCCTAGCTAAGAATGGGAAACAGCAACACCTCTCATGGCCTCAACACCAGGAAAGGAAAAGAATCCACTCTAGGATGGAACTAAGCAGGAACCCAAACTGTTCTTGTGAGCTGTTTGCCCTGTGTGCCAGCACTGCCTTGCTGCTCCCCCTGCCTGGCTGAGATCACTGACACTGTGCCCAGTGAGCCCCACCTGGTGCATTCTTGCCCTCCTGTGTCTGTCTCACAGCTGTGTCAGTCTGTCTGCCTCGGGGCAGAGCGAGCCTGGCCCCTTCCCTAAGCTCTTTCTCAGGAGCCAACTCCTGTGCTTCTGCCAGTGTTATCAACTCCAAATCAGTGCCAGCTTGAGCAGGCTTTGCTTACAGTCAGCAATGGGCAAATGCATTCCAGTTACTGTGCCTTATATTCCAAGATGGATAACGAGAGGATAAAAGGATGAAGAGGAAAACTAGAAACAAGAGTCGTGCTGAATCCCCTTTTTGCAGTTTTCACTTAAACCTCAGACCTCAGAGTTGTAGCAGGAAGCCCTAAGTAAGCAGGGCTGTGGTAGGACAAGTTAGAACACTCAGCATTTTGGTGAATGTAGGTCAGTCACCTGCTCCTTTCACTAACTCAGGGTGAGCTTCTGCAGATTCAGCCACACTCTGTGATAAATGTGCACAACCCAAATGAAAAAGGCCTTTCCCATAATCCTGTCTCATAAGCTCTTCTTTTGGTATTGTTTCCCTATTTGTAGCAAGTGCTTCCCTGTCATTTATGCCCATCATATGTGGGGCTGCTCAGAGATCAAGAGCCACCATTCTTTAATCTTTGCTGTTGGTAAACTGATGAAATCTCACCCCTGCTCCTCAGGCTTCTTGTGATCTTTTGGGTAACAGTATGACCCAACAGACTTCAGCAGTGGGCAAACAGATCTTGATCAGTATTGGGTTCCGTGAGACTGGGTTTGAAACGGATTTCCAAAACCATAATGGGATTTGTGTCCTATTGAGGAGAGGTTGGCAACAATAAAGCAGGAAAAGAAGGCTGTTACATTAACAGTGCTACCAAAATACTGTAGAGTCAATAAGAATTGACAGATGGTGAAGAGAAAAACCATGTCATGGGTTAAAAATAGAAGGAGAAACATGACAGAAGATCAAAGTGAAGATGGAGCTCTGAGTAGGCAAGCAGGAACAGAAAAACATATTTTCTAAAAAGAGCACAAGAAATTATTTTGAAAAAAGTGTTTCTACACAATATATGTATTCTCAAGGCATGAAAGATTAAAGCATGTTGCATCCTATCTTGGCTTCTCACATTTAACTGAAAAAACAAATTTGGAGAATTTAAAAAAATCATTATGAGAAAGGCTGGATGACAAGTTGTTTCTGTTATATGTGAGAAGTTTGTTCTGTTGGAGGTACCATTTTAGACAAGTTGCAATTGACATCCCATTTGATTATAGGTTTCATGCTTTGGTCAGTATTACTAAAAGGACTGCAGTTTATGCACAGGTATAGTGATGAATACTTGGACAAGCTGAAGGACATAATATGGTTTGTAGAGTTCTGTTTGAGATTTCACTGATAACTTTGGTCTGAAATTGGTTACATATTTGTTAACCAGTAGGATAAAAAGACTGGGTTTGTCTTGGACCTTGTAAAACGCCTCAACTTTGTTTTTACTGTGAAAACTTTGATGTTCTCTTTGAATTTGAAATACAGCTAGTTTTTAGAATTACAGTTCATTTTTGTGTTTTCTTTTACAGAAAAACATATTGTCATCGGAGGCTTAACTTTTTAGAATCTAAATTTAGCTTACACGAGATGCTGAACGAAATGTCAGAATTTAAAGAACTAAAGAGTAATCCCCATCGAGACTTTTATAATGTGAGAAAGGTAAGTGTGAGAAGCATGAAAGGCATGACACTGTTTTTAGCAGGGGTTCCAGCAGTTTTGTTTTTCTTACTGAAGGTGTAGATGATATACAAGAGGTAGTGTGTGCATAGCACTCATGAATTAAGTTATTTTAAGAATGTTAACATTTTTCTACATGGGAGCTCTCCAGGAAAATTAACTTGAATGTGCGTGGGTTAATTGGATTATACTAAATTAATTTGTTTACTTATTCAGAATCAAAGAGGGTAAATTGTGTGTAGATTGCTTTAAAGGATTGAAATAGAGTTAATCAAATGAAACTCACTTGGATTCTGAATAAAAATATCCATATGGAGGTTTAATTAATTTTAATGAACTCAAAGATATTCAAGTGTATTTTTCTGCTTTCATGTAGGTGCGTTCTACTAGACTGTAGTAGGAACAGCTGTATAGATTTTAGATGATAATTGCATTTCATATTGAAAGTAGATGTTTAAATACATGTCAAAAGACCTCCCACAGAAACTAAACTGAGGGTTCATGCTGCCATCAGTATCTGGTAAAAACAGTCTGTGATATATTAAGTAAAAAGATGATCTGAGTTGCAGTCTTGGCTCCCTCTGAGATACACTGGGCTATAATCAGGAGACAGGTAGGGGAATCAGGGAGCTGATGTAATTTCCTGACATATTCACGCCCAAGGGAGCTGTGTTCTCTTCAAAGCATGGAAGCAACAGTGTTAGGCTGCTTTGGCTTCCCTTTCCTGAAGTGGAGAGGAAGTTACTGAGTTACTCTTTCATTTTGATAGGTGAGATTTCTTCACAGTTGCTGCTGGTGTTTTTAACCACTTTAGGTCTTTTTTGCATTGTTTCTCTATGCAACTGGAAGAGCTAATCCTTATTTTGTAACTTCAGGGTTTGCTAACCCTTCTCGTTACATTTTGGTTAGCACTAGCTCATCAAAAGCTCCTCTTGGCTTTTCCTATAATGCCCAGTGTGTTTGCTGCTGCTGTTGTGGTAATGAACTGTCCCAGTGTCCATCCCAAAGGTGGGAGCAGATGAGCAGTCAGGTAAATTCTAATGGATTTCACCCTTGCGACTGTTCAGACGTGTGGATGGGAGGATCTGTCAGTGAATTCACTCAGCTCCCAACCTGACAGTTTTCTTGGATAACCCTGGAGAGGCATTTTCTACATGCCACATTCAGAGAAAACACTTCAGTAGCTGACAGAGACTTTAATCATAAAACACATGGTGACTGAGACATACGGAGGTGTGGATTGGGTGACCGCAATCAGTTTGCTTACTGAGAAGTTGTAATTAACAGGATTGTACTTGCTAAGTTCAGCTTTTGTTCTAAAAGCAAATGTTCAATGTCTCTGGGCATATCTTAATTATTTTTTAATTACCTGCTGTTGAATAAGCCACTCTACAAAAGCACATGTTGTTCAAAAGCACAAAATGTGCATTACTTCCCTCTGGCAATAAGCACATTCCAGAGAGCAGGAACCAACCTGCTCTTCTCTGCCAGAGACCATTCCTACTACCAGGTACTGCTTGCAGAATTCTTGCTGCACAGAGTTAATCTTGCTTCAAGTATTTTTATGAAGCAAGCTCACAAGCAGTATTTTTCTGAAGCTCTCTGGAAAGTAAACTGCATTGTAGACACAATTCCTGTCAGCCCCCAGATAATCTTGTTTTCCCTGTGTCTTGCTAACCCCAGTCATATTTGGAACTGTAACTTCCCTGAAGTGCTTCCTTGCTAGTAACAGGATCAGCAGTGAAACATTTGAAAGCCACACTTGTCAGCTCATGTTTCCAGGATGTCTCTGTTAGGTCAATCCTAAGAAGTGCTTACTGTTCACAAGGAAAGCAGGGAACAGGATTCACCTTCCCAAAGGTTGTTGGTGAAGTTGTGTATCACATCCCTCAGACACAAGTGTGGAGGTCCTGGTACAATCTGCTTATATGAAAGAGCCAAAGCAATGGATGGAAAATGCTAAAATTAGAATATAACAGATATGAATGTAGTGGCAAGGTCAGTCAGTGAACATGTACTGCTGCTTTTGAACAGGTACAGTAGAAAGCTGGCCAGGATTAATTGCTAGCATGACAACCAAACATCACTCTTTTCCCCTGGCTTCTGCCCCCTTCCCCACTTTTTTCCTGATTTAATAAGAGTTCTCCTCCAGTGAGATTACCTGTTTCTTAAAACCCAGGATAAGGCTCATCTTAAATAAAAGACATGCATATTTATATAAATATGCATGCCCAGGATATGTTTTGCACTGATCAAGCTGGACCTGGAAAATTTCCCTTTACTAAGGACACAGGTATTTCTCTAGACAGACAAGAATCCACAGGTGGTAAAACAGCGTGGTTGGCTCCCCTTGGCTCTCCCCAGGAGGAGAACAACTGTCTGGGAGGAAAACACAGACTTCAGAGGAGCCCCTTGAGTCTGCCATCAGCAGGATTCCTCACGGCCTCCAGCTGATGCACAGCAAAGTGCAGGCAACACAATTCCCACATAACACTGCCTGCATGAAAGATGAAATTTAGGAACACAAACTCAGAACTGAGTTTGAACCTTTGTGAACCAGGGTGTCTTGTCCTGTATGTGAGGTTTGTTGGAGAGGAGCTTCTGGTAGACCTCTGTGCCCAACAGCCTCAGATAATTCAGAGCAGACAGTATTTTTTTTTTTTTTTTTGAGGTGAAGCCAAAAGATTTTTTTACCTAACATTATTTGCTACCTTTGTAATGGATATCCATGTACTGAACTGGCAAGTGTCCTTCACTGCAAATAGCTTTGACAGAGTTTCTAAAGAAGAAAAAATCACAGCCTAAGCCTCTTTGGATATTCTTGGTTTCTGTAGCCACTATTTCAGTGTGTCAGCAAACCAGGCCTGAGGCCATGTCCTAGCAGTGACTTTTACACATCACATTCTCCTGCCTGCAGGCTTACTGGTGCAGGTGCCCAACCTTATGGGGAACTGTGCATGGGAAAATGCAGTTTCTGCATTCACAGCCCTGCTGAATGCTCTGCTGCAGTAGCTGGCTGCTGCTGTGGCATCCGTTGGATGAGGGAGTTGCAACTGATTTTTCCTTTTTTTAATTATTGGTTAGCCAAAAAGGAAGTAAATTCTAACTGTTGTTTAAGACCACAGAGTTGAAATATCACTGGTTGTACTTGTAAGAAGGGAAGTTAGAGGGGGGTTAAATGCTACTAAATCCTATCGATTTCACAAAATACTGAATGAAATTAGCAGATCTCTCCTTTTTAAACATTTGATTACAAATGAGTGATAGGTGAACGTATACCTTAACTTCTGTGAGCTTTGATTCATTCTAAGTTTGCTTTTTTGTTTGATTGTTTCTTTTGTTTCCCCTAGTAGCTACTTAGCTGGCTTTGGTGATGAAATAGTTTCATCATGTAAACCAAAGTGACAGTGAATGGGAAGACTTGCAGGTTAGGATCAGATCCAAAGGGAATGTCCCTTCAGCATGACCTGCAATGGTGCCTTGCCACTGTTAACTGGCAGTAGAGCTGGCTGTTGTGCTTTTTTCAAAGCTCTGAGTGCTGCTCCTCCCCTCCTGCCTTGCAGAGATGCTGAGGCAAATTCTTGTTTCTACCTTCAGTTTTGCAAGTGAGCGCAAAATACGCTCAAGTGTAAAGGTGTCAATCATTATACTGCAAAATTTCTGTAGGGACCATAGAGAAAGCTTTTCCTCTCTCCTTTCTTTTAGTAATTAAAAGAACAGAACAAGAGATTTTCTCTTCACAGCAGTGTATTGCTGTATTTGTGTGAATACAGACACTAGGGTTGGTTTCTGCAGCCAAACAAGAAGCTGGATATGCAGGGATTCTCTTCTCATCTCTCCTGGTTTCTGGGTTGCTCTGCATGGCATAAATATGAATTAGACAAGCTCCTGAGGAGCTGTGCACAGCTCTGGGGACTATTTCTGCTGCCAGGAGCATTCCTGCACTATCTGAGGACAGAGTATTTTGTGCCTCTGCCTCCCACGCCTTTCAAAGAACTGCAAGGAGCAAATCAATCACACTGTATAAAGCTTTGCACCCTATCAGAAAAGCTGCTGCAGTATGAATGTATTGATGAGCAGGGAATCTAGCTAGAGGGATGAGGAATGATTTCCCTTCAATTCAGCACTGAAGTAAAGCCTGCAAAGGATTCAGTGTCAAGTTCATGCAGCCCATAGCTATTGGGTTAGAAGTATTTACAAGTGAAAGTGTACTTGTTTAGAAAATGTGGTAGTTTACAGCTGTGGATACTATTAGTCCATGCCCTGGAAAACTTCAGTGTTACTAAAAGGGCTGGCCTTGGCATTTCTTTTTGTTGTATTTATCACTTCTCACTCTGAATCTAGCTCACAGGCCCAATCCAGTGCAGCACTGTCTGTGATATGCACAGATAAACAGGCATAAAACACATCTGAGACAGAGGTTTTGTGGAGATCTGAGCGACAGTGGAAGGAAGGAGAAGGAATGCAGGAAGATGAGGGAAGAGGCAGAGTGACTGAGGGAGGCTGGTGCTGGTTAGATGTGGAGGGCACTGGGAACTCCTTCAAGCTGTAATTTGTACACAGATGTAACCACCTTGCCTGGGAAGGACAAGATTTCACCCCAAAGCCTGCAGAGAGAAGCACAGAGTGGTGAGGTCAGTGAGGAAGGGAATGGAATAGTCTGAACTAGGAATCTGCAGAGAAAGAAAGCCTGGCTTCATTACATGGAGAATTGCTGGGTGAAGGGAATTCTACCATTCTTTAAGTGCAAGAAAGCTGATGTCCACCATTGCTCAAATGATGGAATTACAAGAATTTAACCTTTTATGTAAACAACTGTTTCCATTTGTTAAAAGAGTGAGTTCACTGAAGATATGTATTGTGTTCCAAGACAGGCTTCTGTCAGTCATTCTGTTTTTCTTTCCATTGAAGATGAATGTGACCTTGAGTGAAAGGTTTTCTGCTGGGGGAGGGGACAATAGGCAGTGCAACAGGAAATGTGGTTAAGGGAATGGAGCTGGGGGTTTTTTTCCACTAAGGAGAAACTGGGCTAGAATGACACTATAGTGAATTTGAAAATGCAAGGAGAACGTCTGTAAATAGAAACAAAGAAACCTTGTGGTAGGGGTGTGTTACTCATGGTCCAGAAAAGTGTCAGCTTATTTGGTGTATTGTATGAAGAGCAAAATAGTAACAGCTTAAAGTGGGAGTGGCTTTGTCTTTTTTGGGAGGGAGGAAGAAGGCAAAAGGGTATTTGTCACCCTTATATGAATTCAGTCTTTTCAAATTGTTTTTGTAGAAGCCTTTCATAATAAATAGCAATAAAATTAGTAACAATATTTTAGCATGATAACATTTCACATAATAACAACAATAATCTGCCTAACCAAATCAGCCCACCTCAGCTCTGTCTAAGGGTTCTGTGTTCAGATACTTCATTTAGTTAGGATTGCATGGTGAAAATGTACAAGAGCACACACACTCACTAACTATGTGCTAGGGTAGATCAAAAGTCAAGTCCTTAAAATCTTCCAAAAAGTTATGTTTATGCTATGAAACTTCATTTTCTTCAATGAAGAAAAAAATCTGTGTGATATTCTTACGACGTTTGACTCAAGTCTTTTATGACTTCTTGTTACTGAAGTTGCTGCTTGCTTAAAGGTCAGATTATACTGGGTAGTAAAAAAAGGCAGTTAAAGTAGTGAATATTCTCTGGAAAACACGTGAAGGAAATTGCAGAAAGGTCTCTTAAGTTTTGGCAGATAAGTATGTTTAGGTTGAAGGAGGAGATAAACAAACATATATATATATGTAAAGGCAGATTTTTGTTCTCAAAATAAACCTACTGTGGTTAGCTCAGCTCAAGGGCTGTGTGTGACGTGTTTGTGGGGACTGCAGAAGATGTGACAGGAGCTCACTGAACAGCAAAGGCACACTCCAGAGAATTATTACTCAACAGGAAGCAGGATATTAAATGCAATGTGAGCTTTTCACACAAGCAAACAAAAGAAACAAAAAGCCTCCTTGCTTTCCATCCTTGCCCTCCTACCAGTAGTGAATTCATATTGATTTACATAAAGAGGAAGTGCTGTGTCTTTTGTTCTGACTTTTTTCAAGACTCATTAATTCCAGGAGCTGAGCCTCCACTGGAACTGCTGTATTCTGAAATTCAATGAACCACATTTATTCAGGGTCCCTACACCTGTATTCTCTGCTTATGACTTGCTTTTCATAAGCATTTAGAGCCTAAAAGGCATCTGTTAACTGTTGTTAACACTCTCCTATAAAAGTTGACCAAGCCTAGTAGCATTTCACTGTTCCAGGAAGAGTTTATAGAGAATGTTTATTAACCTGAGTAAGCACAGGTATAAAATGCACTTGGGCTCAAGTAATTATCCAAGTACTCTGAGGAAGGTGAGAATACATTGTGGGGAGGGGTATTTACTCTTTATACACAGCAGTGTTTCCACAGCATTCCATAAAGTACTTTATGTTCTGTATTTTGAGACACCAATATGTTTCTTGGTTTTTCATTTAGCTTTAATGTGTCTGGTACATTTGAATTAGGCAGTGATTAACAATTAAGTGTTTAGGATTCAGTTTTATATCCTGGTCTTTATTTATGCTACTGACACTCACAGGGAGAAGCTGCAACAACTTGTGTATATATAACATGCAAATAAAATGACTCCAGGTGCCCAGTGAAGCAGTGGCATTCCTGTGGCCTGGATGTCATGGCACAAACCTAGGTTTATACTGCAGGAGGGTGCTCCTGTGCTCTGTGATGTGTTTCCTGCTGATCCTTAAGAGCAGATAAGGATGTTGATTAGTTCTGTTGAAATGTGAAACTGCAGAGTCACTGCACAAAGGGGAATGCTTTGGGATCACTTTGTGCGTGTCTGTGTTTGCAGTTTCCTGCATGAGAGTCCTTTCAGACATTTAGGTTCAGTGGTTCCTTATAGCTGGCTTATCAGAGTATTTGGTTTATTTGAGAAGATCTTTTAGTGTTACTAAGGCCTTACACAGGGAAAACTTAGATGACAACCAACCCCCCAGATCTGAGTTGTTTCTTTGGCTTGTGTTCCAACAGAGGCTGCTCAGGAGGCAGTGCAAACTTCTGAGCAAAAGCAAAGCAGACCTGTGGAAATCATTTGTTCTTTGTTAATACTTCTTTTTCAACAAAACCTGAAGGAGTACTCTCAGCCCTTCTGTGAATTTGCACTTGCCTTAGTGTGTGAAGAGATCTAAGAAAAGAGATCTGAGAAGTCTGTCAGCATTACGAGTTGCTGTATTATAAAAAAACTTGGACAAAATGGTGACAAAAATCTCACATGTATATTCTTCAGTTCTAGTGACCTAAGATGCTTCATTTTAGGTTGAAATACAAAAATGAATTCTGCTTTTGGAAATAGCTGAGAATTCCACGTCCCTTCAGTCAATGAAGATATAACCACAGTCTATGGAGAGGCATTGTTGATTCCTTAATGAAGTAAAAGGATACTAAGGGATCAGAGTGTCCTTTAAGGAAGTATCAAATTTAATCTGAACCCAGGGTCAGTGATTGGCCCTTAGAATGTATCTTGTTGAAAATTTTCCTATTTAAATAGGAAACTAGTAATTGAGGGCTACTTTACTTACAGTTCTGCTTATTGAATAGTTCTACCAAAATCAAAATCTCAGGGTCCGAAATATTTTGATTTGCTCAGGCACTAATCCATTTGTTACATAAGGAATATTTTAGAAGGCTTTAGTCCCGGTTGTCAGTGACATAGATACTTTGCTAATTAAGTTTATTGATGAGTAATTGAGCAGATGGATGATAAGTAGATGGAATCAAAAATAACCTTTTGATTTCAGGTTGACACTCATATCCATGCTGCTGCCTGCATGAACCAGAAGCACTTACTGAGGTTTATTAAGCACACCTACCAAACGGAGCCCGACAGGATTGTTGCAGAGAAAAAAGGCAAGAAGATGACTTTAAAGCAAGTCTTCGAAAGCCTTCACATGGACCCCTATGACCTCACTGTAGACTCTTTAGATGTCCATGCAGTAAGTCTAGTGAAATGACAAAACAAATGGGAAAAAGCCACGTTTTCCCAGAGCAAAATTCTAGTTTCCACAATGTTTGCATGATAACTTACTAAATCAGAATTTGACTTCATGCATTACACTGCATGTTTGAAAGAAGTTATCACAGGATTTTTTCTTTTCTGTGCCTTTTAATGCTAGGCAATCTAATTTATGAACTATTGTGTTAAAACTACGGTTATTTGGGTTTTTTCCTCCTCCAGGGACGTCAGACATTCCATCGATTTGACAAATTCAATTCCAAGTACAATCCAGTTGGTGCCAGTGAGCTGAGGGACTTGTATTTGAAGACTGAGAACTATATTGGTGGTGAATATTTTGCTCGTATGGTCAAGGTAAATAAGTTTCAAGCATTTCAAGTAGAGAAATGAAGGTTTGTAACAGATTTGTGAAATCATAATTGTATACAGACCTAACGCTATGGTGAAGTGATTCCAGGTATTGGGCTTGCTCCAGCAATTCCTAAGAGGAAAACCTCTGCTAAGCTGCTGCTTTCTGAATGGTTTTATGAGCTAGAAACATACACATAAGCTGTGTGTGAGTTTAAAGCTGGGTTGTGGGTGGTTTTAACCTCAGGGAGAGCAGCTGAGGGTCAGTGCACTGGTTTCATACTTGGGTAGGATTTAGTTGGCTACTGGTAGTTGGTAGGGAAGTGCCTCTGCATAAATCTGCATCTGCACATGTATGCAACAAGCTTCCAATCAATTTTTTAGAACAAAATAATTATGCTTTTTGTGATGTAGTAGATGTCAGCTCTTCTTGAATATACAGAAGTATTGTCTAAAGGTAATTGCTGTACAATTGCTTACTACCACAGATTCTGAGTCAGATTCTCCATTGTTCTGCATATTTTATGTAGACATTTGCTGTACTTTAAATGGTCTAATTCTGATTTATCAATCTTAAACGTAGGTCTGACAAAAGTGTTAGCAATGACTGCACCAAGAACATTGTCCTCTAAAAGGAGGTGTTAGAGTTATTCCCAGTTATATGTACAGTTAAGTTATACTCACATGATATTTGAGCTAGCTTGCTAGTAGAATATTTAGATACCTAAAACATCAATGGATTGTAAGACAAGAGATTCCCTTTATCTTTAAAGGGTGCCAATACAGTTATGTCTGTTCTGAGAAAAAAAAATGCAATGATAAATATATTTCTAGCTGTAAATGATCTTAGTGTCCATATTAAAGCAAATATATTTATTACTTACTAGGAAGTAGCCCGTGAACTAGAAGAAAGTAAGTACCAGTACACAGAACCCCGCTTATCCATTTATGGACGGTCTCCAGATGAATGGCTGAACTTGGCAAAATGGTTCATTAAGCATAAAGTTTATTCCCCTAATATGCGCTGGATAATTCAGGTTCCCAGAATCTAGTAAGTAATCAGGAGCTCTTGGTAATCTTAATAGTTTGAAATCATACCAATGACGTAATTTCTGATAATATTTAGTTGGCTTATTAGCTGTCCTGTAGTTCTATTTATAAGCAATAGCTTGGGAGATTTATTTTTGACCATTGGTGCAGTTTTCCTGACAGTCTGGGGGTGGAAGACAGGAGATGGGGATTGAATCTACTCTTTCTGAAGCTATTCATAACACTACTGTGAATTATTTGTAAGTCTGAAGATCCTGAAATCAAAAATTACAACTGGGTGAAATCAAGCTGCATTCAAAGGCAAGTTAAAATACAATTTAGTAATGAGAATAAATCAACTCTTGAATTCCATGAAGGAGTAGAAAATGCCCTGTCAAAATGTTATCATCAAGATTAGAGACTAAACGATAGTGAACTTGGAAACAACCCAGACTGATGATTTCCAAACTTAAATCCTTATCACTTCTAAGTTTTTAAGCATCCTTTGAGACTTTATTACTGTGTCTTTTAATACAATCTCCCCTGATAATTTTGTTAGACTTAATAGCTGAGCTTCATGTTTTGAAATGTCACAGCTGGGAGAATGAGTAGAGAAGGAGCTGTCACAGTCACTTATAACCCCCAGTGTGCTTTTCCTTGAGGAGAAAGTGTCTCTCCTTTAATTTCTTACATGGCAATTTCTTCCATCCATGGCACAGTCAGCACTTTGAGTAAGTCATGCATTTAGTAGCACATGGAAATACAATCCCTTTTCTCTGAAAGGCTCACTAAAGCACAGCATTCTACTTTCATCTGGAGTAGTTACAACTTTAAGAAACTTTCTTTTTAGGAAACTTTAGAACCTTTCAAGAGAGGTAGCTCATTATCTCCCCAGTCAGTTTATGGATGTCTGTCAGGGTCACTGCTCTGAGGCAGCACCTACCCCTGTGCATGCTGTCTCTATTTGTGGAGCACTTAAGAGCTTCAGCAGAGCCTGGATGAAGCAGAGAGCCAGGCAGTGCAGAAAACAGAGCACAGAGACAATCTGCCCTGACATAAGCTCTGAATTTCTGAATCCTGGTGGAACTGAAGCTCTAGAATGTACACAAATAACAGAAAATACAAAAGTGAAAGACAATACAAGCTTATTAAAGAATGTGTCTATTTTTTCCCCTTCAGTGACATATTTAGGTCTAAAAATATTCTGCCTAGTTTTGGGAAGATGTTGGAGAACATCTTTGTACCTTTGTTTGAAGCAACAATCAATCCCAAAGACCACAAAGAATTGCACCTATTCCTCAAATATGTAAGTATGTTTGGGTTTTCTTTCTTTCTCACATGAAATGGATCCTCTACTGCTTTTTTTTTTTTTTTATCCACAGCTGTTCCCAGATGGTATAAAAGCTTCTTTCTCTGCAGATTGCTCATATTCTTATTGTTTCACAGCCCTGACACATAATTTAGTTAAGGTCTGTGTGAGGTCCTACTGTCACATAACCTGTTTATTTCCACAGAAGCAGCTCAGCAGCTATTTATTTGTCCTTTCATTAATGACCAAAAATGTTTGCATGCTCCTGTGTATCATCATCCAGCATGGGTACTTTGAGCTGCTTCTGAATTGGCCTTCAAGAAGGAGGCAGCTGGAAGGAAGCACTGTGTAGATCCTGATGGAACTCAGGAGAGAAGTAGGGATGTGGCTGCTCGGACAAGGTTAACACAGACATTTCTGAGTCTGTGATTTGCCTCAAATCAGAACTCTGAGTTTGCTGGGAGCCTCTTGCTTTCAGCTGCTTATCAAAGACAGCAGATGAGTTCAAAGGATTCTAGTCTGGATCTTGGGGAGTCTTGCAGCTCTGTAAACCCCCACAGAAGCCTCAAGGCTTTTCTGCACCTGGGCTTCCTGTTTGTCTCAGAAGGAAAAACAAAAGGGTAAAACTTTGACAAAATCTGTTATTCCTGCTGTGTGCATAGTATGGCAGGATGCAGAGCAGCAGGACTACCAGGACAGGGATGGAAATGAAGGAAGAAGGACTGGATGCTTGTTCAAACAAGTCCTGAAGCAAGAGTAAGTGGCACTGAATTTGCTTCTTGCAGCCCCTTATTTCTGTGAATCTCCTCTCCCTCCAGGTGACTGGCTTTGACAGTGTTGATGATGAATCCAAACACAGTGGCCATATGTTCTCTGACAAGAGCCTTAACCCTGACCTCTGGACCAGTGAGAAGAATCCCCCTTATAGCTATTACTTGTATTATATGTATGTGAACATTATGCTGCTGAACAACCTTAGGAGGTAAGCTGACATTTTTCTATTTTAGAGGGTCCCAGAAAATCAGTATCTTTCTCTCAGACTGTCCGTGTCTAGATTACAGATCTTCTAAAGCAAGGGTTATTTTACATTATTTAGAGAATTGAGCTGAGATGTTTTGAAAATACTAACAATAGAATTAATTCAAACAAAAAATTCAGAAATTGTAGAGGCATCAGATTAATATCTTGGTTTTATATTTGTGTGTATATTGGGGTTTTTTTAACTGCTTAAAGCATATACCAAAGGAAACAAAAGAAGGAACCCCACAAAACCCTCTTATTGAGGTTTGCATGGCTTTGCAGCAGATTCCCAAATGCAATGTACCTGCCTCTAGGTTCCCTGGCTATCTCGTGGTAATTTAAGAGACACAAAGTAGTATTGTGACACACTGCCTCAGGGGCTGCTACATAGAGACAGTCCAAGTAGGACACAATTACAAACTGCACATCCAGCTAACTTCCTTCAGCAGCCTTCTTGACTCACTCAGTTTGATTCCTTTTTTTTCCCAGACCAATGTCTGGGCAAGTAATGCAGGCAGTTATGTGACATCAGACTGTCAGAGCAGATTTTCACATCAGGCTCAGGAAAGCCTGAAATTCAGTGTGAGGTTATGTTGCTAAATTTGCAGCTGACTCATTGAGTGACCTGCACAACTGACTCCAGCTGAGGCACAGTGAGGTTATCCACTGATAGGAGTGTGCCATCACTTACCCTGAAAGGATTTGGTTTGTTTCATTTAGTTATTTAGTTTTTTTTAGTTATTTAGAAAATGTTTTGGGATTTTCTTACAGAAGGTGCATAGATTTGTCATTTTACAGTTTTATCCAAGTTCAAAACGTTATTTCTTCTCTTCCACTGCTATTTCAAGCATTTTTTATCATCCTATTTGACCAAAACTCATAATGCAAGCACCCATCTTAGATTACCTTGTATGTGCAACAATCAGGGGTAATTGTTAGTTTTAATTCTGTAATGGAAAGGACACACTTCAGCAGACAGCTAAATCATCCCTTTCTCCTGACTTCCTTTACATTCTCTGTAGTCTACATGTTTTTTTCTGTTCCAAAGACAGATCCTGCCAGAACTAATATATTTCTTTTTTACCTCAAGATCATTTTGACTTTTGTATTAAAATGCCTCAAGGTAACATTAAATATTCTTTATAGCTGAGATACTGACAGAATTAACCAGTGAGTCACTAACTGCTCACCCTGTTAATCTGACTGCTTGAGTCAACACAGCCCTGACAAGACTGTTTTATATTTTTGGTAGTCTTAGCAAGGATGGATTACATCCTCACATCAGGAGAAATGTTACTGACTTCCACCCTAGAATTGCCTTATATTCTAGCACTCCTTGTTGAAATTGTGTTTTAAACATCTCCAAATACTTGTGGGACATTCGTCTGCACTGAATAACAGGGTTATTATAACCTCAAACCCAGCATCACTTTTAATGTAGATGATAACATAATTCTAGAAATTACAGTGTAAGTCTGGTGTAGTAACTAACATTGTTAGATCATCTCTGCTTCTGAGGGTGTGGTTTTATACTACACTTAACCTGCTGAGATGGCAGGCTCTGATCACACAAGGTACTGTTAGCTAACTCTTGGCAACGTGCTTCCCCTTGTTCCCTCATTTTGAACCAGGAATTCTGCAGCCACAGGTTCCATGGGTTTACTGAATTTTCCATCTGTCAGTTCACCCCACTGAAATCCTTTCAGTAGCTGTTCACCCAGTGGGTAGCCAATTGCTAAATGAGATGTAACTGGGGAAGGAAAGAAGACACAAATTTGTCTGGTGGTAGAAGGTGCTTGGGTGGAGGTACCTGCCCCTTTTGAGCTGCCCACTACAGGCAGGCCTGGGCAGATGTCCCATCAAACTGTATGAGAATGTGTAACATAATTTTCTTCTTTTTAAATTCACGTATTACTGGCAGTTATATACCAAACAGATAAAGAACAATGCTTTAAGTGAAACTTCTAATCCCTTCAGGGAAAGAGGCATGTGCACTTTCCTGTTTCGACCTCACTGTGGAGAAGCTGGGTCTATCACGCACCTTGTTTCTGCCTTTCTGACAGCAGACAACATCTCTCATGGATTGCTCCTGAAGAAGGTATTGCTTGCTTGCTCCTAAACTAATCACTGTGTGCTCAGACATCCATCACTGGTTCCAACAGAAGGCACCAAATTGACATTTCTCTGGGCAGCCCAAAATTAGTTTGGGCTGCCCCATTACTTCACTTTCTTAGCAAGGCACAAGTAACTCTTCAGTTTGGTCAGAAACTCCACCCAGACCCCCTCAACACCAGAACACGTGGACCTGTTGGAGGGAGTCCAGAGGAGGCCATGAAGATGCTCAGAGGGCTGGAGCACCTCTCCTGTGAGGAAAGCCTGAGAGCATTGGGGCTTTGCAGCCTGGAAAAGTGAAGGCTCCAGGGAGACCTTCTAGCACCTTCCAGTAGCTAAATGGGGGTTACAAGAGTGCTGGAGAGGGACTTTTTGCAAGGGCAGGACAAGGGGGAGTTGAAAAAGGGTTGGTTGAGATTAGATATTGGGAAGAAATCCTTCACTGTGAGGGTGGGGCCCTGGCACAGGTTGCCCAGAAGCTGTGGATGCCCCGTCCCTGGAAGTGTCCAAGGCCAAGGATGGGGATTTGAGCCACCTGGGCTAGTGGGAGGTGTCCCTGCCCATTGCTGGGATGATCTCTAAGGTTCTTTACAAACCAAACTATTTCATGATTCAGTGAAACAAATAAGCTCAACTGAACTTCCAATTCTTAAGCTACAAAAAGACAGCTTTGTCTTCAGAGAGAAGGAAGATCACCTGTTCAGATATGTCAAAGATTTGGCAGCACCTGTTTTTGGTTATCCAAGCAGAGTTAAAATTACATGAAGATAACTTAAAACTTTAGATTTGCTACTGCTCCCTGGTTATTCCCAAAATAACTTCTTATTAAAGCTCTCATTTTTTCTCCATGGGGACAAAGGTAATTTTCTCTGATTGGCATTTCTGTACTTCAGGGTTCATTCAGAAGTTCTTTAAGGATTTGATTATTTTGATCAAGAAATTCAACATTGCTGTTTGACACAACAATATTTTAGACAGAACAAATGTTTTATGACAGAACAAATGGTATAATTCCTGGAACATTAGTTAATGCAAACCACCACTCAACCCATCCTGCGGGCACAGTTTCATAATTAAAGGAATCGGTCAGTGGGTGGCAGACTTGTACTGAGTTTACTGTAATTTTTCAGGAGTTCCCTTATAAGTGAGTTTTTTCTGGTTAATGCTGGAAAATTCCCTGTATTTTTCAACATAACAAAGAACAAAGAAAATAACGTACCTAAAAACATGTCCAGTACTATGCCCACAAAACAGTAATTCATAAAATGAGACCCAGACAGAGTAGCACTAAAGCAGAGTTTGACCAAAGCATTCTCCTCTTCCCCCTCTCCTGCGTGGCCTGGTGTGGTAAAATAGCACAGCAGGTACTAATAGTAACAGTAATAAAGGCACTTGTTAGGTTCATAGGTTGGCTAAGACAAAACAATAATAAAGATGACGTGATCACAGATTATTTATATCATGTACAACAGCAACACATGACTTCTCATAAATTAAAACTTCTTTTGCTCCTAAAATTTATCTATTGGACTGCAGCTTCAGAAATGAAGAATTGCTTAGCAGTTCTCACCTGTCTGTTTTCTGTGACTTTCAGGTTTTGGGGGGAAGGTGTGCAGCTGATACCAAATGCAGTGCCCATAATGGCCATATATATACTTAATAATCTACAGTAATATTAGTTATCCTATTTCTTTTGAAAATGACACCTATATTTAAGAACATAAATTATTTTATAAAGACCAGTAAGATTTAAAATTCAGATTCTTAAATGTTTCCTGGAAAAGTCATGGTTCAATGTCAACCTAATTTTTTTGATCTTAAGTCTTCCCCCTGTAGTGCTCTTTCCATTTCATCCTAGGGCAATCCTTCTGTTTTTCATTATCCCATAGTACCATTAAATGCTGACTGTGTTTTGTTTTTCAGAGTCCTGTCCTCCAGTACCTGTATTATCTTGCACAAATACCCATTGCTATGTCCCCACTTAGTAACAACAGCCTATTCCTGGAGTACTCCAAAAATCCTCTGCGGGAATTTCTCCATAAGGGTCTGCACGTCTCCCTCTCCACAGATGATCCTATGCAGTTTCATTACACGAAGGTAGGAACTGCAAAATGCCCCGCCTTTGAATTTAGCAACAGCACCCCACGGGTCCAGAATGACCTGAAAGCTGTTTTATTTCATTGCTTAGGACATAGTGTCATGTCTTTCAGTCACTTCATTCATTCTTCTGCCTCATTCTCTGTCTACTACTCACTGTTAGGCTTCGGAAGGAAATGTCTGATTTCCTAATTATGTTTCTTTTGTACTCTTGCCTCTCCAGTGTTGGCTGTTGAAGTATAAAATGAAGGATGAGGCTGAAGGGAGGTTTGAGCCTTCATAAACAATCCTCTAGAGTGCCAGGAAAGTCCAGTTTCCTTACTCTAATAAGTCTGGGGAAGTACATTACAAAAACACGATGTGGAATCTCAAGATGACACATGAGCTGCTTGCTCAGTGAGCTGAAACAGATTCCTGCCCCTGGCCTGGCAGGAGAGGAGTGCCTGGTCATGGCTGTGATGCCCTTGTTGGTGGCTGGCACTGATTTGAGCCATGAGGGGCCCAACCATGGCTCAGCTCTGTGTCCCGGGACAAGCTAAGCCCTGCTAGCCCTGCTGGGCCAGCTGCTGGCCCGGGAGGGCCGGGGCCAGAAATTGCCCTGCTCCCTGAATTACATCTGGGTGCTCCAGGGTGTTTGTGTACCCTGGGGGCTCCTCTGGAATTGCCTAAGAAATGCCTCCAAGGATCTGGACTGCAGGCTGCAATTTCTTAGACTAAGCTAACTGGATACCCAGTGCCTATTAATTATTAACCAGTAGTCCTTGGGAAAATTGATATGACCAATTCTTTTCATAGTAGTTGTGATTTTTGAGTTTCAAACTTCTAATTTTTCACAGCTGTCTAAAGAGCATGTATAAAATCCTTAATTAATAATGGGTACGTATCCCCCTTTATATCTTATTTACATATAATTTAATATTAAATGTATTTTGGTGCTGCAGGAAGCTCTCATGGAAGAATATGCTATTGCAGCTCAGGTGTGGAAGCTAAGTACGTGTGACTTGTGTGAAATAGCGAGAAACAGCGTTCTGCAGAGCGGACTGTCAGACAAGGTAAGTGTGGCTGAAAAAGCTCTTCTGTGAATATTAGGGCAAGTAGGAACCCAGAAGCCAAGAGTCTGAACACTAAATAGCATGTGAATAGTCATGTATCTGTGCACATCCCTGTCCTCCTTTCCAGAAACAGTTGCAAACTATCTGCTAGGCAGTCTCACATTACAAGTAAAGTACCAACTTTTACTTTTCCCCATTCGCTTTGCTTTGGAATTCTCAAAATAGAGAGACCAGATGCCTGTTTATACTCAGTTCTCCTTCTACAAACTTTTAATTATTTGGGTGATACCCTTCTGCCAGTGATTCTCTACATCATGTCTTAGCATTAATTAAAAACAAACTGCCTGTCATAAGCAAGACATGTTTTGCTTAAAAGGGAATACTACAGAAAATATTCTGGCTTAGATAGGCAGTCAATTAGATTAAATTCCCATTGGGCTTTAAAATTCTAAACAGCCAAGGCTTTCTCTAGGACTTAGTTTAGAGCATTCTCTCTTCTATGTCACTTTTGAACATTTCTCTGAAGGAACTGGTATTTGAAGGGGCTTCATGAGTATATTCTGTTGCTTCTTCCAAGATTCCCTGATGACAACTACTCATATTCCTCTTGTGCGACATTTAGCCAACAAAAGACACCTAAGCCTCTTTTTGCCTTCTCATATGGAAAATGTGGCAGTGAAGGCTGAACACTAACACAGAAGGTTTTAGCAAGCCAGACTAAATGCATTCTGAGTGATTATATGGATAAACTTTGGCCTTAAAATCTCCTTAACTGGTTAAGACTGAGGAAGAGTCTTCAGTGGTCAGCTGGCTGAAACTGCTCTTTTCACTTGTACTGGACTCATTGAACTAACACTTATTTCTGCAGTAAGTCAAAGCAATTGAACTGACTTCTTCCTTTTGACTTTTAATCCCATTCACAGGAAAAGCAGAAATTCTTAGGGGTGAATTATTGCAAGGAAGGGCCTGAGGGAAATGACATTCGAAAGACAAATGTTGCCCAGATCCGGATGGCCTTCAGGTACGAGACTCTGTGCAATGAACTCAGCTTCCTGGCTGATGCCATGAGAACAGAAGATATTTCTACTCTGTCCAAGTAGTTACAAACTCAGAGAAACCAGAATATGTCTCTCTTAAGCTGGATAAGATGCTAATTAACCTCAAATCACCTGTCTTTGATGCTACAGAGACACAACTGAACAATGCAGAGACAAAGGGAGTACCTGTGGAAGGTAAACAGCGTTTGCTGTCACCTGTTACTGCGTTATTCTCGTTGCAAAGATTTCAGTTTCTATGAACATTAGGCTTTTTAAGATTGCTGTAAATATTACCTGCAAACTCAGAATCATGTATTATTTGTTTCATCCTGTCTTAACTGTGCCCTGCAGTGTAGCCTGGGAAACTAGAGAGAGTATCTGTAGTGCAGCTGTGCTGTGCACCTGAGAATCCCGCAGATGCTGACAGCACAACCTGGATTGGTCCTGTAAGTCTCAGTACCAGTCATGGCTTTGAACACTTTTAAGTTTAACCCTTTATTCATCAGCAGTTTCTATGGGGTGCAGAATTTTGAGGCTACCCTTTCATTCTGGAGGGTGTTCTGACACAGTTTTTAACTCAATGTCTCAGCAGTCATATTGGAAAACAAGAAAAACCAATGTCTGGTAATCTTGTTCAAAGACTAATTAATTCCTGTTGTTATGTGGGATGTCAGTGAAGAACAGCAGATGAATGCTTTTTAATCTAGCAAGTGGAAAACATGGTGTCAAAATCACTATTATACATTGTAATGAGTCTAATTATATCATGAAAATATTGCCTTGAAAGTTGAGAACACTTTTTTTATTGCTTTGTAATGGGAATATGTGGATATGCCCCTTCAAATTACTTAGAAATTTATGCAGATAATTCTGGTTGCATGTAAAGAGAAATTTTTTACTTGAAAAAGGGAAGTGTTCTTATGAATCAGTGGTAGAAATGCCAGACCTGGTTCTGGTCCTACTTCTGACATATTTTTACACATTTGTTTTAGTCTGTATTTTAGTCGACTACAGCTGAATGGGAAGTCAAGCTGTCTATTTATACAGAAGCCAGCCCACTTGAAATCTGTCATTTCAAATCATGGTATGTTATGTTAAACTATTTATTTATGAGGAATTGGTTAGTAAAATACAGCTACTGGAGTATTCATAACTTTCAATCTTGCTATTTCATCATCTTTATGACACAGTACTACTCCTGCAGAAAGGATTAAAGGTACTAACATGATGGCACCTGTGTATTGTGTAAGGTGCACACAGCCTGACACCAAAACAGACTCGAGGCTGGGGCAGCAGAGGGTGTGGATGCCTGTGAGTCCAGCAAAGCAACTCAATTCAAAGGCCTGCGGCCCCTGAGGCAGGATCTGAGCCCAGGGTTGGATCCCTGGTTCTCTAATATCCTGCACAGGGACACTGGGCTTCCTCAAACAGGCATTCAGCATTAATGCCTAACAAGCCAATAACTGCTCCTGGCCATCAAGGTTCACCTGACCCTGAACCCTTGTGCTCAATCAGAGATGTCTTATGCCACTTGTATTTCCTAGGCCAGACCCTTGTCCTGGAGCTTGGCCACCCACAGCCTTCCTTTCAAGAGCTCTTCAGGTCTCACCTGCCCTTACAAATGCAGCCTAAAGTGGCAGTGGTGACACCACCAGTACCAAAGGACCCATTAATGGCATAAATGTACAGAGGCATTGAAGACTCTCTTCTCAGGCTGTGGCAGTTCCAAGAGATACCTGCAAGGACACCTTTTTAATGTCCTGCTGTCCTGGATGGAAACTGCAAGGAAATGGCACTAAAGTAGGGGAAGGAGGAATTCCTCATCACCTCCTATAGCTGTGCAGCCTTGCAAGAACCCCAAGTGAGAGAGATAAACCTAAAGATGTGAGGCAGCAGCCTGGAATTAAGGCTGCTCTGAGGGAGTCCAAGGCACAAGAGGGAGAGTTCTGACCATGCACTCACCATCACAATTAGCCAATGTCACACAGACAGAGCTGCAGTGACTGCAGAGGCTTTTTATCCAAAACCAGGGCTGCAGGCAGGTGGTGGGAATTTGACATCAGCTCTTCAGTGCTCCAGCCTAATGTCTGCAATGTGCCAGACTTTGTATTCCTTGTTCCCCTAAAAACCATGTGAAACTACATTAAGCTGCCCAGCTGTATGAGAGTAAAATTGTCCCAGTTCTCAGCCAGCAGCCCCTGCTGGTCTCGCTGTTAGGAACTTGAGCAGCTCGTAGAATGCAGTCTCAGGATTGGTGTCATTTGCTTCAGATGACGTCTGAGAAAGTAGTTCAAGCTGTTTAACTGCATCACATGCACATGTCTTGTTTTCATCAGTACAATTTCCTAATAAACTGTTACCAACATAACATTATTTGGGAAAAACATCTGCATCCAAGCGAAATAAGTAACATGCTTGGTTATGAAGATTTTAAATTTTAAGTATTTCCACCTGACAAACATTGCTTTACTTGGGTTGTTTCACCTGAAGATCGTTATTAATGCTGCTTTTGTTGTCACTTACCTGTCTTTTTTAGTTTCCTTAAAATGACACCAAATTTGTGTCTGTGTTTAATACCTTTTCAGCTTTCCTTACCTCAGGTTTTAATAGGTCTGTAGCTGTTATTGGAAAAAAACCTGAAAAGTGGATTTGCATATTCAGTGAATGGTCAGTAACTGGGATTCTGACAATAACCACAGTAACACATAAGTGGTCATGACCACAAGTTCTGCTTTCTGTGCTTTCTTGTGTGCTGCTTTTAAGGGGAAATTTGGCTTATAGTACTATATTTGGGGAAATGTAAGCAGACATCCTTTCAAGCTTCCGCTACATTTCTCCTGGGCATCATTTAATTGGGCAAATGTTACTGATTCCCAAGTTCAGTTCCTCAGCTTTGCCTTGTTTTCTTTTCTTCAAGTCGCACTTTTGTGCTATGTGAAGCTGTTCAGAGTAACCTGGTGGGCTCAGGCTGTGGCTGGAATGAAAAGATCCAGCACAGGTCCCAGCTGTACAGACACCAGTGAGGACAGGGCATGGCTGATCCCCTCGGCTGTGCTGAGGTCAGAACACAGCTGGGTCACTCAGGGGCTGCAAGAACATCCTACTTTACTTCATTAGAGAAAGGCTCAAATGTTATTCAAGGCTTCCTTAACTCTGTTGGTTCAAAAGCATTTTATACTTTCAACCTGAAGTGGTTAATTATGGTTATTTAATGTTTACAACCTGTCTACCTGAATCATTGTTTTCTGTTCTGTTACTTTAGCAAACTTGAAGGCATTTGCTCTGCTACTGGAGAATACTTTTTTTTTTTTCATAGCCCAGAGCCACCTTATTGTCTCATATCATTGTTCTTTATGTGTGGCTAAAGATTTCTGTTCTCTTTGCCTCGTTAAAATCCAAGTCTGAAAAGGTGTCTGTAAAAACTGCTTTTTCTTTCTGTGCCTGGGTTACATGATGTTCATCTTTTGCCTCTTGTGGAAGCATTAAACATTACACTAATCAATGAATTGTAAAAGAGTATGGTTATGGATTTTGTGTGTCTGTCTCTCGAAAAATTTATAGCTCTTCCCCATTTAAGGATAACTAAAACAGAGCAGTCCAAGGTGTGCTGTGATTTCGTGAGCACAACAGATTTATCTGACAAAACCCAACTAAGCAGCCAACAAGTGACAGATTTAAATAAATAGTATCAACATGGATATCCTGCTGCAGTAACTGTGGCTTTTGAGGAAAAGCTTAACACAAAACACTGCAGTAAGAAATGGAGTCAAGCTTTTTAGATGAAGAGTAAAACATCATCTCTTTCAATAAACAAACCTTATTTCTGTCCACAAGCAGCACTGGTGAAGCACAGGAGCACGGGTTCATCTGTAAGTGAGAAATGTGCATGTCTCCCCCACAGCTCCCCAGGCACTAAACTCCACTGTTGAATAGTACAGTCTGTACAGTAATAGTGAGACACCATCACCACTGCTTCGTTAATCATTCACCGTGACTGGCAAGGACTGTCTCACATGAAAAGCAGTTTTTGAAGAGCTGTTAAAATGGGTCAGAACCACATCAGCACGGAACCACAGACTGTTGTATCAAACTCTTACCTTTTTACACTTACAAATTTCAGAGGTGCAGATTTCCAAATACTTCAGGCTTACTTTGTGAAAACACCTAGCATTTTTTAAAATAACACTTAGAACCAAAGAAGAGTGCTCATTTAATCACCTGTTGGACTGTATTCTTCATTCCAGCAGACACACTGTGCAAAGTTCCATCCAAGTTCAAAAAACTGGTTAACTCCTTTTAATATTAGGCCTACAACCCCCATGCCCAGTGTTTACTGTTTGAGTTTTGATGGGTTAGTGAGGTAAGAAAAGATCTGCTAATGAACATCTTGGTAGCTCAGACAGAGCAGGATGTGCTGTCCCATCCCTCATGGATCTGTTATTGGCTGGCACAGAGCAAAACTCTGGTCACACACTGTGGTCACTGGAAAAGCACACAGCCCCATTTCAGTCCTTAAACAATATTGCTGTATGATAAACTCTAGGCCTTGGAATAAAGCATCTCAAGAAATGACAGTTAACAAAAATTCAGTTTTGAAATGACTGATGTTTAAGACACACTCATAAAGCAGGATTCTGTTCACCCACTTGAAACAGGTGAGGATAAAACCTCTGGCAGGTTATCTTCAAAGCCCAAAGAAAATACTTCATTACTGTCATATTACTTCCATTACAGAGTGTGTGTGAATGCAAAATTAAAGCATTATGTATATGCAGTGTAAGGATTAAGGCCAGCCAGGTTAACATAACAGCTCCTACCTATATCAAACATCCTTAGGGCTTCCTGAGGGGGCTGCTCTTCCAGGATCTAGCTGGATGCAAAACACAAAGAACCACAGCCAGTATGTTCCTTCTAAAAATAATGCATTTGGCACATACAGCTCTACAGGGTGGGATTGAACAGCTCAGTTCAAATCTATAACACAGAGATCTCAGTGGTTGCCCTGGTTTCCAAAACTGGGAAGAGTATGGATTAGAAAACCTTTCTAATTATGTATAGAATTTTCTTTAAGGGAAATATAAGGAAGGCAAACACACCATTTCCCATGAAAAAAAGAACCCTGCCCATCACATTGATATGGTGCCTAAACTTGAAATCTAATAAATATGAAGGTTTGCTAATTGCTCTGGTACACCTACCTCCTGCTGTGCCTGTCAACTGGTCATTTTATCCACTCTAATTTCCTGATCTCTTAATGAATTCCTCTTCCATTTCTGCCTTGGCTTCGAAAGATCCAAACAGATAAGCCAAGTAACTAGACAGAGGAAATGGTTACATTAATTATGTATTTCAGTTCTTACTTAAAGTAAGGAAAAATTAAGAAAAAAACATTCTAAACCTTAGCATTCTTAAACTTTGAAATACTACCAGAAACACAATGAAATAACTGGGGGGAAAAGTGTATCACACTTCTCTGAAGATAAAAATCCTTTCCCCAAACACACTTGCTCCATTGCGCTCTAAGAATTAGTTTCATTTTTTCCATCACTGCAGAATGTTCCAATTTATTTGTGTTCCTAGTAGAGATCAAATCAGAGCAAGTTTTTTGTTTTTGGAGGTTTTTTTCAGAGCTGCATTGAGGTATCTTGTTGATACCACCCTTCAAAGTCTAAAAGAGCTCTGACCCACAGTGCCACACTTTTAACCACACCACCTGTACAATGCAATTGTATTTGGATCAAAACTCAGTTTTCAGACTTCTGTGGTACTAAAGCCAAGAGATTCTTTAAGCTAAAAAGAACTCTGACATTTCTTCCAAAGTAACTTTATTGCACAGTTCATACACAAAGTTTAATATAGTGGAATGTTCTTAGCTATTGATACCATCTCTAATGTTAAAGTTACAGTTTCACATTAAACCTGTCAGAAATGTTCACTTAACACAAGAAAGTTAATTTGTTCTAATGCCCCCCACCAACAGCTATTTGCAGTAATTCACATTTTCAAGGTCTAGCTTCTGGAACTCATTGCCATGTTCATGCCAATGGATTCCCTTTCCAAAATGGTTTGCTAAATGTTGCACTTCAGACTAAGTAATACCAACCAGTACCAAATTACTAGTTTTTCAGTGTTAAAGTATCTAATTCTCCATATAACATACAGTACATATATTTTACAAGGCACACATTACAGTATCTACATCACAGCAGTGTGAATTACAGCAACTTAATTTAAAAAAGCTGTACAGAATACAAAGTTTACTTTCTACTATTTAAATAATTTTTTCATTAGTTTATATTTTAATTGTCATTATGCTGCAATTAACAACCTGTTTGCATCATTATAAAATTACATTGTAAGAAGTTCATGTAAGTTCTCAGCAGAAAGTCAACTTACAAAATCTCAGTTCAATATAATTCTTGAAGTACTTGAAAAATAAAGTTAGCTTGAAGCTTTCATTTAGATGTTCTTTGTGTTCCAGTGATATAAAAAGTTTAAAAAATTCAAAGGTTATTTGAAAGTTCTCAACAAGGACTAATGCAAGCTCAAAAAGCAAAAAGAAAACAAATTGGTGCACAATTAGGAATATTTGCACGCATTTTAGTGGGAAATCCTGGGCCACTAACAATTTCCAGCCCAAACAATAACTGCCTTTATGCAACCAAACACTCCATACATTTACTGAAGAATATCTCATGGCTATCAATGGCTTAAGAAAGGGAAAAAAAGAAAAAGAGTTCTCAGCTATATACACTCCTAAAAGGATTTTTCCCTAGCTAAATACAGATTTACACACTAAGCCATACTGGCACTCAGAGGACAGACACATGAAGGGTACGTTGCTTCTCTGTCTTAAAACCTGTGATAAATTTGACAATGGTGCCAAAAGCCAAGCTCCAATGGGTGCCATATGCTGTGCACATTCTTGAAAAAATTGATGTAATTAAGTTATTTTGTAGCCAATTAAGAAAAATAACCTAAATATGCATATCTACACGTGCACATGCCTTTTAGTTCAGAACCTGTCTGTGACAAAAGGACTTCAGCCTTATGGCATCATGGAATTTTAACAGGTATGGCAAGGAAAAATGCAGCCTCACAGTAAGCAAGATTTATGCTGATATTTCCTCAAATGCTACACTTGAATATTTTAACTTGAGGTTACTGAGTGAGAAGAAGTAGTATTTGTTAATATATAGATATATAAACTAATTTTCTACAGTAGCCATTAATTTCCATAACACTATTCATGCACAAGAGGCTTAGGAGGGGTTTCCTGAATACTAACATTTTTAGACTGTCTAAACTCAGCTCTTTGAAGACTTTATTGTGCCACACACAAAATACTGATGCACTCCAGTGGTGATATCCCTTTTCCAAGCTGTCACATGTGCATCTCACTCCAAGCCACATTATTGTTAAAGAAGCTTCCCTCTGCTACATAAAAGCATATTGCACTTGTAGATATAAAGTAGAGCACCCTTACTTAGATTATCCCTTGTAACTCTTCTTACACCTTTTAACTCTGATCTCATCACTTCAAAAACTCAAGAGGAGCAGGTAAAAACCACAGCATCAGATTAAACTACACCTTAAGTGCTAATTCAAATAAAGGCATTCTCTTCAGATATGCCCAATATTTAGAAATAATTTTAGCTGTTCTTTATCAAAAACTACTGAGAAGCTAATTTACTGCTTTTAGGATTGTGTACGAAACTGCTTAATGTTTCCAAGCTAATAAGACTATGCTAAATATCATATTTAAAAAAATATTCTAAGAGATAAGTCTTGTTAGAAGAATAAGGGGAAGTGCATAAGTACATTTACAGACCTGCCTACTCTCTCTGCCTACCTACTCTCCAAAATAGATTTAAAATAATTAATACTAAAAGTCCTAACAGATCAGATTAAGTACCTGTAAACACTAAGAGCAGCAATAACTTCCTACTTAAGAACAGGCAGTGGGACATCTTCAAGTTTCAACAGTAAAATTTCAAATTAATAACCACTAGTGCTAACTCATCATCTCTAATCACATCAGTTGTGAATAAGGGACTGCTTTTAAGGGTAGGAACTGTGAGGTCAAGCCATCTGCCACGGTTCATCTCTGCAGCAGTTGAGCAGTTTGATGCTCAGTTTGCAGTTGTAGTTGTGCTGTTAAAAGTTGCTTCATCAAGTAGTTGAACTGTTAATCAACACCAAACACTGTTGTTAAACTGTGTTAATGATCAAAATGTTTGCTGAAAGAACAGTTTAATAACGAAGACTGCACACACAGAGACTTGCTCAGATACCCTGTGCTTTAGGAGAGCAGCACAGACTCACAGCAGCCAAGACGTGAAGGAAAGGACAGACTGGAAGAACGGCAAGGAGAGGTGAAACCGGACGCTGGGGAGAACAAAAACTTCAAGTGGTTCTGCCTTGATCAGCCTGGTGGGCAGGGTCAGGGCCTGTGGGGCTGCCCCGCCTCGTCCACCATGTTAAGGATGTAGGTGGCAATGTCATCTTCTGTGGGGGCCTCTGACACCACCCAGGAATCTCCTGCCCCCGTCACCTGCCGGCGGCACACAGGACAGTTTCTGTGGCGGTCACTCCTGTCAGGAAGGCACAGAAATGAGAGGTTTCCACTGATGGTTGGCCAGAAAAAGCCAAAAGACACTCCTAACAGACAAACAAAACCCCAGCAAAAACCAACCAGTGAGGACTTCAAGAATGATCACGTTAATTGGATTACACCACCGATCTATTTTGTTTAAAAACCTCTTTTTTTGTGAGGAAGACTTCTGAATGGAGCTCCATTCTTTGAGTGAGAATTTGGAATCATGTTCCTCCTAATCGTTTGCTTAGGTCAGACAGGATGCATAAGGCAACCTGGCCAAAAAGTTTAAATGGAAATTCACTGTCTAAATTAATTCTTCCTATCTTCAGGAATTCAGCTGAGGTCCTTAGAAACCAATCTCCTTAGGCTTCCTAGATAAAGAGAAGGAGCCTTTTCCTGGGTCATGCAAACCACAGAAGTTTAGAACTGGTCCCTCAGAGTCCCAACCCCCTCCACCATCTCAGGGGTCCCAAACATTTCTGTTCGAGCTGGGAGCCTCTGCTATGCCTAAATTGAGAGGAGATCAACCTTAAAAATTACAGGTCAAACAAAAGCATGGTGTAACTGGAACTCAGTGAGGAGTTCAGCTGATTCATGAGCCAAAGCAGTGTACAATCCACTCTCCAGCACAGTCACTAAACTAAGCCCTGTTTTACTGATAGATGTTAGGATATTTTCCAGGAAGTGAGAAATGACTTGCTGTATTCTGAGATTCAGTGATTTTTTACTATAATTTCTCCTTGTGGAAGCCTGGTGTTTGTTACAAGAGTTAACTTCCTTGCTAAGTCTTTCAAAAAGTCACAAAACAAAATCTTATGCACCAATTATGTGTAAACCCATTTGCATTATCTAGCCAAAAACCCTGCCAGACAGCCAGGACACTTCCCTGATCCTTGAATGCCTGCATGGGCAGACAAGAGCTGTGTTTCTCCACAAAAGAATTTTTCTCTCCTGCTTTTCCAAGAACTGGTGTATCAGAGATGCAGAAGCTGGAAAGGTGTTCAAGTTACTGTGAAGTTGAACATTGTAAGCTACACATTATAGACATAAATTTGAAGGTGCTGCCATTGAGAAGAAGTATCTTTCTGGAGGAGTCTGAAGTATTTAAATGAGTAGATTGTATGCTATTTATTTGAAGTAAAAGCATAACATATGGAAAAAATCCCTCTGATAGTTATTTCCCAAGTTAGTGACAGACAGTCCAACCTGTCCTCATATTTGCAGTCTTAACAAGCCTTAAATGAGATTTTGTGAAGCATAACATGCCAGCATCTGAATACACATCTTCTCAAGTGTCTGAGCAAGACTATAACAATTGAATTTTAGAAGAATAAAAAGATGTAAGAAACTACAAAATGCTGAAGAGCACTTTCACATCTCTTTTTCACAAAATTTCCTGTTTTCCTTCTGCTTCAGTCTGATTTTACTCAAGCTTGTTATGTATCATATGTACATTAGCCTGGAAATATCTTCAGACATTAAATTATATGGCAACCACAGAATCCATCAAACCAAACTGAAACATGCATACCATAAAATAATGAATATCCTTTTATCCATATTACCATTTATCAATGCATTTCTGGCAGAAACTGTGAGCACATGGCAGGATTAAATCAGCACGCCCATCCATGCAGATGCAACACTCCTCTTCATCTGTCAGCTGTTTAACCCTGCAGGAGAGAAGACACTGTTTTCTTCCACATGTTTGATATTTATGCCCCAGTATCTACACCAGTTAGTACATTTTTCATAATTATTAGTGATGGCCAGAAAAAACCACCTGTGCTTTTAGTCTGTGAATGGACTACTTATGTCATCCCAGCCCATGTCAGCAGTGAATTAAAGTAGCCAGAATGTGCACTTATTTTTGGTGTTTGTATTTGTGTCGGGTGCTTTTGCTGTTGCCACAGGTTCTGTGTTTTCATATCAACAAGGAAGGTGAGGAGTTGTAACTGCTTTGAATCACACGACTGTGCAGAAGAACAGAAACACTGTTTACATTAAAGGCAGGGGAAGAACCTGCCTTCCTGTCACTGCACATCAGGCTGAACTAGTTCCTAATGAACTCTGCCAAATTTCTGTGTGCTGGTTTATGTCCCAGACAAAAACATGCATGTCAAAAGGATCACTGCCAGCATGCACATTCACTCATTTCCCATGGCATCAAAATGCCAGGAGCTGAACTGCTCATTAGATTGGAAAGGCTGATTTTAGCTTGCAATATGCTCCATATGATTGCTCCTCAAATTAGGACACTCAAGATGACTGCTACCACAGCTTTTCCAGTTAAACTCCCAGGAGTTTCTATTGGTGGGGAAATTTAAAAATTATCTCACTACACAAGATAGATGTTGATATTTTGTATCTTCTTCCCAAATAACAGATATCTCTATCTAATGCTCTTAACAGAGTATCTCAAATACTTGTACCATCAAGACTTCTCAAGTGTGAAATGGTGCAGAGAGTCCTCAGCTTTGACTGGCCTAAGCAGACATGTAAAGTTCACAATTTTATAGTCACAGCTCACTTCCAAAACAACCAAGGAAATGTTCTAAAACACTTGGGTTTTCCAAAAACCCTGATTTGGGAACCCCTGCTCTGACCTGAGGGACAGAGATAGCTTTTTGGGAAAAAAGGCATTTCAGGAGTCAGTCCACTTCATGACTACTGACCAGGACGTTTTTGCTTATGCATCTAAGGGGGCTTGTCAAACACATTCATTCATTTTTGAACTGTACAGAAAAGCCAGCTACTGAACAGCAGTTTAGTTTTATCTTTCAGTAGGTCCTTGGGGTTTCCTTTTCAGCTTCTTTTTAGAGAAATAACTTTAAAATGACAGATTTTTTTTTGACAGATGGTAATTTGCATCCAATGAGGACAACAGTTTCCAAGAAGCCTTCTCACAGTGTTCTTTAGACCTGTCCCCTCTCATTTTCCTCCCCCATGCAATTCTGAGTACTAACCTTCAAGAGCACTTGAATCTTTCAGATTTGCTGGTGTCTATACAAGCAGTTACACTGGGACTATTTATAAAGTTTCTGCAAAGTCAGCTTTACTCACAGGACTAAGTTCCTGAAGAAGCAGTAAAATAAAGGAGTGACAGACTAAGGAAGTGCCTATCTCTTCATTATCAGAAAGCATAAACCACTCAGGCATATTTTGAATGCTCTGAATAGGAAGTGGATGTTGTAGAGAAATAGGGTATTATTCTAGGGGAAAAAGTTAAGAAGAATTAAACAGATAACACTTGCTATTTTTAAACAGTGAGGGCTAACTTTGCAGAGCTGAAAAATGTCAAAAGGTGAGAAGAACTGAGGCAAATGGGTGGTTATCACAGAAAAATATACTGAAGACTTCACTGGTGTAGAATACCTGAAGGTGCTTCAGCCTGTATTTTCCTTTGTAACTTGAAAAACTTGGCTAAGACAGAAGCTCACCAAACTACATCATATTAACAAAGCATACACTTTTTGTTTGTGACTGATGCTGCCTCAAGTGATGAAGTTTACAAACAAGCAGGATGCTCATCTCCCCTGTCTCCAAGTCTGAAAAACTGAAAAAGAAACTCACACAGGAAACCTTTTATCTTCCTTGTTGACTTTAGCAATAGATAAAGTTGTTCTGCACAAGTATTTAGGGTCTGTGTTGTTTGGTTTCTCTGTTTGATGTAAAAGACCATTTCCAGAAAAACGTGTGTTCTGGTATAACCTTGAGAAAGCAATTTTCCTGGTCTTTCTCAAACATGTTCACAATTTAGAGGAAATGAAATGAAATGAAAATAATACCTTCTGCAATCCACTGGCTCAGAAAAACCAGTGGGGACTGTGGAGTGACAACACAGGTGACCCCTTTTTCATTCCAGCAGCTGAACTGTGACACTGGGGCTGTTCCATTACAATACCTGGCTGCCAGCTCCTCACTGATGAACATAAAGAACTCTACCCTTTACTACCTTTTCTTGTAAAACCTAGCTCTGCCTCACTTTAAACTGAGTTAGAACCCTGAACTTATTCAGGAAAAGTAAGGAATTACTGGTAGCAGCAACGCTTCCACACAGGGAAAGGGTGACAGGCTTCTTGCTGTTACATTGAGTTTGAACTGAAGTTATTGCAGGTGTTGACCTCAGTCTTTTGTTTTTCCTCTGGTTAACAAAGCAGAAGGTTAACATGAGTGTGACAGTTCACATTTTTCCAGTCTTACAAGTTAAATTATTACCATAACTGATGGGTTTCTAGTGGCAACAGATGGGAACTTCCACATGCCAAAATGTAAGAGGAAAAGAAAGTTTAAGTGGAACAATAACAAAATCCGTTTAAACAAACACTGTCAAACCCCCTGGATTTGTAGCTGCAGCTGATTCCGTTTCCTCCCATTTCCTTACTCAGGAGATCCAACATATGCTATGTTTATATTAGAAGTGATCTCTGAAAGGGTTGTTCTGAAGCTAAGGTATGGTGGCACCACATTTCAGGATTCCAACCAGGTGCACTGCAGCTCCCTAGGTGCAGGGGAAGGGGTCTGTTCGTGTTTGGTGATGTGCAAAGCCTGCAGCTGCCAAGAGCCAGCAGGTCTCACCAGCAGGTGTTTGCAGTTCAGGTTTGCAGCACAACTCCCAAAATGCTCATGGCTGTAACTGGGGTCAGAAGCTAAAGTGTATCAAAATACCTTCCCATCCACAAGCTGGCCTGACACGAAGACACAGACATCCAACTCTCAGCAGCTTCTTCAGAAGTATCACTCTGTGCAAGAACTCCTGCTGCTTGACTGGTGATGTCTTTATAAAGTTGAGTGAACTGATATAAGTTCAAGATTCTAGAAGCTTCCACGATGCCACTTGTTTTATTTATCTTAAGATATAAGAATTGTTTACAATTACTATTCAGGTTGGAACTTGGCATTGCTCAGAATCTTTGCAAAGCCCTGCAGCAGTCCCCTTCCTAAGTGTCCTTCAGCACACTGACAAGCTGCAGTCTGCCTCAGCAGGAGTCAGGCAGAACCACAATTTTAGGGCAAGGCCATTGCCATCACTACTCAAACGGATTCGGGTGTGACTAGGGACCTAAAAATCACCCAACAATCTGGGCTGAGCTCAGAACCAAGCACAGGCTAATCAGCGTCTCATATCTGAACTTAAAATTGCCTACAGTGATGGCTGTCTTAATGAAAACAAGGAGTAAATTTTAAGAGTTTGAGGGTTGGCTTTGTTTAACCACATGTTAAGATTGCTCAGGGGATTCAGGATCATTAAAGGACTTTACGTCATAGGGTAGAGAGGGGAAAATTTCCTCATCAGACAGCAAATTTCATAAGTTTCTGCCATAAAATAAAACGTTTAACTTTTAGATTGTTTTTCTAAGGGATCAGGCTATGTGCAGGCACACTAGCTCAACTAATAATGCCTGGAAGAACTGATTAATTTCTACTATTAGTTTCAAAATCTACAGTTCACAGCTTGTACCGTTGGATTACTTGACCTCACAAATCACCTGCATTTGTAACTAAAGGGCTGGAAGTGCTCCACTGGAAGAAGGCACCACTCCTTTAAACTTAGTTATAAAAATGTTTTTGTCGCCATGCTTTTTGCAGAGACTTGGAATTTAGACTCAATTTATCTCCAACAGCATCTCTGAATGCATCATTTGTATCAAAATACAGGTAGGCAGGTGTTGGATTTTACAAGCCAAACTGACAGTCCTCAAAGCTTTGCATACAAAGTGCCCATCAAACGACAATGTTCACACTTACTTTGGTACATATTATCCTAACGATCACCTTCCAGAAAGCAGAAGAATCAGAGCCAGGCTGCACTTCAAATAACAGATGTTTGTCTTGTCCAGAAGCCAATTTTGCAGTACTGAAACAAAGCAACGTCAGTTTAATGCCATGTGCTGGACCTGCAAAGATCAGCAGCCTTAGCCAAGTGGGATTATTCATGGTTCACCTGTCTGCTCTCTGTCCTTAAAAGAGATTTTAGCAATACTGCCCAGGGGCATTAAAGTATAGAGTAACGACCTTCTTAGCATTTAATGCATTTCACTTTAAACTGCACAGCAAACTTCAGAAAGTGTTGGGCAAGTCTTTTAATCCAGCATCACCAAGCAGGAGTACTTTATAGACATTTAAATTCATATATACTCTCACTGTTTATGACACTAATCAACAATCTTGTCTCCAATCTGAAAAGGTTATTTCCTCAAGAGGTATGTAAAAAAAACCCCTGTGAGTACCAGCATATGCTGATGAGCTGTATTTTTATTAGTATATATTAATAATGAGGTAGTCAGGTGAATGTGTCAGGTGATTTTTTCCTTTCATGCAGCACAAATACAATGGTCTGTTCCATAAGAATCAGAATACATTCAGGCTTAAGTAAATACTGGAAAGAAAGAAACCACTTGAATAACATTATTTTGGAGTGGCTGATACTGATACATTCCTGGAGTCTCAGGCAAAACATGAGGTTATGTTCTTCAAAATCTATTTATGTCTCTACCCAGAAGACAGCTGTGTTCTTCAAGGTCATTCACAAAAGTATGACTCTCCAAAATAACTTCAAAACTGAACACAAATTCACATTTTAGTTAAACAGCAAACATTACAAAGCCCTTATTCAGTGTGTGCATGTTTACACTTCATTTTATCTGTTATTTTTTATACCACAAATACAGGCTAAAAATGACAACAACTGCTTTTCTGCCCATTTCTTTTT
Source organism: Cisticola juncidis (assembly GCA_013400215.1). Classification (NCBI taxonomy): domain Eukaryota; kingdom Metazoa; phylum Chordata; class Aves; order Passeriformes; family Cisticolidae; genus Cisticola; species Cisticola juncidis. The sequence continues at coordinate 124,086 of VXBR01000286.1, read as the reverse complement.
ACTGTCATTGTACTGGTCAAATAACGGGCAGGCTATGAAAAATCTGACAAAAAAGCAGCCTTTTGTTTGGGATTATCTAGGTCACTGGTCTGGGACAGTAAGATGCATCTCATCCTTAATGAGCAGCAGCCTTGCTTGTCTGCAGAGGTGGCAGGGATGGTCACAAACAGTTCTGTCTCAGGTGCCACCCCCTCCTGGAGATCTGCTGTCCCCACCAGGCTTCCATTGCTCCTTCCCACCCAAACTGAGAAGCAGAGAGGGAGCAGCACTGCATCTTCAGGTGGAAGGGAGAACCACGGGTGACACAAACAAAAAGAGGACACTAAATCACCTCTTGTGAACTTTTAAGAGAGAGCAAGGCTTGCTGGAAGAAGAGTACTGGAGAAAAGTGAATTTAAGGAGGAGAAAAGGCTTTGGTTGTGAGATGTAATTACAACCATTATAAAAACATACAGAAACGAAGGAAACATTTCAAAACCATCAGGCCAGCACACAACAATATATTGCATACAAGGTCTCTGTAAAACACACAAAAAAGAGAAAGAAGTAAGGCTTACATATCATTGAGTTCAGCTACTCTTCCCAGAAACTCTTCATAAGTTAGGAAACCACTTTCTTGAACCAAAGAGGCATGCTTTGCTACTTTTTCTGGCAGCTTGTTAATTACAGTTTGTGTGTGGTTTGAAATCTGTTGACCCATGGTGAAGTTCTTCACCTCAGTTCTACAGAGAGAAGTTCTCATTCAAGGTGCTGAGTCTCTGCTAGAAACATTGGAGAGAGTTACATTTGTGTGTTTGTGAGTGGCTACTCCCTCACTTTCTTTTAGCCTACAGTAATTATTCCAAAAGTAACACAATCTGAACAGTCAGATCAGGACACTGAGCAGAATGCAGAACACTCCAAAGAGTCTGTAAGATGGCACTATAATTTTACTAAAAATGTACTATTTTGCTTACAGCAATACTTATATTAAATAGAGATAACTTTCCACACAAATTCAGCTCCAATACACACATATATAAATGCATCCAATGGAATGGGAAAAAAAATCTTAAGATGACAATGGTGATTTATGACAGCCTTTGTTTGCTCTAAATATTTGTGCATGTGAATATCAGAATGTCTGCAAATAAGCACGTCAATGTCTGTTTATACATAGACATCACATTAGGAATCAGTTTTCTCACATCACACTTACATTGGCAGATCAAAAGAACTCCCACAGCATTCTGAAACTGGTAAGCCAAGGGATCCATGTCAGTAGAAACCAATTTAGAGACCTTCCTATCCGCACAAAACACTCAACTTTAGGATGTATTACAGAACTGATTTGCTCAAATGTCTCCAGCTCCAACTTACTTCATCCTTCCCTCACACCCAAATCTTTTTCCCCAACAATCTGCCCAAGGATTAATGCCATGCCCTCCAAGTATTTATCTGCTTACTCTCCTTTATCCCTCTGCATCTGACTTCCCCCAAAATGCCTCTTTGTGGAGTTCATTGTTTGTCAAGCAAACCGGTTGTGTCAGGCCCTTTTAGACTTCTACAGAGAGATGTGTGTGAGGGCAAGTGAACTGCAGAACATCCACCCAAACTCTAACACGGAGCAATCTGACAGCAGCTGCGTTACAGCCTCCTGATGACAGAGACATCACAGAGGAAGCAGCACTTTGCCCTGCAGGTAGCTGTAGCAGCATCGGGCTTCACCCCACCCAGAAAATTTACAGCTGTTGTGATCTCACCACGGAGTGAGAAAAACACAGTGAGCTCCTGTCAGAGCCTACTGAAGTACTACGCAATTTCACCACAGTAAGCTTCCAATTCATGGTTGGAATTGTGACCAATTTCAGTTCCCACACGGATATCCTTCCCCTCCAGCCACTTTTCTCCCTTCCGATAAGGCTCCTGCCCGGCTCTCCGGGGAGTGTTTGGTGAGCACACGCCCAGGCCACGCACGTCAACACCACAGCCTGTCACCTTCCGGACACCTCCCTCCTCAGGGATCTCCCAGGCTTGTGCTCCCCCGAGCTGCTGAGAGAGCACCTAAATCCCTGCACACAAAGTTTGGGGAAAAGCACCGGCGAGGGTGTCTGCACAACTGGATATCGGGAAAAGTTTCACCCCGAAATCTCCTCAGGGAAGTGGTCGCAGCCTGACCAAGTTCAAGACAAAGTTCAAGAAGCGTTTGGACAACCAGGTTGTCCTCTCAGGCGCTTGGGGTGACTCTTGGGGTGTCCTGTGCAGGGCCAGGAGTCGGACTGTGATCCCTGAGAGTCCCTTCCAACAAGGCTTGTCCTGAATGTTCACCCTTCAAGAACCGACACGCCCCGCGTCCCCTCAGACCCGAGCNGGAGAGGGGCCCGGAGTCGGGCCCGGAGCGGCTCTGCCGTGCCGCTTACAACCCTCCTCGTCCTTCCCTCCGGCTGTAAGGCCACTGCACCCAGGGCAGCCGGCGCTGGCATTGTGGCTGAGCGGAGCGGGCCCCGCCAGAACACCCATAGAATCCCAGAGTCAGGTTGGAAAAGACCTCTGAGATCAATCATCGCGTCCAACCTATAACCGGACACGACCTTGTCAATTAGACCGTGGCGCTGAGTGCCACATCCAGTCGTTCCTTAGCACCTCCAAGAACGGTGACTGCAGCACTTCCCTAGGCAGCCCATTTCCATTTCTGATCATCCTTTCTGAGAAGAAATCCCTGCTGTTGTCCCTAACCCTGACCTGAGCCTCACTGCGCACAGCCTGCGTCCTCTCATGCTGTCGCTGCTTTCCCGGGAGGAGAGACAGACCCGCTCGAGGTTACAGCCTCCGTTCAGGCAGCTTTGGAGTGTGATAAAGTCATCCCTGAGCCTCCTTTTCCTCAGACTAAACACCCCCATAGCTCATAGCACCCCCTTCCCCATAGCTCTACTCCCACCCTTCCCCAGCTCCACTGCCCCTCTCTGGCCTTGCTCCAGTCCTTCAATGTCCTTCCTAAGGCAGACCTGGGCACAGCACGCCCCGAGTGCTCACAGTGACCAGAAAAGGGGTACAGTCACTGCCCTGCTCCTGCAGGCCACACTTTTATCCATTCTAACACACAGCAGAAGTGTGGTAGAGAGTTGGTTTATTTTAAAAACACTCTGTAATAGCTGGACTGACAGAAACGGGATGACTTCACCTTGCGGCACCCTCAGCAGCCGCACACTCAGTGCTGCACTGCCCGGGGCTCACAGTGCCTTCACTCCTAACTCTGAGCTCTCACTATCATTTAAATAGTGATTTAAATGATGCTTGATGGGGTCTGAGTGCCTGGCTCAGGGATCATCCGAGGCCACAGCTACTGGTGCAAATCCCGGCTGCAGGGAGGATGTGGGCGGTGGATGTGAGTGGCAAAGGTCAATGCTCACTGACCTTTTCACAAAAAAACCCCAGCACCCATAAAGGACAACAAGCCATTGAGAAACAGACATCCTAGAACATCCTCTGGGTCATCCACATCCTGATGCTGCAATATTTAATTCTAGTCCTTTTTTTCCCCCTTAATTTAAAGAGGAGAAAAGGAGTAGTACTTCCCCTTCCTGCCTGCTTCTGTTCACACATGGACACACGTACTTCCCACGCCAAAGGCATTCCAGTATTCCTGACAGGGACTGGGCTGGACTGGAAACCTTGGTGTATTTCCTGCAGGCCAAGCACCCCTTTTGCCTGAGGTCAGCTAACATCTGGAGCCTCAGTGTGGGAATCTGAGTGGTGTCACCACAAGTGGCAAACACAGCCTGTGCTCTCCTGCTCAGTGGGATGAGTTATTGGTCCAGGGTGCTTGAACAGCTCTGGCACATCAAGGAGCTTCAGAACTGTTGAGAAGGTCTCGTTAAAAAAAAAAAAAAAAAAAAAAAAAAAAGGCACAACACTTGAGAAAAATCAGAAATTCTCTTAAGTTTCTGCTACCTCTAGTTAAGGGTTTGGTGTTTGACACTCTTGGTCTAGGTACTTAAATAAATGTTTCCTGCTTGCGTTGTAGTAGTGCAGCCCTTGCAATTCCATTAAACAACGAGCAGGAATGTTCTGTACTTTCCAATTCCATTGTGGCTGAGTAGTGCTCACTACACAGTGAAAATATCAAATACAGCAGTTGTTGATGAGTACTCAGACCTGCCTTTATTTCATACAGAGCAGCTCCTTTAGCCCCTGTGGTGTTGGCAGAAATTTTGCAGTGGAATGGAGGGGCAGATCAAACCATGCCCACTGGTCAGGAATCAGTGGAAAGGATGGGATGGAAGCTGAGTTTTTAAGGTACATTATAAAATAAGACCCTTAGAGGTTAAGGCAATGTCTTATTAAAAAAGGATAGATTTTTTTTTTAGCAAGTAAACACTCCAGGGGAAAAAAAGCACCCTTATTTAGCTCTAAAACAGAAGCAACATTATAATTCTCACTTGGCTGTAGGGAAAAGAATAGAGGAGCAGGTAATTTCTCATCTCTAAAACACGGAAAAGAGAGGTAAAAGGGAGATGTAAAAAATTTCCCAAACTACCTGGAATCCACTACATTAGCTGTGTCCTTAGGCTCATTTGCTACTCTGGCACCTGTGGCTTTTCCTGATGGCCTTGTGCTGTCTGCTCCTCACAGAGCACTTCCAGTCAGGATACAAGGAGTTACTGTCATGTTCTGCAAGGAGAGGAATCAACTGCCTGGCAAAGCTGTGTCTAGTGCTGTCCTCTGTTGCTAAAATTCTGCTGCTGGACACCTGAAATGAGCAGTTTTTAGAGCTGTACTGAATCACTTAGAACCATAAAATATTTCTACACTATCCAAAAAAAAAGAAAAACCACCCCCAAAACCACAAACAAACACCCCACAAAACACTAACCCAGGGAATCTCTAAACATGATGTTAGAAATACACTATAAATCATTACTAGTGGAATGTAAAAACACTGGGCATTTTAAAATTTATGCGAATGGAAAATATTGACATTCATAACCCAGTACCCAGTACACTGTTGAAAACACAATATAGGTGAGCAGTTCTATTACTTTTTCAAGATTTATTCTTTTTACCAAGACCATGTATTTCAAGCTGCCTGATGAAGGAAAAAAATCTTTTTGCATAACAACCTGCTTCACACATGAAGAGAAGTTACCTAAATTCTTTATTCAGGAAAATATTTGATAAACTGCTAAGTGTTGTTATTTTATAACAACAAATTACTTTTGTAACATTAAGGTTATAGGAATTCTTTTTACCATGAGACCATTTTCATGAGAATAAATTGTGCAGACACAAATATAACCACCACAGTTTATTTTTTAGGGAGTACTGTAGACATCCCAGGCCACCTGAGTCCTTTATTATGAAAGCCATACTTAAATACACACAAAAGATCTCCAGTGTAAGTCTTGTTCAAGGGGTTTTTTTGTCCCCCTCTGTCAAATATCTGATTTGGAAGAATGATAATGATTTCAATAAATAAAACAATAAACTATGATACAATGAAGGTATCTAAGTAAGTTATTGCTGTAAATATATATATATTTATATATAAACATCAGCATTTTTGTACCCTTCTTTGGGCATTTGAATGACAATGGGTTAATTCTTTTTTACTCCCTTGTAAACAGAACTGTTTCTCCTGTTTGTAAAAATTTTTAAAAGCAGCATGCAACTACTGAATGGAAATAAGCTAATCTACATGAGGAAGAACTACAGCACCAGCATTTTATTTTAGACATTAGGCTAGCAGACATCCTCCAACCAGATATCCAAACCTTTTTGTTATATATTGATCTGAATTCCATGCAAATAGTTAATGTAGTGCATGTTGTTAATAGCATGTCCCTAATTGCTTCTTCATTAAAGATGAGAAATGAGCTGTACTATGGATTTGTAGAATTTATTTCAAGTAAATATGATACCATGTTCTTCTGCAAGAATATTTGTTGCCAAAGATGTAATTATTAAAAAACAAGGTTTCATATGTTAAAGATAGAGAAAATAAGAGTATTTACAATCACTTATGTTTAAAAGCACTGCTAAGTTCTGCTTCATTTTATACTTTCATCAGGAACTGTACATCCTTTCCTTTAAACTTCTGCTTCTAGACATTTGACTGTGGCCTCAGGCTTACTTTTACATTCTTCTACCTTATTTCCATTATTCTGTGTTTCCTTCTCAGGTGTTTGGTCATTTGATTTTGTCTCCTTGAGAGCAGTAGTTACAACTGTTTCTTTTTGCTGATTCTTGTTTAAAAATGGTAAAGTTTTCTTGTACCTTTAAAAAGAAAAAAGATAGTATAGCAGAAATACTGACATAGTTGGGTAGTATCACTCAAACAGCTAAATATAATTTATAACTTTGTGGTACACAATGTTAAAGCTGGCTGGTCTAGGGTGTGAGAACTGCACATTTTTTAGCAGCACTTAATGATGCACTGTATTGAAGGTCCAAGTTGGACAAATTAGTTCAACAATTATTTTTTTCTGAGCAAAATCATAGTGCAATAATAAAAACTTTCACCTTGAGTGTAATATAGAGAAAAAAAAAGAATTATAAAGCTGCACAAACAGGTTTATGTATGAGCAGATGCACATTTCAGTGTTGCTATTTTGACACACTTGGAAATGGTTTACCAACTCAACTAGGCATGGTTGACAACTAAAAATAGGCAAAATTTTTTTGTGTTCCTTTTCTAAAGCAGGGAGTGGCAACAACAAGCTTATCTGCATATAAACAGGGTTTAAGATCTTTTAAATTTGTGCAACACTATTGTGTCATCATCATTAGTTCTCTGCTCTTTTGTATATATTTTAAATGTTCAGTGATTGCACTCCAGGAGTTAATTCAGTCAGAGAGAGAAAAAACAGCAACTTACTTTTTGATATAACAGACTGCTAGAACAACTGAAATAATGAAGAAGATGATGGCCAGTACAAGAAGTGCAGTGGGGATACCTGGAGATAAAAGTGATATAAGCAGAGTTTTTATTTATGTACTTAAAGCTGATGTTCTGAAGGCTTGAGAGCAAAAATCTGGATTCTTGTAAAACCAGCCTAGTATAAGAGTGCATACACATGAATTAAAGAATAGAATATTAGGAAGATCAAAAGGTGAGTTACTCCTGCTCATTTCTTTCAGAGTAGACTAAAATTGGTATTTAGGCCATTCCCTGGCAGATATTTGTCTAATCTGCCAATTGGAGGCTTTTTACAAACTGCTTAGAGAACACATTCTTGTGATGGGCTATCCTTACAGTTAGCATGTTTTTCCTCATATTTAGTCTGTTTCTCCACTGCTGTGTATTAGGATTGCTTACTCACACCTCATATCTTGAGAACAATTCTCCTTAAAACTTTCTTGGCTTCTTTTGGTTTTAAGAGCCTGGTGAGTTTTCCATGACACTGAGAGTGTTTGCCAAGATTTTTTCAGAAATTTATTTGCCCCAAATCACGTTAACCAGAATGAACTTACATATTGAAATTTATCATAAAGTATAAAATCAGATCTTAGTTCTGCTTAAAAATTATTTTAAAATCCTCTGCCCTATAAGCTTTGTTCTGCAAAACCATAACACTCCTATTCTGCCTCCAGGGTCAGCTGTATCAAAATTGACGGTGGAGCAGCAAACAAAAATAGCAGTGAACAGTTTGACTACTAACTTCTACATCATTTAATTTTCATTCAATAACTGCCACACAAGGCCTTTACCTCCAAAAACAACAGCATCATTCTTAAAGGCCAGGTGGGGAGTGTGCCTGGGAGGGTCAGAGGGCGAGTGCTCCTCTGGCAGGGCTGTGGTGGGACCCTCTGTTGGTGGGATCGTTTCAGTCACGCAGACCACACGAAATCTCTTTTTCAGGAATTGTTCTGACTCAGTCACAGTCACAGTGGGCACTGCTGTGATGTTCTCAGTCAAATCAGAGGCTGAAGATGCAGTGAAGTCCCTGGATGCAGTTGAAGGAAATGTGGTTGTAGTTGGGTCTGGCTGACATGAGTTAATCCAGACATCTGCAACAGGGCAAAGAAATACATGAAAGTGGTGTTGGACACCAGTTTTGTACTTACTGCACACACATTTATTGAAATTGTTCCTCAGTCCTTCTCTTCTGGAAATTATTACTTTTTTTTGTTCACAAAAGCTTTACCCAAACTAGGCATTCCTATTTCAAATATGTGGTTACAACCTGGCTTTTATCATTACTCACACAGTTACTCACTCCTTTGAGCAAGTGTGGCACTCATTTTATGATTACCAATGACTATATTCCTCATGAAAACTACTTAGAGTAATACTGCACATAAAACCCAACAGTATAACCTCCCACAAAGCAGGAAGTTTCACTGCAGATTCAAGATTCAAAAACATTTCCATTACATTATATATGTGTTCAAAATATATGCATATACCGTTGCTACTTGGAAAATTAATTTTATTTCCTGTAAAAAATGTAGCCATAAAAGTTTCAAATAAATCAGGCACCAGTGTGAGATAAAGAGATTTGATTCTAAGTGGGGAGGAGAGGATAGGAAGTAAAAAACTTCAGGTTTGAAGAAAAATAAGTAATTTCCAGAAATTAAGTCATTTATAGAAGCTGATGTTGTCTGTATAAAAATGTAGGGGCAAGTGAAGTTCTATATGGAACTGGAAAAGCTGAGTTCTGAATCAGGCTCCTGTGAAAACGTGCAAGTTCTGCTTTGCTAGTGAAGTTCTGTATTCTGTAAAGCAATAAACATTTCACTAAAGTAACACCAGGTTACAACACAAACAACAGGGAAAGGATGGATCTGCTGTTTTCCAAGTGAATCCCCACGGGAAGCTGATGACGCAGTCACCTTCACAGAACCAAATGCCAAAGGGCAAGGGCTTGACACTTTTTCCACTATGGTTATTCAGAGTTTTTGGCAAGTTTTCTGGCACAAGAAACTTGAAAAAGTGAACCTCTGACAAATATTTTGGAATGAAACAGAAAGAAATGCCTATGAACAGGCAACAGTTTGGAAATTAAGATAAAGGACTGCAGAATCATCTCAATGTGAAATACATATTAAATGGTTTTCTAACCACTGAGCAAGCTTGACTTTCTTCACATACTCCAACAGTATATATATATTGTCTTTTAATTAAAGAAAAAAAAAAAAGCACAAATAACTTGGAGTCCCTTGTAGCCTCTTTAGCATTACCCAAAATGTACCCAACACTTCTGATGCAGAATAACCCTCATCTCATGCAGTGGAACACCACATTCCATGGGCCTTCTCTCTACAGCTTCATCCTTTTTCACCCAGTCTCTTTGGAACCTCCAATGTTCACAGTCACCAGGCAGGCTCTCAGGTCTCTGCATGGCCATATCCATCCTCTCCACCTTTCTCCTGCTTTCCTACCCTTGTTCACGCAGTGTTCCTAAAAACTTTTACAATTTTTTACATGTTCTTTTGTTCTTGTTATTGAAAACCCATTGGCAAAGTCTAGGAACTGATTTTAAGTAATGAAGTGATCCTTTATTTGGTCTAATTGCTGGGATATTTGTTATGTTATAACCATAGATGGGACACAAGTAGGAAAACAAACATCTCTAGCTACTTATTTTTAGTTCATACCACAAAGCCATTAAGAAACAATATTGATCTTTTGAGCTGAGATCTAACTTATTTCAAGGCCCAAGTTCTACTGTTGATCTTTGATCTGTAAAGAGCCAGTGAAGGGAAGGCCAGGTCTTTTCACACCTAGGATGATGCAAATTAAAAAAACCTGTTGGACTTTACTGATTGGCAATTTTATTATTTTATGGTCTCTTAGCAGTTCTGGCTTATAATTTAATATGGCTTAATAGATAGACTTCTTTTTACTAAAAAACAATCCAATATTCCTGAAGTGCCCCATTCTTGGCCTTTTTGCAAGAGCAGACACACCACACAGAGACACCCTGGTTAAAGAAAGATTCAATCACTCTCTTTTAAATTATCATGCCTAAATAATCATAACATATTAAGAGCACTGTGTCAGCATTACAGAATGGTAAAACTCTTCCTCAAGGGCTTTCATGGCAGCACCAAATTATTAATTGGAATTAAGTGAATTCACCTCTTGCATTTCTTGGAAGCTTCAGAGCTAAGAACAGCTTGACAAGGTTTAGGACTGGGGGGAAAGGGCCAACAGATTCTAGGACATTATTCCCTTTTATGATTTTTTTAATGCAGATTTTAAAACAAATAATAGAAGCCAAAACACACAGAAAAGACAGTTGTCATGCTTACACACCTGAGGAATTGAAGCAGTAGAGATGAAATCTTTTATCGTGGCCAGCATTCCATTGTGCTATTCCAGTTTTTCCCTGGCCACATTTGGGGTTGGATGTTATCCGAGGAATAACGGCAAATCCTTCTCTCACCCACCCATAGCTGCAATAAAGAGCATCAGTGCCTTTAGTGTGGGATTTCTCAGCAGCCTCAGCTGTGTGTGAAGGTGCTCACTAAAGGCAGAGGGTCACTAACTGCTGGCACATACTTGCATGTTTCAAAGCCATGTTTCAGAGCCTCTTCCACTTGTTCTTTACTTGCCAGCTGCAGATTGAATTGATTGCATCCATTACTTGCTTCTGAGAAATTCGCTTTCTTATCAAGATAAATTCCTATACCCTTGATCCTGCAAGGGGAATTAATGGAACCTGTAATTAAGACATCAGAGACTCAAGGTTAGTATTTGAATATTAACATTTATTCCTCATGAAGCATTTAAGATCAACTGAATTGAACTTTTTAAAAGTTTCTATCTTGAGGATAACAGAAAACTGATTTCAAGCATAAAAGACATTTTTAAAAATATAATGTATGTTTATAACACAATAGTCTGGGATTTCAAGAGGTTTGACTGTCATTGGACTAAATGCACTAAATGCATTTTCTTAATTAAAGAAAAAAAAAAAAAGGCACAAATAACTTGGAGTCCCTTGTAGCCTCTTCAGCATTACCCAAAATGTACCCAACACTTCTGATGCAGAATAACCCTCATCTCATGCATCTCACCCTCTCTTTTCCTTTTAAAAATAAATTCAAGTTAGCTATTGCACCAAGGTCTTGGTTCTATTATCACACCCTTCTTATCAGGGTGGTAAGGTATATAACAGCAAAGGAGTTACACATAATTTTTCATGGAATTAATATACCAATAGAAAATAAAAAGATTGTATAATTTCTGATATTCCTTATTCTTCCTAAACTCTTTTTTTCCTTTCTTTCTTCTAGCTTGGCATGAGACTTCCAATCCCCAGCCACTGTCAAGTGTTCCATTTACTGGGCTTGGCAGGGAACAGGAAAAGAGGAGAAAGGCCAGGTGGATTTAACACTTTTCCAGGCAGTTCATTCAGATTTTTAAATAGCCACAGCTGGCAAAGTCTTTGTGACATCTGCACCAGCAAGTGCAGAGCTCAGGTTACACCTGCTCTTCCTTCTCTTCTGTGTTAAGGGCACAGGACAAAATTCAGGATTGAGCACAAATAAAGAAAAAGGGTACAGCTATTTTGTCTCCATATTTTACTGGAGTATTTACTGGAAAAAAAGATTCTTTTGTAGTTACACACAGTAATTGCCCTGTCAAATAAAATGTTTCAGCATTTCATTGCAGACATGTCAGCAGCCACAGGTGTTCCTTCCTTGCTCAGTATGTTTGTCAGACTGTATTCACTAGGTGTGTACACCAAATATTTCAGAAAATCTGTGCTTCAGAATACAGGCAGTCCATAAAGTCTCAAGTGATCCTCTCAAGGATGAAGTGATGCCTCCAAATCCACCCCATGACTTCTTAACAAGACAAGTTAAACTGAATTTTATGAATGAAAAGATAGAAGTGGCAGCCAAGCCACTCTTGTGATGAGAAGGGGACAAAAGGTGACTGAGCTTGTGTGGAGTGCTAAGAAACCAGACAGGCTTTCAGCTCCTGCTCCCACTGGCTTTGGTGGGGCTGGAAATGGTTTTTGGAAAATGATGCATCTCTGCTGTGCTTACACCTAGTTTAAATATTTGGAAGAGGGTCTTTGAATCAGGTGGCTTTATCTCGGCAGAGAGGGAAAGCCACTGAAGCCTTGAGCAGTGCCCACAGAGAAACTGTGGCTGCATCCAGCCCTGATCTGAACCTAAGTCAAGCCCAAACACATTGCAGGGGGATGCAGAGAAGCCCTTTTGCTAAATGAAGCTGTTTGTGCTGTTATCAAGGACTTCAAGTTTACCTTATTTAGTCTATTATTTCTCTATTTTTCCCTATTTGAGCCAATACAACTTTTAAAAAATAATGTTGAGAAAGGAAGCTTCTCAATTACCAACTTGACAAATTCCAAATAAAGCTGAGCAGCTGACTGAAAGGAATTTAATGAAATCTTTGAAAATTACCTAAGGACTTGTGAACTGGTACACTCAGTCAATTACAAGACGAATATTTTCACGTGTATTGCATGATAGATGCACAGCATAATACAGAAATTCAGTGCCAGAAACTTGCAGATTATAAGAAAAGTGACTGTAGGATATGGACCAAAGTTGTGTCTTCAAATTTGTTAGGCCTTTTAAAAGACAACAATGATGTGCATGATACATTTTGTAAAAGTTATGAATTTCACATTGTAAGGAAGGAATCCAAAAAGAGAACACAGGCCTCTTCAAATCTCTTAATTGCTTCTTAAATTACCTCTGAACTCTGTTTAAAGATGACTGAGTTTGTACACTAATCCTTTAGAAGTACATTATCCTTTTTGGTCCACAAGCTGCACACAGCTGTACTTTAAGCTCTGCTCTATTTAAGTAACCTAGTACTGGCACATTCTGCTCAGTATTTTGGCCTTGGGTTCAAAATTTTGTTCAGTGGGAACATAATAAGTGGGAAGACCTAGACAGAAGAATCTCACAGCAAGACAAAGTTGCCATAGAAAAAGAAGAAAATGGTTCAGTTTTTGTAAGCTGTGGATGTTGGCCTTGTTGTGTAGTAGTTCCCTTTTTGCTTTTTTTGGGGGGAAGCTGTTGTTTTTCTCTTTGCCTTGGGTCTAACCCTCACTGTGATTTATTAGAGCTCCCTTTGGCTGCTGGTGCCAGGGAGCAGCAGGCACGAGTCTGTTCCACAAGGAAAGGGGCAGGAGCAGAGGGTGACAGGCAGGGCTGTGCCCTCACCAACCAGGACACCACAGTGGGGACACTGGCAGGTCTCACTGCCAGCCCCAGAGAGCAAAACAAAGAGTCAGACATCCAGAAAGTGCATTTGGGAACAGCAGGAGATGGTTCCACACATGCCTGAAATGCCTGTCCTGGAGACAAAGTTAGCTACAGCCTAAACCCAGAGTACATTTGTGAAGTCCAGTCAGCAAATCACTACAGGAGGGGACAGGACACGCCACAAAACAGCTCCAAGACACAGCTGGAGACCAGCCCTGAGCTTAACTGGAGCTCTTGGTGCCACGAGAGTGCCTGAGGAGGTGTCCCAAGGAAGGGCACCTCCTCCAGCTCTCCTTTTCCCCAGTGGGAATTGTACAGTGTTGGTTCTGCTGGAGGACACTGCTGTTGTTAGCTACTCCAATCCTTTGGAATTTCAACAGGACTTGAGCATCTCATTCACTCAGTCCTGAAGTCTTTCAGTAAGTGAGAAAATCAATTGTCTGCACTTACTGTATATGTTCTTTAACATGAACAGAACAAGCATTAACTCCTTGGAAAACAGTGAAACATCTGGAGGCTTCTGGTGTGCACTGAGCATCTGCAGATATCCCATCAGCTGCTGCAGTTAGGATGGATTCTGTCAAGCTGACAGTGGAATTTGAAAGAGAACTGTCTCATGTTCTGCTCTCTGAGGATTGTACAAAACTGTTTGTTCTGATATTTAAAATAAGACAAAGTTACATTTCAATAGATCTGAGCAATTCTAAATGAGATTCCAGATCTTTAAAATAAGCAGATCTGTGGCATTTAGATAAAAAGGAGTCAGCATTTTCACCAACAGTGAAGTTTTCCTATATGCCAGTTTTTGTTGCACTGTATTTTCAAAGCCCTGTGGTTTCCTCTGACAGAAATACATTTACACCTGCTCCTTCCCCACATCTGTTTGCAACCCCAGCTACTTTTTTCAAGTAAAAGTAAAAAGTGTAACATTAAAAACACTTTAACTTTAAACTTAACACTTCAAAAAGTGTTTTTAAAAAGTGAAACTTTACATACCTGTTACAAAGTAATTTTGAGCCAGGGATGTCATAACCCAGATTAAAGACACTGCTGAGGTAACTCCAAGATCATTTGCCATTGCCACTAGCTTGGAAAGCTCAGAAAAGCAGGAAATTCAAGGTAGGTTCTCTCCCGTGCTAAGGAAAGTTCAGGTACTGGATGCTGTCAGATGAGGAGATGACTTCTGGAAAGCAACTCCAGCTGTCACTGTTTCATAGAGAGAGTGGCAGAGCCGTGCTCTGCCTGTCCCCCTGCAGGGCGAGGTCACAGCCGGAAATTCCTCATCACCCTTTCCACTCGCTTTCATGTGGGGCTGCCCGAAAATTTCACTGCTGCTGATTCAGAAAGCACGGCTGAGGAAGGGAGATAAGGCTGCTAGACTGCTAAGTCAGTAAACACTTAGGAAGAGGTTTTTCTTTTGCTATTTTTTCCTGTTTAACTGATGGACAGATCATTATTCATGTTGCCCATTCATCTGGTAAATAAAACAAATCTATTGTATCACAATGTGCCACACAAGATTTTTCCTTTTTATTGGAACTGGAAGGGCATCCATTCCCCACTGTCCTGTTTGTCTTGATGGAGCAGTTTTACTTGTTTTTTTTCTTCAGAGTTCCAATGCAGAAGTAGTTCCCATAACACAGAAGTTATAAGAAATTTATTTTGTAAGGGATTTGGAGATCCACTACTGTAAATGGGATTCCTTGTGAGACCATAGGTACAGAGGTGGCAGCCAGTGCCATCACTGCTGCCTTTTGTGACATTCCAGCAAACAGTGATTCCCATGGATTGATTCAAAACACAGATGATCCCCTCAGAACCTTCAGGTAGTCTTAGCAAACATTTTTTTCTCAGAGGTTCTAATAAACACAGAGCAAAGGATGGGCTAATTCCTTCAGTATCAGTTATGTCTGCTGTATCTATGTTACTCCTGGCAGATGTTTGTCTAACCTGTTCTCAAAGATTTCCAGTGACAGATTCCTAACATTTCCTCTACTGTCCTTGTTCAGTGCCTCACCGTTCTTTACGGTTCCAAGGTATTCCCTACTCCAACTTGACTTAGCCATTCCCTGGTATAAACCAAATTTCTTTTCCTCCTGGCAATGGACATGGAAAATGGTTTACTCCCTTATGTTTTTGCAGTTATTTTATGCTTTTAAAGAGTTATGCCTTTGCTTAACCCAGTTTTCTTCCAGCTAACAAACTCTTGCTGCCTCACTCTCTGGCTCCATGTGATGGCAATTGCCAATGCCAAGACTCATCAATAAATTGCTTTACCTGCTTGATGTTGGAGTCCAGGATATCCCTCTGACAGCCCTGGAGGATCTGGGGGCTGTACAGGGGGGTCTGGGGTCTGTACAGGGGGGTCAGCCAGCCTCCCACAGAGCCCAGGAGGACTCAGATTCTGGCCTCTGCCCATGGGAGTGAATGCTCACATTGTATGAAGAATCACAAGCTGAGTGAGTTCAAAATAAGTAGTATTTAGTCTATCATAGAATGTAAATGTAGAATCTAGGATTTTAGTATATGGGGTTGAAGAGACAAGATGGAGGAATTGGGGAGTGGCCCTGGTGTTCCTTGTTCTTGTTCTTGTCCCCCATTTTCTGCTGAGTTGGATCTCAAGGATTGGTTTAGAGTAGAAATGACATGTTAGCGTAGGTAGTAGGCATTGGTGAAATTTTGTAAATAATAAATACGTTTCGGACGGTGGTTGGGTCAGGGGTACCGTACATAAGGTACGGGGCTCTCTGATCCGCGCAGTCCTGCCGTGTGCCCTGCTCTGCTGAGGATGTCTCTCAGAGAGCAGAGAAAGAACTAAGATAATGTGCCCTGCCAGGGAGACTTGGCAGAGAAGAAAAAACTAAGATAACGAAGAATAAACAACCTTGGAAACATGCACTGGCGGACTCTGTCGTCTCTGCCTTTGGTGTGAAACACTTGGGGCAAAGAGAAGACGCAAAATCTTATTACCATGGGGAACAGCAACCCCAGGGAAATCTCCAGGGAACAGCAACCCTGGGGGAAGAACCAGCAGCCTCGGGGCACGGCCGCCCCGAGGAGTCTCGGGGGACAGCAACCCCGAGAGCTTTACAGTTCAGAATGGTGTCAGTCTTTTTATTTTTGCAACAGTATGATTTTCTTACATCACACTCAATCTGTGTCCTGTGTCTCCAGGCTGTTTTCAGAGTCCTGTAAACACAAGTGTAAGAGTGTAAAGCTACCTCTTCTAACTGTGGTTTGCATTTACAAAGTCCCCAGTTAATGTAGGAGAGAGCATGAACTTTTAATGGCACACAGGCACAGCAGCATGTACTGGGTTTTTAGATGGTGCCCTGTAACACAGACAGGCACCTACAGGGCCTGAGGAGAACACTGGGCTCAGTGAGATCATGTCTCCATGAGCAAGGATGAAAGGAAAACTGGATTGAGTTTGGGCAGTGGTTTGGACCTGAATTTGATAAAACTCAACGAGATCTTTAGACAAAGTTCCAGCTCCAGTTTCTGTCCCCTCCCTTCTGGTGCTGTCCTTACCTGCCTCTACAAATGGCAGTGTCAGATACTGGAATCAGACTTAGCTCTCACTTGAAGAAGGCTGTAAGAGGATTCACAAGGTAGAAGCAGAAACTCATTATTTAGTTACTCTGTACCTCTCATGGACTATAGACTGTGGCTGTAAAATACTGAGAACATTAAATGAAATCTTACCATTGAAAACACTTACCTTGTGCTGCTAAGTATCTCCTACCACAACAACTAATAAATAGCTGGGTTTCTGACATTTTAGAATTGCATGCTAATTGACCTGCCAGCTCTTCACATTTTGTGCCTATTATCCTCATTGTGGCAAAGTTTCTTTCGTCAAACTTCTGATGTTCAGTAGGATTTTTAGCTGTAAAAATGAGATGAACACCTTTGAAACACCAAACAAAAATATGAGTTCCTTCACAAGGACTTACAGATTAGGAGAGGGAGAAAAGAATCCTAGAATGACGAAGCAGGACCAAAATAACTTTGTTTTTTGTCTGTTTCCTCCTTTTTGTAGTTCAGCTGTTTCAAAATTGCGTGGAAGATCACTTATCCGGACTGTAACAGAACAAAAGGTCTTTAACCTTTTGGTGTGTCTTCTTCATAATCAGTGTGGTAAAAAAAAGCAGACCTATACTGAATGATTAATTAATCTTTGACCTAAATACTTATTGTAACAGATATGAACAATTCCCAGCCTTTTATATCAGTGTGTTTTAAAATGCTGATGAGGGTTGCTAAACAGAAAACTTTTGATAAGGCAGAACACACGTAGCTCATCTCTACAATAATTTCAAAAGGAACCTTGAAACCTCAACAGTAGTAGAGGAAACCAAAAAAAAATTCATGTAGAAAACACCAATATCAGGGTCTTTCCGTGGAAACAGTAATTCCTTTCCAGGTTGTTGATGTCCCAGAGTTTGTCCCCTGGCAGAGAGCATCAGAGATTGAGAACTTGAGGGCTGACTCCTACCCTCTGCCCACAAGGCCCAGGCTTCCCAGACCTCCCAAGCCCACAAGGACACAAAGCAAATAAACCCTCCTGACCTTTTGCTCAGAATCCCTGAGTTTCAGATTTTTCCCTTGTGGCTTCCCACGTTGGGCCTCCTCTATGACACGTGGCCTCCCTCAGCAGCAGGAGTTCAGCTCTGTCCAGGATATTTCAGCTTCCTCTCTCAGCTGGTTTGACCCTGCTTCCAAACACTTTCTCCACTGACACACAGAGGAGTTTCTCTCCTCTTCTGTCCCATTTTCCTGAAGAAGTGGAACACTAAGAGCAAGATCCTTGGAACATGTAACAGTGTAGACAAGGTAGGACTTACTTCACGAGGACACAGCCACAAAATGCAGACAGAACAACCCCAGATCTTTAAGGTAAAAAACACTGAGGACTTTGAAACCGTAATTTTATTTCAAAACTCAAGTATGTGATACTATACAGTACAATACCAGCACACTTGTGCAAAATCTTACAATATTACAGATTTAAATATGATACACAAAAATAGTGCCCTTTTGAAATTCTTTTTGCTAGAAACATTTGTGCTGTGCAGGAGAAACCATAAATGTGTCTTGTTAAAGCAGAAAAATAAATATTGCACCTCAAGGAAACTATTTCAGTGGTAATAGCATAAATAATAGGTCTGCTTCTTGTTATCTGATGTGATCTTTGAACTCAGAAGAGGTTGTTTGGCTTTTTTTTTTTCAGATAAAGCAAACTAACATCCAACAGATAAAATCATATTGAGAATAGGTTTTGAGCTTAATCTAGTTTCCTATTAAACAAAAGGTGTTTTAATTAAATAACTGAAAAATATAAGCATAGCTATTTAGTGTGCTGTTAGTCATTGTGGTTTGTTATTTTTAGTGGACAGTTTGCTCAAAGTAGTTATAAAAAGAACTATTTCTTTTTTCAGTAAACTTTACCTTCATTTTTGCACCCCCATTAACATCTCTTGCCTCTTTCAGTTCATTTGTGGCTAAATTATACTTGTCTCAAAGATGCAAGTAGTTCAGTTCAAATCAGTGCAACCACTTATGGGAATTGTCCCTTTGCACTAATTCCACAAAAAGCCAGTGCTGAATTTGAAGAGAGGATGGAGACCTCACTCACCCACTGACCACAGAGACCTTTCCACATGCTTAACACTAAGCAATTAGGGAGTCCTGCTGATATCAATGACTTTCCATGGGTACTTAAAATCTGTTACTGGACTCACAACAGTGCAGATGTAAATAAAAACAAATTAATTCAATTACAGGCACTGTTAATTATTTTTCTTCAGTGCAGCCCAACATTTCCACAACCACATAAATATGTGCCATAATGTTTGGCATAGAGAAATCTGAATAGAGTATTTACCTTTAATTTTGTTGCCTTATTAAATTACCAATGTTATTTGTAAAGAATATTAGGTTAAAGAAGCTGATTTCAGTAAAGAAGTATTCAAGAAGCAACTGACAAGTTTCTTCCAATACTGAAAGTACATGAAAGGTCACAGTAGTTCTTCACAGTCAGAAATTGTAACTGAACCAAACAGACTCCAAGTAATTTGCAAGAAACCTTCTGAATTATTCTTTACCAATTGCAATTTTAGACCAAATCACACTTGCCCATTATCCTTTTTGAACTTCCTTAAGCACACTATTCCTCAATGTATATACTTAAAGAAAAAACAAACAACTCTCCTAATTGCTTATAGACTCCCTTCCCCAGCCTCCCCCAAAAAGGGTGGTAGTGGGCTGCTTTTTTTAAAATTTTTTTTTCTCCATATAAATTTTTCCTAAGAAACATGTGGCCAACAAAAATTCACCAGCAGGATACTACTTGTTACTAGTGCCAGATATGTGAATTAAATTTCTGACTGAGTTAGAATCCTGTTTTCTTTGATAGTTAGCTTGAGGTTCAGTGTTTCCACCAAAAGAAGACAGGACAATATTGACTGCATCAGAACTGAAGTCACAGTACTTCATAACACCCTCATCCTTCCACTGGAAAACAGACCCATTTCTCAATCAGAACATGCCAGGAGAATGCAGGACAGGAGTGCAATTGTCACACTGGATCTGCTGTTGTTGCAGCAAATAATTCCAAACAGCAATGGAAAGACAGACATGGTTCACCTTCACTCAGACGTGATGCTCAGCAGGTACAAATGTCACACCTCCAGTGACACATTCTGGTCTCAGCCCTAGGGGCTGGGCTTTGTACAGGTAATGGCTTCACCATTTTCAAATTGCTTGGCCAAAAATGTCAGGCTTTCACATTCTTGTGTAAGAACTCACGACTCCCAAATAGGTGGAACTGGCAAAAAAACCTGGGCAAAAGATTATTCTAGCCTGATGTGGCAAGTTCAGCTTGGGAAGTGGATCCGCTCACTTTTGGTCTTGGCATGAGATTCTTACAATGAACTACTGAAAACACACAGTGAGCTCTCCTACACCCTCACTGTCACCATGGCCTGATTCACAGAGGCACTGCTTGGGTTCTGGCTCTCTCAGAACTCTGCTCCTGCTGCAGATCTCACAGAATGTTTATTTCCAGTGTCAGCAGGAGGGCAGAGTCTGCTCCGTGTGGTCACCTCTATACAGAGGTTTGAAGAGCTATTGTTTGGTTTTTCAATAAAGAGTTGAAGATTGCTTCCCATGCCCAAGACTGTGTTTGCACATGGACCCTTCTCCAGGCAGCTACGAGTTTTGGCTGTAACCAGTACTGACTCTGAGTGGCATGCATAAATTTTGGGAAACTTTCATCTATCAGAAGTTCTCAGACCTACTGGATTATATCAGCTGTGCCACCTAGACCCCATTTTAGGTTCTGTTGAGCATCCCATTTTATAAAAACCGGTGGTCCCATTCTTAAAGTAGATCATAAAACACATTTATGCATGTACTTAGCATCTCATTTAAATAATCATATAGATAATTCCTCTTATAAAATTATTTCAGCAGCAAGGCATTTGGTCTTAGAATATAATTATATTCTTCCATGGAAGTGTTTCTATTTCTATCCAATAGTCATGAACAAGGAAATTAATTAGCCTCTTAAAACCCAAAGGACTTAAATGGAATTAGTACTTCAACAATCAACAATCAATTCAGGGAATGTAAAGCAAAGCACTAACTGCAAATGCAGGTTTTATGGTGGTCTTCAAAATGCCAGTGTCCTGTGCAAATCCTTCTTTTCAATGTCTTGCAGGTTGCTGATGACTGCCACAACCTTCCCATGACTCAAGGCCACGTTATTTGTGCGAGTCCTTTACAAGGGGAGGACAGCCAGGATTATTCATCAGATTGGCAAGGAAAACTCACCCTGTATCCCAAACCTGGTGGTGTGGAGAACCTCACTTCCCTAAGGGATCACATGGAAGAGGCACAGAGATGCCTAAGCACTACCTTCAGCAATGGTGCTCTAACACAGACTCGCTCTGGGGTCGCGAGGGCGCGGCCGTTCCGCCGTTATTCCGCGCGCTGCTCCTGCCGGAATCCTGAGTTCCACCAGGAATACTGATGGGCTGCAGCACAGCTGGCCTTCCCCTCAGCTGCCTCTGACTTCTCATCACAGGAGCTGGAGGAATGGTAGATTCCCAACACCACAGCAAAAATGACTATTGCAGCCACTACGAGCCACACCACATTCCAGTGTTTGCACAGTTTGGGGTACAGGATATATAAATAATTAACGACGACTTCAAGTCTGCTGTAAAACGAAAAGAATACTATTACATATTCATCAAATGCAAATTTATTATCTTAAGCTTTTCAATTTCAAAGGTGTCGTAGGTGGTTTTTTTTCCCCAATACAAACACCCTGTCAAAGAAGAACCTGACTGTAAAGTTCTTTTATGAAGAGCTGCACACCCAGCTATCCCAGCTCCAACTATTCTATATGAGTAATATTTGTGAGACAGCTGGAGACTGTAAACTTGACTCCTATTTCTCCCACCTGTCAGCTGGCCAATCTCAGAGCTTGATATGTAAAATTCTGCACTGTTCTTACCTTGATCAACTAATTTAAACATTGGGATATGTGGTAAACATTTCTTCCCAAGGGTGTCATGACTAATGAGATGGCTGCTCTCTGAAGGTGGCTGAAATCTCAAATCAACAAATGTTTATAGCTAAAACAGTGAAGGAATGGAAATGAAATCTTCTAGATTAGGTAAGGATCTGTGCCTGAACCTGGGGTTGGATACTGGGTACAGATGGATGCAGTGTCACCCTCGTGACAAGAATGACACATGGCACCAATTCAGGAACTACAACCCTTATGAGGCAGTACAGGTCCACAGAGAGACACATGTGGGCTTCTAAGGAACTTGTGTGGAGCATTCTTTTACCTCAAATCAGAACCAAGCCCCATCAAGATGAAGCATCTTGATGTCAACATACAGCTTTAACTGAAATAGCAAAATCCAAAATTTTGTCTTTTGCAACTACATGGTCCTGGAATATTACTTTCTATGAAAATCCTGTTATTTCAATATGCTTCCCCAGGAGGAAAACATGCCAAAAGGATAGCATAAAACACTTGCTTGGGTATCACAAGTAGAAAAAAGTGGCCCCTTTTGTATGGACTTATTACACCACTGTCTCACCTGCTTTTCAGACTTTTTATCTCATCTTCATTTTCACTTTCTTCATGTTCATCATGACTTCCTTTGGGTGTCTCCTCATCATCTTCCTTCAGTTCCTGAAGTTCTTTGGCTTTCTTCAAGGCTTCCTGATATCTTTATCAGACAAAACATTTATTTCTTAGTCTAGCATGTTGTATAAGCATGATCTTATTTAATGAACAATTAGCTTTATGTTTTGTTACATACATGAAATAAAACACAAGTAGCAGTATTGTAGCACTTGAACAAGAGTAAAAATTAGCAGAAGATCATGAATAAGGCACAGAGCCACACCTCCTGAACAGAGGATTATATTAAAGTTGATAGCAAATTTGTCATTTTGAACTAAAAAAGAGACTGTTTTCCACAGAGAGCAATTTCTGTCTATTGTAAAGGAGTCAGTTAACATTTCTCTGTAACTTTCCATCATTTTGAATACCTTCTAGATACTTCTTTTTTTTCTGGAGAATAAATGCAATTCAATGCTAAAGTCAGATGGCATGCTGGATTCTGCAGGAGAGGATTAAAATTTGTCTCACTCAAAATTCTTTGCCTGATATTCAGAAACAGACCCCAAAATTTTTAATTGCCCCAAACCATGCCGTGTAAAGGACTTTGTGACATCAACAATGTAACTACTGTATTTAAAATTAAATTTTAAAAACATGTATCCTCATCTGGTAGCACACATTTACAGATCTAGTTCACAAAAAATTATTCCCACCCCTTGTTATATGCTTCCTCTTCTATCTTGGCTTTCATTTCAGGACTGATCTCTTCCAGCCCGCTCTGAGTCAGCACAGAAGTTGAGGTTTCACAGTCAGGCTCTCCATTTGACTTCCCACTGCCAAGACAAAAGAAGCAGACAAATAGAAAACAACACCACAGAAAAGTGTTGTGTTTGGAGTATGCTGCAATTTCCTGAGGCATGATTTGTCTTTTTTAATGCACATTGAAAAAATGAAATGTCTTTCAAAAGAAAAAAAAGTAACACCGAGAAAAATATTTGTTTCAGGGTGTGATTTAAGGTTTTTGATTTGATTCAGGTTGTGATTTAAGAACAGCAATTATTTTGTTTCTAAGCTAAGAAAGCAATCATTTTTATTCTTCTTTTAAAAAGAAGCAAAGAGGCTTTGCTTCCTGGCTCATCCATGACATTGATTTGCTATTCATGAAAAGATTTCCCTCGAATTTCTAAAAATCATCTTAGAAATTGTAACCTGCTACACAAGAAGAACATGACAGAAAGTCATGTCAAATACTAATTCAACAAAACATTGTTTTCATTTGCCTTTGAAATATTCTCCTGTGCTGAATTTATATGCTGAACTGATGCACAGGTTAAAAAAAATACACATACCTCACTTTTCTCACTAGAACCTTTCTCAAATAAAAGTTTGGAACATTTAACCTGAAGATGAGCTGCTTTATATTGCTGTCTTCCTGCAGTGCTCTCCTGTCATTTATTTTATCTTAAACAGAGTTTAAATGAGTGAGACACAGCAGATCTATCAATGTCAAGGTTGAATAAGCTCAACAATGGATCCCATTTCAACTTGTGCAATCTCACCCTTTTTGCAGGCCTTATTTTCCTGGCACTGAAATAGTTCAACCTGATTGACACTAACTGTGGGCAATGGATTTTGGATTTTCTCTCAAGTCATATTAACAATAGACATTATTTCCATTTGGACTTGAAACAAACCATGAATATAAGCTTCAAGTGCTTAAACATACAAAATGTGCTGGTCCAGGTAATTCTACCCTACTGGAACAGCTGGGCCCTCTGCTCAAACTTCAATTTCAAGTTCTGCCTCTGTTACTTGGTAACACATGGGAAGTGTGATAAAATTTTTTAGGTTGTTGTATTTTCTCATGGAATTTCTGTTTCAAAACATGGTCCAGATCTTGCAGAGTTCTTTCAAATAGTAGCAGCCAGTGCTGTAGTTCCCCATTTTTGTTTTCTCACTTGTTGCACACTTTCATTCTCGGTAAGCACAAGATAAAAACAAAAACCTAAGGTAAATTTTGTCCTGCCTCAGCACTAATCTAAAATACGTGAAATTCAATATTCTGTAGTGATGTGCACACTGAAAGCTTTCAATTTGCATGTTTAAAGCATTCTAACAAGTAGGAGTGATATCACAGCATTTCAAAATACAATTCTTTATATTATTGTTTAGTATCAGGATTTAATAGGTACTGAGATGACCTAGACACAACTCACTTTTCTAGAAGTGCTGGCAGAGCAGGAGTGGATGTTAGGTTGCTCCTTCCATTACTGGGTGACTCAGACTGTGAGTAAAACACAGCAGTAAATGTTACATTCATTCATTAGTTAACACTGATTACTAAATAATTAAATACCAATTAAAATGCATTAATTAATTTCAAATGAGTGTTCAATAAAATGACAAAGGCAGTGTGCTGCTTAAGTTTCCTTCCCACAATCATGAGCTAAGTATCTTCAATATGGTGTTTCCACATTCCTCTTATTAACCACAGTAAACAATGGACTTGCACACTAAGAATTTTCTCTGACATTTCCTTCTATCCAGTTTATTTATCCCCCAAAAATGTTCTCCTTCATATTTTGATCACTGAACAGTAAAATTACTCTATTGCTCCTCACCTATTACCCTAAGAACATGAATTTATTAGCTGAGTTTTCAGTAGGAGTTTTTAAACAAAAGTAATTCATCATAAACCATGGCAAACACACACACCTGGCTCCTGAAACAATTGACTCTGAGTACATAATAAATAAATTGCAGAAACAGATTAAAAATAGATAAATAGATTTAGCTTCTCAGCAAACCCCTCATTTAAATAACTCAATATTTTTAACAGAAAACTCCATAACTTTAAGGTAATGTCCCATCTCAGTTCATATCTGAATGGTGAGTGTCTTGCAGTTTTTCTGCAAAGCATTTGAATGGATTTATTATGTTCAGATTAGAGTTAATTAAATTTATGAACCTTTTACAAACAACAATTCACTCCAGAGGCTGATGGCTCCAACTGATCCCAGGTCATCACAGAACCTCTAAATTGCTACCATGTCCATTTCTGTACATCAATTACATTTCTTTCTGCTCAGTGGACTTTTGGCAATGAAGAACAGCAGTTCAGCTCTGCTCTGTGGTTTCTGGTTGAAATTTCTCCCCTACAGTGGGCAACCATTTTCACTATTTCTTTCCTGGATGTTACTTTAGATGAAAAGGCAAATTGCCTCACTCATGCCCAATGCCTGTGAATCAGCAGCCTGCCCTGTTCAGCTGTTCCCAAAGGGATCATTCCTGGAGCAGACAGTGACATCCCCTTACACAACAGGAATTACCTCGGTCTATCCCCTTCAGCAGGAAGGAGTCAAAACAAGTTAAACCAATAAAAAAGCTTCCATTTTACACTAACTATGGCTTGCCCCTAGGCAAAAGTGGTTTAGACAAAACCTGGTAACTTCAAAATGTGACTTTTACTCACCAGGGATGGCATTGAAGGTATAGGTGAAGCTGTTGGTGACTGACCAGGAATGTTCAAGGAGTTAAATTTAGGAACAACTGCAACACTGACTCTCCTCCGAGGCATATTCTGGGAGAAACAACAATTACTTTTTTTACCATACAAGACAGAATGAAGAACAATTCTGTTAATTTCTGTAGCAAAGATGTAGGTCAGTGTCCCCTTTGGGAAAAGGAGAGCAAAAGTGAAATCAAAGGTCATGGTTTTCCCCAGAAATTCATCTTGTACTGCCTGGTATGGCAAGTGCTTAATGTGAAATGAGGTGTGGCACAGAGATGCTGCTCTTTTCCCTCCCTACTGAAAGCCCAGCACTGTCAATCACACAACAGAAATGTTCTGAGTTGATATTGTCAGCTTTTATGGGCCTTTATGTTTGATGAAAGATGATCCTGGGCTAAGTGCCAGTGTCACAATGACTGGAAATAATCAAGTCACACATGAAACTCTGATCTTGCTACGTACCTGTTATGATAGACTGTACCCACTGTGATATATTAATTACATGCAAACCTATTAATGATCATTTACTTAAACAAAAACATCCATTCCTTCCACAAATAGCAGCTCCCTCTCCCCCAGCCCTGAATTGTTAAATAGCATCATGCAACACTTCTTATATTTCCCAAACACGATAAAAAAAAATCTTTCTTATGACAAACACATGCTAACTGTAACAATATATTCTAGCTCAAGTACAGATTATGCAAAATTTTCCTGTCCTTTGGTAAGCAGCCAAATGTTTCATCCTATAAAATCTATGCAAAATCTATACTTCCAAATGAGTAAAAACATCAAAACACTTAGAGCATCTAACAGCTTTGTTTCAGTGCATATCCAAACACTTCTGAGATTCTGCTCTAGACAACTTTACAGGAAAGGAGCTCAGCACAGGTTTAGTGAACACTTAGGAGTCACTCCATGATTCTGGTTCTACACAAAACCAACCATACCTATTCATTAATGACAGTTTTGTTTCATGAGCTCCTGAAAAACTACACTGGGAAGTCTGCAGCAATGGTAGGCAGTCCATTCTAGTGACTGGGTTTTTCTCCTCCTCTTTATTGTTTGGACATGTCCCTGTTAAATTCGGTCTTTTTTTGAGACCTCTGCTTCAGCTTATGTGGTTTTCATTCTGAAATCTCATCTTGCCCTCAGAATGCTCTGTGCTCTTTATATCCAATACTCCAGGTGGCAGGAATAAACTACACCTAAAGGACTACAACCCAATCAAATAAAAATATGAAAATAAACAGTAGGCTGAGTATAATGTACCTGATCACCAGATTTCCTAATGGTCACACTGGGACTCATGCCTCCTAAATCAGTGGTTGTTTCAGCAAATTTTGTGACAGACTTCATCTCCAACACTTGGAAGTTGTGCAGAAATAAAACACTGGAGTTTCACATCAGACACTACCATTATTGCACAAAGTCATGCAAATCATGTATCCAAAACTGCAAAGCACATGCACTAAACTGCATGAACAACACTGAGAATTTACCAGCACTGTTTTGAGCACAGCCTAAAGAACTGAGTGCGTTTAGACAAAGAAATTTCACTACATAAAATGGGGTTTTTTCTTTATATTGTAGAAATACCTTTCCAACAGTGAGAGACATGGATCTAGATGAACGAGGAACCCCATCTTCTGCACAGAAACAAAGATAAAGAACAATCTTAGACTATACAAGTATCTCTAAATAACATTAATTGAGCTCTTGCTTATATTTCAATCTCGCATAGAGTAAATTTACACAGAGTCTGTAAAGGACCATGTATTTCTTGTCATACAGCTGTCTTCTCAATTACACCTGCACCAGAAATTTGAAATCATTGCAAATAACCAAATCATTAGTATTTTCAGTGAATCAGGCAAAAAGCCCACCATTGGCCTCCATATGCAAGTTCTTGCACAGGAAAATCCTCATATTCCAGTTTCCAGCAAAGGAAAGAAAGGTTGTGAAAAGAAAAAAGTGTTTTAATAATGACATTTTGCTCTTATCTGGACCTGAAAGGTAGTTGCATTAAAATTGTTCAGGGTACATGGATTTGCAAGAGACCATGAGAAAATATGATTGGATCTCATCAGAATTTGGTAAGGAGAGTGATTTCCAATTACTGTACCATAGCATTAAGTATGGCTCACATGAAACATTTTACCTTATTTTTGTAACTTGTAAAAACCTACTCCTGCAGATCAGAAACTTCACAAACAGCTTTCATAATACTTAACATTAAATCATTAAGAGCACCAACATCTCTCTGAATTAGAGGCAAGACAAATCCTTAAATTTTAATTTTTTTTTACCAGATGCACCATAGCTTCTGCTGGAATTCTGATTGGCAAGTTTCTTGAACTCCATTAGCTCAGCGTGATCCTTTTCATATGTCCTCTTCAGATTTTCCACATACTGCATCATTACTTCTGTGGCCTTGGACATACGCTTCTCCTAAGGAAGAAAAGAAGGAAATATCCAGGTACAACCTTTATACATTTCCAACAAATCCTTTGCACTGTATGTATGCTCCATGTCAGGACTAAATCTGGAGCTGTTCATAAGGAAATATTGGTGCCTCCATTTCTGAAAATTCCTAAGATATGAAGGAAGAAAATGCCAGAATATAATATATTTCACAGAGTATAATAATTTATTTTGTCATATATTCATACACCCTGCCTGTGTGCCTATCTATTACTTATGTGGTGTACCACAGCTGTTTTCAAACCCTCAAAGATCTTAGGCTCTGGCATCAATCTGCTTTAGAGGGCAGAGGGAACATTCCTGAATCTGGGAGGTATTGCTGTGTTCTTATTTATACTCACTCTGTTCCCTTTGTAATTGACTGAGCTACTGCCAAAGGCAAGTGACTGAATTAGATGAGGTTTTTGACCCAGAAAAGTTTTCTTATTTGTGCTGCACTGCTTTGAACTTAGTTTCTTGTGATGCAGCTGTAGTTCTGAATACAATATATGCTCCTGTTGCACAGATATTAATTAGCTTAATGGGCAATCTTCTTCTATTGGAATTCTATTTCCAGGCTGCAGCGGCGCGTTACCCGACGCTACAACAGACACCTTCAATCTGTCAAAATGGCAAATAAAGCTCCGAGGGTGAACAGAGGGAACAGAGTGAACCTGTGGCTCCAGGATGCAGCCAAACACCAGGATACCCTCACCTGGCGAACGGCTCCGACCATCTCAGCGCGGCTCGAGAGCCTGGCAGCCAAACGCCGCAGCACCGCGATGTCCTCCAGCAGCTTCTGGTAGGCCTCCCTGTGCTCATAGTGGTGCCACAGGTGAGCTGAAGACTGAAGCACAAATACAGCAGCTTTATCAGCGTGATTTTAGTTCAAATGGAATGGTCAGAGCCCCAAAACGGGGCAGAATTGTCCACATGGAGAGATTAGCCCCAGCGGGGTGCCGGCACTGCCACCCCCCCCAGAGCTCTCTGAAGCACAAACACAGCAGTCCATCAGCGTGTTTTTAATTCAAATGGAATGGTCAGAGCCCCAAAATGGGGGAGAAATATCCAGGCAGAATTCCACATGGAGAGATGAGCCCCAGAGGGGGCCAGCCCTGCCACCCACCCAGCCCAGAGCGCTGCTGCCTTGAATGCAGTTTGAGGAGTTAGAGAGGGCTCAGCACATCTGCAGCCTTTTCCCTCCTGAAATCTATAGTGAAACTTGCCCTGCTACCTGTGGACTCCAGAATGCTGAATTCATTTCAACCAGCTCTTAAAAATGATTGCTGAGGGACAAAGGACATTTTAATTTTCTGGGCACAATATATTAAGAAGGCCACATGTGTTCTTTCAGCTCCATGATACTTCACTTACTTAGAAAAAAATATTATCATCTCAAGTATTGCAACGCTAATTTGATAATAAATTGCAACTAAAATTTGACTGTAAGAACCAAAAAGGCATAAGGAAATCTGCATGAAAAATCATACACAGAACTTCAGATTTTTCTTTTTTTCTTGACACCTGTAACCTCCTTATTTTCTCAAAACAATCTCAAATTCAGGCAGATCATCTGTCACTTGAAATCGGGTTTGTGAATAACACATCAATTATCAGAAGACTGATTTACAAAATCAGAAAGACTGGTAAAACTGCCACTGAGCCATAAAACATGTTCCTGTCCTACAGAAATGAAGATAAGCTCTCAATGAGATTGGAACAAGTCTAGGTCTAGTATGACAGAGAATTTAGAGAAGCCATCACTGCTTTTAATTGCTTGTTAGTTTATTCCATTGTCCAGAACAAAAGCTCTCCTAAGGAAGGCAGTTTCCACTTTGTTATAAATCATGGAAAAAAGCTTGTAAAAGCCAGACTGTGGCGTGTGAACTGCTTAAAGGAAGAAAATCCCAATCACATCTGTTCCATGCTGGCAACAGGAACCTTGGTGCCTAATTAGGGATTCTTGACAGAAATACATGGCAAATCCAACAGACTCATTGCAGTCTGAGAACCCAGAGATTTAATAGGCTGTTTCTGCCTGCTCTTTACACAGGGAACAGAGGGGAGAGCAGCAAAACACTCTCAACATTTTTGTTTACCAGGAGATTTGTTGTTCCAGATGAAAAGATGTGAAGACAACATTGTGTATCTTCTTACCTGATGAGGTTTTTCATAAAGGAAATGGGAGAATCATTTGTTCTCCTCACTATTCTCACAAGAATGGCAGCACCTCCTTGCAATAAAGAATGCTGGGTCTAAAGCTGTTTTATTTATCAGCCTGGTGTCCAACCATCCCTTCCTTTATGCACAAAGACATGCACAGCACTGAAGTTGACACATCTTCATTTTTTGTCATTGCAGTTAGAAAACCCAGAGAAAGCTGGCAGGGAGGACTCAAAATTCTGCTGTAAAGGAACACCAGGGACAGCTGGAATAGAAGTGTACTCGGGCCCAAAAGCTGATCCTGGGATTGTATCTATTCCTCAAGTATTCCTTGCTCTTTGCTTTCACATATCATTCTAGTACCTGCAGCTAAGAGGCCTTTCAGGTCACACATCTCATGACTCAGGGTTCAAATAATTTTGGTATCTCTCATATCTGGACATCTCAAATTTACTTTTACCTTCTTTGCTAAAGAAGGTCTTGCCCAGGAGAGCACAGATCAGCTCAAACTGCAGTTCTGGATGCTCTTGGCTATGTCACAGGCTTATTTCAAGAACTGAACAGTAAATTTCCTAGTTACTCCTGACATCTGCTGGACCCAGGGAAGCATCCCCCAGGCATTTCCAGCAATGCAGACCCACTCTGGCAGAACATGCCCTCTCTGAGTAGTAGGCAGCTCATGGAGGTAGAGCAACAGAAAATGAAGTTTTGGGGCTGAATTTACAACTCAAACACATTGGCAATGTACACTATAGTTCAGGAAAATAATTCCCACAATATTCTTACCGTAATGGCTGCTTTGAAGTTTTCCAGTTCCTTCTCAGCATTCTCTTCAGTGAGATTTCTCTCTCTCTCTGCCTGCTGAATTCTAGATTCCAATGTGTAACTATCATTTCTAAAGGCCAAGGAGAGCTGTACAAACACATTCTGTTTGGATTAAAAAAGGCATTTTCCAATAAGTCTCACAGTAATAGAATTTTCAATCACAACTTATGAATAAGGTATGTGTTTAAGCAACTTTGCTGCTTAAGTAAATATTGAAAGAGAAAATTGAAAATATTTTTAAATTAGTTTTCTTGGAAAAATCGCTTCTATTTACTTCCTCTGACACAGGAATAATAAATGCCTTGCTGCCTCTTTTCCTGGATGTTTTTCTGGGAGCTGTAGGACAGAGACATAATGAAGGAAGCAGCCTCCCAGAAGCACCAGAATCACAATGGATCTGTTTTCTAGCTGGACTTCCTCCAAGGGTCCCCAAGGTTTTTAAACAGATATTCTGTGCAGAGGAAGTCCAGGGATGAGCTCACCATGAGCATTGTTTTACCTCAGGGATAAACACCTACCCCTGAAGCCAGCAAAAGATGAAGTGTTTACATTTTTATTCTCCTGCACCCTGCTTTTAAAGATTGTTTCTTTCTCTCCCAGACTTGTTATTTCTTAGGATTAATACTTTGCAAAACACAAGGCACCAACAGTTCCAATGGATTGCAGTGTTGTAAATAAAGATCTTTTTCTTGACTGGTATGTAAGTCAAACATACAAGAAACAAAGACTACAAGCTAAAGAGCAACCTGCAAACAAAATTACTGGCTTGAACTGAGAAAGTAAAAATTCTGTAAACTAACAGCAGGATATTATTAAAAAATGCCCCAAAGCTCATATTGGCCAATAAAAATGCAATTTAAATTGCTTGGTTTCTGTTCTTATTTAATCTCAATTTTGTTACTACTTCAGAATACTAAAATTATTTCCAAAGTGAATTTGTATTTTATTATGAAAAACACAAACAAATGTTTTGCTTATTCCTACTCTGTCATTTTGCAATTTCTATTGCTCATATTTCACAAAATTGTTATTTTGATGGAGTTCAGCATGGGTATTTTGAAATGAGAAATACATTTTGGGGAAAAAATCACCCCATTACTTCATTCTAATAACCATCCTTAGAATTAAAGTAACCACATAAGATTGGAACTTAGGTATAAAATAGTAACATACTTACCTCAACTTCTTTTTCAGTGAGTGCTGGGGAGCTAGAAATAGAAGTAAAAATTGCACATTTAATGAGTTTTTTTCCTCTAAAAAGAAAGCTATTCTAATACTTAATTAAAAAGAACAGCAAAATACATCCTTGAGTTTCAAGAATTTTCCACTACTTTTTAGTATTGATTACAATCAAGCAATGGTCTCTCTCTGAAGTTCTTCACCTCATGCATTCATTTATGTCAAATAATATATATAATAATTCCTTCACCATAAATGTTAAATATTTATTTCACCTGCACAGAGAATCCTTACTGACAGTTCAGATAACTGCAGGCTCAGGTGGTTTTGGTACATAACCATGTGAGCGAATGGAAGAATTATTTTTGGCTGAGTAAGTTTGGAATTGATTAATATCTTGGAAAGTCCAAATGAGTGAATTCACATGGGAATTGTGAATTCAACTACATTTGCAAAATAAACTCCATTTCCCTGAAAAATTGTCACCTGCAGAAAATGTGCAGAACTCTTACATGCCCTAATTCTACCACTGGAAAACATCATCTGGCCGGATTATTTCCTTGGGAGTGAGAAATAATATTTTCAATATGAGTTCATATCTGCAGCAGCAATCCTGGAAACCAGGAGTGGAAAAATCTGTATAAAAATCTACTTGTAGCACTCAATTAAGGTTTAAGACTTGTTATATAGAACTCACAAACTCATTTTAAAAGTTGGTCAGTTAATGGAAGCTGACGCATTCCCCAAAATTTTTCAGATAATCTGTGTTGCACATTTTAAGATGCAACAGTTTATCTCTCTGTGAATGTAAGAGAAGTGGACTGGAGGCCTGAGTGTGCCTTCTCCTGGGGGATGTGTTTCCATCTCTGATGAGTTTTACCTTCCTGGCAGTGATTTGTGCACTCGCAGTTTTCGCAGCAACACATCAGGAATGCTGGGCATGACATCAGAGCTGCTCTTTGTCTCTTCCTCCTCAGTGGGGGAAGGGAGAGGTGAAGGGCCTAAAGACATGTTCAGGTTGAAAAAAAATTATGTTACTTGAAAAGTCACACATTCTTTTCTGGAATATTTCAGCTGAGATTTTGTAATAGAATAATGTCATTTTCTAAGATTTTAAATGCCAAGATGAAGTGTAGTGTGATGTATTTTACTACAGATTTTGTACCCCATTTATTGCTATACATTATATCATGTACCTGTTTGCATTGTGTGTTCATTAAAGCAGGATACAAAGGTTATATTTACATTCTCTGATTCTGTCATTTTCCTAAGGACCAAAACATGGCTAACATTTTTTTTTAAATTCATGTCACTTAGCTTCTGTATTTTCATTTTATTTCATTTCACATATATTAATTCCCTTGTCTCCTTTTGTCTTACCAGAATTTCATGAAGGACTCTCCAGTAGGAAGGGCAGATTCCCCAGTCTCAATCTCAGACTTGGGAAGGAATCTTTGAACAATTTTCCTGATCACAAGTTTAACAGAAGGATTCTTAGACTTGCACGTCATTAAATCTGGAGAGCGTTAACATCAAAGACTCAACAGAATGGGAGATTCTTTCCAGCTATATTTTAGTTCTGTGCATTTGCTTTATATTAAAAAACTCCAATATTTACTCAAGAACAGCCACATGTGTCCCCATAAAACCCAGCCTGACACCACAGTGTCTCCAGATTTAATGCATTTCCACTTATCTCAGCTTGTGTAGATGCAGAGCTGTGTCTACTCAGTGACAGTGCCTTGTCATTGTTAAAAACCATGATAGAGACAGAACATTGGATTCACAGCAGTAATAATGAAGTATCTGGCTATTTCCTCTGGTTTAAGCAAAATTACCACTCCACTTGAGAAGGTGGCTTCTGTGACAATGTAAGGAAATAGGTCTCCCTAACAAATTACCTAAGAATTTGACCCCTTGCTTGTTTTCCCCACTGAGGACAACAAGTTGACCCTTAATGTTCTGGCCACCATTTAGATAAATTACTGGACTATAAAAAGCTCATGATACTCATGAGATCCATGTTGAGCAGCTGGATAAAATAATGCTCATCTTTTCATAATGTTTTCCTCAAGACTTCCAAACCTGCCAAAATTACATAGCAGGCTGGTAAAATGGCAACTCTATTTTATACTTTCAAACAGAGCCTGCTAAATAACTTCTGGGAAATTATACATTAGCAGAGGGACAGGAATAATATTATCAGATCTGAGAATCCAAAGATATAATCACTAAATACAGAGGAGAAGGAGTCTCTTTTAATCTTGATTCATTCAGAATGAATGAATTCAGAATGAAATGTAGCATCTCAACCACCTCTCAGTGTAACAGGAACTTTAAGGCCTGATGAGCTACTCCCAGTGCAAATGCATGAATTAGCAAAATGAACAGTATTAAAAATATTGAAATTGTCTTTGGATTAAATCTTGAATGATCAGTTTCAGCTCCTTTCATTGTCACCACCTTCATTTCAGTTCATGTCACACAGAACAAGTTCTGAATTAACTACTCCAAACAAATATATTGTTTTGGTTTAAATATTTTAGCTAAGCACTACTGCTATTTAATTCTTCCACATGTTAATTATCCTCAGGTTTACATCTTGGCTCTTTATTCTGAATCTTTCTAGATGCAGCTACAGGCATCAAATCTTGATGTTTGTCTGTGTTAGATTGGGGAAAACATTTGGTACCAGATTTCTTTTTCCTCATTTATGTAGAGTTTTAAGCCTTTTCCTTTATTTTTCCTTAAAAAACACAGAAATTGAGGTTAAAAAATCCCACTTATTGTGAGGCATATTTTTCCAATCCTTTAAAGACATTTATGACTCTTCTCTGGCCTTTTTATCATTCACATTGACATGGAAATGTGGACCAGAAGTGAAAATGCCATTTCACTTGTTCCCCCACATATACTAAAATAAAAAAGCAGGAATTAAGCATCCCATCTCTTATTTATACTCCCAGGGATCAAATTCACCCTTATGACCATAATATCTTGCAGAAGTTACATCCATTTAATCCATCGCTGCTGAGATGTTTTTACAGAAAGTTACTGGAACTTCAGCCCTACAAGTGTTAGGTACAAGCCAGACTCCATTCCACGTGTGCATCTTTTCCTTTGGTTATAATAATACCTACAGGATCTTCTTGGTTCAAATCATCAAGAAATTGAGAAACTTTCCATTATTGGTCTCTCTTGTTCATAATTTATGACTGTTCTCAATGACTGCTTCAACTATTATTGCAATTGAAGCAAAAGACTTTTTTCACTTTTTCTCCTCACCTCAACATAATAGTTATAAAAATCAGTATATAACAAACATTGCTGCCAGTTTTTATGATACTGCACCTTTTTCCTGTTCCGCTGCTTCACTAAGTTCAGGAAGTTTAAGTCCAACTAAATTTTGATTTCTCATCAAAATATGCTCCTGTGAAGAGAAACAATAATATTTCTAAGCAAATGAACTACAAACATCAATTTAAATACCCCTGCTATATGAATATTAAATATAACATTTACTTCAGTTAATAAATATAATAGAGATAATTGCATTACATTACAGTCAGATGTTACATAATATGGATACTCATAAATTCACACATACCCTAAAAGATCACATATTTCTAATTTCATACAGGCATTATTTAGAAAAATTCCTGGTCGTGCAGACAAAGATTCACGAAATGTGCCCCTTATTCAAGTAGAGTTTTGGTGAGAGTTTTGGTAACTGGCAATGCAAAAAGCAATTGTGGTTATAGCCACAGTAATGACTAAGCACCCCAGGTAACAGCAGAAATTCAGAAAATCCTATATATGAGACTTTGCCACTTTGACTTTATTAAGACCAGAGCTTGGGATGCTTCACTGTTACTGTGTTCTACCTCTGTTCCTTAAAGGGAAGAAAAAAATGATGCACTCTCAAGGATTAAACCTCGTTATCTTATTTCTCTTTTCATCATCTCCTCATTTTCTTTCAAATTCTCACATATGTTGAAATTCACAAACACCCACTTTTGTTTATGAGTAGACAATTCCTGTTGGAGACAGAGCCCAAATCTTGCCAAACTGAAATTACAGATGATGTTACAATAATTTTTTGACTCTCTTATTTGTGCCTAACACCTTCTAGGTCATTCAAAATCACAGAATTAAAGACTTAATAGAATGGCTTGGATTGAAAAGGACCTTAAAGATCATCTGGTTACAAAGCCCTTGCCATGGGCAGGGACACCTTGCACTATCCCAGGTTGCTCCAAGCCCCATCCAACCTGGCCTGGGACACAGCCAGGGCTGGGGCAGCCACAGCCCCTGTGGGCACCTGTGCCAGGGTCCCACCATCCTCACAGGGAAGGATTTCTCCTGTAATTCCATGGCTGGAGGGTCACTACAGTCAAAACTTCCAGTACATGCACACTAAGAATATTTGTGTTATATCAATAGGAAAAGATGAATAATGAAGCTGCCATTCCCAAACAGCACAATGGGAATGGATTAACCCAAGTGCAGAATTTCAGGTCCTTGCCTGTCAGCCTTGTATTCATCTTAAAATATTAACTACTGGGGATCAAGGAAAATATCCTCATTAGGCTGTTCCTAGTACCTGCTGCTTCTTTTCTTTCTTTCTTTCAAAAATCATTGTTAGTAATGGAGAAATGTTCATTGCTTTCTTCTGGTGGTTTATCATTTCATGAAATTTCTGCTTTTTTCTTAGGCCTTAATTCTTAACTTCTATTAATAATTTAGAAAATTATTTAACAACAGATAGGTTAATAGATATTACAGCCCAAGTCTATTCATTTAGAAGCTGACAAATTTGCAGCAGGTCATAATTAGGAGCTGTAAGTCTGGGCATGCTCTACCTGCCCTTGCTGTCACAGATGCCAAATTTTACAGCTCTCAACACTTTGAGACATTTTCTGAGAAGGTTCAATAACCAACTCATCATTACAAACCCATTTCCTGCCCTCTGAGATCTTGCAAATGTAAACATGCAAGAGCACATGCATATGTACACACTGAAGTACCACAGTGCACTTGATACATATTTCAGGAGAACTAAGAAACAGATTAATTCCATGAAATTTACTTACAGGTTACAATTTAGTAAAGTTGCAAAGGAAAAATGTGATCCAATCCTGTATTGATTATGCTGTAACTGTTTCCCATTTTATCACTGCATGTTTCTTGCAGTGATAAAAATAATGCTAAACATGCTGGAAGTTTAGCAGGGTATGAAAAGGAGTTTAAAACAGGATACAGCTGGTGACAGGACTTACCTCTCTGAGTTTTGTCAGCTTCTGCATTCGAACTGGCTGAACTTGGATTTGAAGGTCTTTGAATGCTTTTAACTGATTGCTGGATTTATTACCAACAAAGCTTTTATCTTCCTCAGATGGTAATTTTAAAGGGCTTTTCTCCTTCTGTCCAGGCTCCAGGCTATCCCAGGACACAGCCCGTAGCAGAGGAGGACGCAGTCCGCACACTTTGAATTCTGCTTTACATGGAATTTTATGGTCCCTCATTTCTGGAACAGGAATTTTGAGCTTTGAGTCCATATTTCCTATTCCTGGTCCTGGTAGATGGCTTCTTAAAGGAACATCATTTTCTTTCCCTTTCTTGAGGAATGATTTGCCAAGTTCATTGTCACAAACATTCATGCAAGTATTAAGGGACACCCTGCCACCGTCACCAGCCGAAGGGGAGAATTTAGGTAAAGTATCCATATGTTTTCGTGGATCAAAGTTTTCCTTTTGCTCTGAGAGCTTCTCTTTGGAGTTTTCAAAGCCAGCAGAACGAGGAACCAACCTTCCCTGAGAAATCTTTCTTTGGTCATTCTGCCTTCGATCAATTAATCCTTTGGCAGCATTCTGAAAGTACAGGGACACACATGAAACAGAGAAACAAGTCCAGATTCCTCTTTTCCCCTGCCCAAGGACAGATTTTCTTTGTAAAAAGCCATTTCCTTTTCAGTGACATTTGCTTTTGAATATGTGCTATTAACAAAAGAAATAATTTTTAAAAGGCACTTGAAGAGTACTGATTTGGGAATCTCCTCTCTGAGCTTTTGAGTTAACCTCTCCCACTCCAGAGTCCATTACAGCAACCCTGCTAAAGCTCCTCAGCATCTTAGTGCCAGGCAAAGTCCAAACCACTGACATGCACCAAAATGGCTACAGAAGATATCTTTACTTACAAAGTTATTTAGTATATTGATTTTAATTGTGCTAGAGCAGAGTAGGATGGAAAGATCATATGGTAAGCCCACTGTCCTCTACTTCTTTTGCAGTTGCTTCATCATTTCTTGGAGCAGTGTAATTTTCTTTTCACTCAGGGAACAATCTTTCAGCATTTTTAGTCCCATCAGCAAGTCACAAGTGTGCTAAGACAAACTCTTCATGTGAAACACTTACCTCTGCAGTTTGCCTGTCCTCCTCTTTCACAATTCTGTTATTCTAGCAAAAAAAAGGTGAAAACACTGCCTTACAAGGTTATCTTTCACATCTATGCTACAAATGTTAGGTATAGACATTAATGGGTGAACTTTGAATCTCTTAATTTTTACACTGCTTGAAGCTTTTGTTTATGAAATAACTTTAGGGATTAAGTTTTTTCATAGATTCGGGTTATTTTGGG
Organism: Cisticola juncidis; assembly: GCA_013400215.1. Lineage (NCBI taxonomy): Eukaryota > Metazoa > Chordata > Aves > Passeriformes > Cisticolidae > Cisticola > Cisticola juncidis. The sequence goes on along the minus strand of VXBR01000286.1, from coordinate 84,985 downwards.
TGTTTTTCTATTTTCTACACTGAATAGACCTTCATGATCTTTCAGTTCTCGTTACCTCATTGATTGCTGCCTTCAGAGTAAACATTTATTCACCCCTTGCTGTACAGAGAAAATACCAGTAATCCAGTTTTGGTATATAAAATGGTATTCCCAACTTACAAATTTTATCAGGGACTAAAAGGGTAGCATGTTATAATATAGCACTGTAATAATCAGATTATTGCACAGACTATTCAGCTCTTACCTGCCCTGGAGACACTGACTCAATATTAGTGGTTGTGCATGCATCAGACCCTGAAAGATACACACATAATTAGGGCACATCCTGATATTTTGCTCTAAATTTTTACTGCTATATCACTAACAAACACATATATGCACAGTTTCCCATAATACATGAAGGACAAAAATTCAAATGCCAAAAGTACAATTAAAAAGGGGAAAAAAATCAAACACAGAGCAAGTGAAACATCATTGAAGCTTCTCAAAACTCTGTTATTGATAAAATCTAAAAAATAGAACACGTGAACTTGCAACACCACGGGAATAAAAATATAATAAAAAAGATCCATATGCAAAAAAATATTTTGTATGATGCATTTAGGAGGTTTATCACATTCAGATGCTTAAATCCACTCTTCTCAAGAAACACTAAACAAATACATTTTTGGTGATCTTTTTAAAGTTAAAATGTGAGCCTGCAAATGGATGGATTTCATGATCTTAGAACTTTTCCTCCCCTAATGATTCATGATCATTTTACCTGATGGAAGTGGAAGAGGGACAGAGCTGTTCCAAAATGCTATGGGTGAAACTTTAGGACTAAGAGCAGGGGAAACTGCTTCATTAAAACAAAGACAAAAAACAAAATCAAGAGGTGATTTTAGTTTCTAGGCTTCTACCTTGTGTATTTTTCGAATTCAGATGAGATTAAAATATCAATATTACAGTCATCAGTCACATGTTTGTCCAGAACCTGACAGGTTGTTTTAATTGCCAGGCTGTACTTGGCAATGAGGAGTTTAGAGTATGCTTCATGTCTTATACTTGTCAAAAGTGGATAATTTTTTATTTCTATTGATACAGAGAATCCTGTATTTTTATTGCTGCAGGGAATTTCTCTTTCTATTGATACAAGGAGTCCTTGTCCTCCTCAGTTTTCTGATACTGTAAGCACTGAGGAAACACAGCACAAGAAAAAATTAATGAGGAACTTAGGAAAAAAAAAAAAGAGGTGATGTATAGTTATAGGGGTTTTTTCCCCTCCAGAGAGTGTCAGGCCAATTCTAAGACAGAACTTGCTTTGAATTGGCATTTCAAAGCAAAATGAAAGTCCTATTTCATGGTAAAATGGCATTTTGTTCCAGTTTTCAAACACTTCATATAAAAGGAAAAATAATTTCAGCTGACATTCTAGAACAAAACACTTTATTCTGCTGTTTTCAAAGGAGGATCTGGTCCATTTACCTTAGTTTGTGGATATGTTCAGAATAAGAAGGAATGTAATTGTGTCTGGAGGCAATGTTTTTTCAGCAGGATGAATCTAGCCACTAAAATTTCATTTAAATGACAATTTGTGACCATTTTTCACTTTTCAATTGCAATACTTGATGCTTTCTTATTACACTGTTTGCAGTTTAACTTCACATCATTTTCCCCTGACACACCTGAGGACATGGATGGGTCCTTTCTGTTTTATGTGGAACCTTGTGGAGGACAAGAGGGATTCTGACCTTCAAATTAATCAAATGTATGGAAACAGCAGCAATGTACAGATTACAGCAGATGTTTGCCTTCACAGAGGTTTGAAGGAGAATATAAAATCTGTTTTTCAGGCTCTGCCCCTACCTGTGGGTGACTCTGGGAGGCTGCTTCTCGACTTTCTGCCTCTGCGTGTCAGGAACCTCTCACTCACTTTCTTTGCTTCTTCTAACAATTCCAGGTTCTTCTTCTTGTCTTCCTCGGAGATTTTGACATCTGGCAGTGGATCATTCACCAGATCAATCACATGGCCACTGTTGTCTGTGTAGAAAATGTCAGAATTAGAGCTGGACTTTGCATTTCCAGGTGTATTGTGGCGTGTGAGAGTAGCAAGTTCAAAACAAACCAGTAAATTTATACCTATAAATTTAGCTTTGAGCTTGCATGTAACAAAAATCCATGTCTGCTCCTTTCTAATGTTTACAATCTCAAACTTAGAGCAAGTCCTCAAACCCACAGGTAACCCATTAAGATTAATTCACTGTGATCAAAAACGCTCTGAATATGTCAAACTGGCTTTTCCAGCTGTGTCTCCAATGCAGTTCTTCTCATTCCTAAATAAAAGTGCTATTAGATCCATCTCAGCTAACAGCAATGGCATTTCTGTTGTAGACAGAATTTTTTCATGGTATTTTCATGTTCAGTTTTTCAAGGCTAAGAATCCACAAACTCACTCCACAAAGATTTGTGTGCTGTAGTTTTAACAATTAATTTAACACTTCATTAATCTGCAGCATTTAAATTGGTTGAAAACACTAAACTCTGAGCACCAATTTTTACAATTCTCCAGCCTATGATGAAGCACAGGAGGCAGGCAGCTGTCAGAAAGGTCCTTTCTGTGTGAGTCAGTATAAATGGCTTTTATGAGCATCTAAAGAACAGCCTGGATGAGGGGGAGGGAAGTCATCAGGTAATATGAGAAAAATATTTTAAAATTTGACAAGAGCCATCACAAACCCATCACTTTTCAGAAAAGCTAAGGATGGAAGCAAGCAGCAAAAACTCGAGGGCTGTTGGTTTGTGGGCGAGGAGTTGTTTCGCTGTTGGTTTTTTGATTGATTTTTTGTTGGGGAGGGAGAAGTCCTTTGACTATAATTTCCTTAAATTCATCTAAGTTTCAAGGATGTCATTCATACAGATTGAATATACTAAAGCAATCTATTTCACTGAAATATCTGTTTTGGTTTAAATTCAGATCTGTGTGTTGGAAGTTTGAGAGACACATTCCAGCAAAAGAGAGGCTCAAGTGTAGCAAAACCAGTATTTTGTATCCTATAAAAAATAAAGCCTGTATGTGTTGAGCCTTCTGAAAATGTGAAGCAAATGCACCAATTAACACCTTTCTGAAAGTAACAATGAGTGTATTTCCCTGAACTGGTCTGCATGCAGCCACTTACAAACTCAGATCACAATTCAACATCCTAGCAATGATCCCTGTGCCTGCATCACACAATGTGCACAGAGAAAAAAAGCTGTGGTCAATACAGTCAGACTCTCTCTATAGGTTTTTATTGCACATCACATTTTCTGGGAATACAGCCTGGTTGAAATGAAGAATCACTTCTTACCAACAGAAGTCAGTGAACTTGTTGAATTCCTGGTGGCACGGTTGGAGTGTCTCCTGTGAGGACTCCGAGGCCTACAGGGAAAAGTGGACAAACAAAAATTATGGAGTGTGGCATCAAAAAAAGTCCTAATTGCCTGTTAAATATTAATATTAATATTAAAAAGAAAGCCCTTCGATTCAAAAATGAAGACCAAAAGAATTTATTGCAGTTGCTCTCATCTCCAAACAACTGGAAAATGGAGGAGATTGCAGAAAGAAGGAAAATTGCAGAAATTGATCCGACAAAGGAATTCTAAAATTTGTTATTAATCTCATCCACTGTGAACCTGATTTCTCAGGAAAAAACCCTACAGTTCTTGAGATTATTACCATGACTTTAAAGTCTTGTAAGAATGGTATATAGCAAAAAAAAAAAAGGGGGGGAAAAGTCTTCCTGAATTGGTACTGCTTCTTAAATTAAATTTTATGGCTAAAATAATACCTTAGGCTCCCACACTGACACTCCCATAGGATCTTCCTAAGCTGCAAACCAAGTTAAAGTCTCAACCAACTGCAGAAATGTAAATGCTGATCCTGCAAATAATTCTGCTGTTGAAGGGCTACATATAAATTCCGAGTCTAAATTAATCTTGAAGTTTGGAGAAGCATTTGTATTTAAAAAATACAAATAAATTACAGATTTATGAAATATATTTTCTGATATGTTTTTCCCCCATATTTTCAGTTTAGTAGCAGGTCAATCAAATGAAAAAGCCCAGGTCAGATTTATCAGATTAAATATAACCCTAATTCAACTCAAAACTGAATGGAAGTTTTCAGTTCCAAACAGGATTACTATTTCAATTCAATAATTTTCACATATGCTTAACCTCATGGTGGTATTCTTGCCCCATCTATGTGAACAGGCCCAAAACTGCTTCAAAATCCAGCATTGGGCTGTATTACAGTGCTCAAATTAGATATTTAAGTTGTCCACCTCCATGAGTGGGGTTGGCAGGCTCTGTGTTCTGTGTAACTCCACTCTTTTAGTCTCAATTATATTCCTGTTCCTCCAACCTCAAAATGCCAAGGCAACGTGACCCAATCACAGAGATACAGCAAGGATATTTTCATACATTTCAGAGCAATGTTTTAGAAACTTAACTCCTGGAATTTATGGATGGATTGGTAATGTATTATATAGTACCTGTTAACCAGATTTTTATCAATTTCTACATCTGGTGTAAGATGAAGATTCTCTGGAAGAACAATAGAAGGTTTGCTGCATGTTGTCCCTTCCACAGTTGTGTCCTGAATGGTTTGTGACAAACAGAAAAATGCAGTTAAACAGAATTCAAACCACTGAACATTAACTCTGTGTAGAAAACAATGTGGATTCCTCAATTTACCTAAAAGAAAAAGTAATTGAAATAAGAGATAGTTAGCTGTAACTTGATAAAACAACTGTGAATTAGAGGCCTATACTTAAATTATTCAAAAGAGATGATGGAGACCTAGAATATCTGTTTTCTTTAAAAAGTTTTAATGCATGCAAGCTAAATTCAATAAGCATGGAGCCAATGAGAAAGCTTTAAAAAGGCAGTCTGGCTTTTCACACAGCAAACCATTCCTCTAGTGAAGTACATGATCCATATGCCAGTGAATTTATGAGCTGAATGCAAGAGTGAAAAGCAGCTCTGAATAACAGGGCTAAATTAAGCACACAAACCCTCCAAATGATAGTGATGTATAATGAATAAACACAGTATTTAAGTGTAAGACCCCAGAAAATAATTTAAAGTTATCTTTTTAAGATAACAGCTGCTTAAGAGCTCCATATGGTTTTCCCTTAAGTTACTTGGAAACGTTCTTTTTAAAATATAATTTCAATGTTTAATAAAATAAAAAAAAATAGGTGATAAAAGAAACTGGGAAGCTTGTAATGAACATTAATATGTGCTTCTCTGCTTAAGAATATGAGACCTTGCCTCAAGGACTTAATCCCACACCTTTGCATAATGATATCACTCAGCTAAAAAAAAACTCCATTTCCTGTGAGATATCACACATGGAGATGCATCTAATTGGCATAAAGCAATGTGGATATCTCACATGTATGAAAATGATTTCTTATGTATTCAGTATGTATTCAGATTAAAACAAAAAACAGCTGGAGGAAAAGCTTCCCAGCAGAGGCAGTATGCTGCTGTCAAGTGACTTGTACAATTTAAAGAATAATTTACAAATTCTCAAATCCTAATTGCTTCCATTAGGCATTGATATAAATGAGGGTTTTTAGTTTGTTATTTGGAATCTACAATTTTCTTCAAACTACATCCCAAAGCTTTACAAGAAACTCTTATAGCAGGTAAGAAAATCTGCTGCAATATCACTAATTTTGGCATTAACAGCATGAAACATGTAATGAGTCACAATTTAGCCAGTCAGTTTTGGACTCTGGAAGTGCTCAAAGCCAGGCTGGGTGGAGCTCTGAGCAATCTGGTCTAGTGGAAATGTCCCTGTCCATAACAGGGATCTGCATGACCTTTAGGGTCTCCTCCATTCTAAACCATTCTGTTCTATTCCATAAGGAAGCTGTTTCTTACTTGTCTGCTAATGTCTATAATTTACCATAGAACTCCTTGAAATATCTCTCTCAGTGCTGCATTTTATTCCTGCTGAAATAATGCATTTTCTGGTCAAGTCAAAGGCTCTGTAAGTACTTGGAAAATGGTATAACATTAAAATACACAGCATAATTTTCTACCTCTCAAAGGCAATAAATATGCCTTGATCTGAACACCTGATTTAGGATTCTTGATTCTACTATAAATAGCATTTTTTAAACTAAAATAATCTTTTTTCAAGCAGCTCCATACTGCCATACTCATAATTCTCATATGAGCTTTCTTGGCAAGTTCACTTTGTCAGTCACAAGAGAGCAGGCAGGGAACATGCCAAGAAAACACTGTGAAGATTTAAATTTAGGAAAAATATCCTTGTAATGCTGAAATGTTAGAATCCCAAAGCATATGTGATTCAAATGCACAAGTGACATTTTACCACAATAACATGAAAACAAGTTTTGGTAATATCCTTGAAAATGTTAAAAAGTAACAATATATTTTGTCAATGACAAAGTTTCAGGTGACTCCCCTGCTTGTGCAGCAAAGCAGCTGAATACACATGCACAGTGTTTATACTGATCTCATGACTGCCAAAAAGCAAAAACTTCTGAATGATGTAACATCAGCCTTGAAGTCACTCAAGCCCATTTTAGGACTCTAAAAACAGCTCATTAGGGAAAAAAAAGGAAAAAAAAAATTAAAAAAGGGGGAAGGAAAAAAAAGAGGCTGCAGCCAAGGCTAGTTCAGGTCAGGTAGAAAACATCAATCCTGGTCAGCAGCTTTAGGAGTTCAGCATCTACACAAGTGAAACCTCATGGCCCTGTGTTGTCCAGGAGGGGCAGGAGGAGCCAGAGCAGGAAGCTCTTTGCAGGGCCAGCTGGCTCCAGTCAAAAGGAATTGTTACAGACAGAGGAGTGCTCAGCCTGCTCTACACAAGTCATGGAAGAGAAGCTTTCACAGGAAGCTGGAGTTGCCTCAGAGTTGTACAACTGCACAGGGATGACACAGAAGATTTCCCTCACCCTCCCATTTGTGTGCCTTTAACTCTGCTCCCTTGGCAGCTTCCAGCCCAGTCTGCTCCTCAGCTATTCCCAGCAGTTGCCTCATCTCCTCCTACCAGCACTTCCCTGCTACCCAAATCTTGGCTTCCTTTTTGTCCCAAGCCCTCTCCCCCAAAAAATGTAGGGTAAAACTGACTCCACTTCTGTGGCTGAGATGGGAACTGCTCCACAGGGGTGACCAGGAGCCATCCAGACTCACAGGGAGGTGTGTGCCAGGCTGAGAGGGTGGCACAGGCAGTTTGGACCACAGCAGAACAGCCAAGAGGATCAGGGATTTGCAGGGTGGGGTCAGAACCTCCAGACACTTCAGCTGTTCAGTTCTACCAGGTCCCCACTAAGCATACAGAGACTGTGCTTCTGAAATTTTTATAGTCCAGACAAATTTGGATGATTTTCACATTAATGGGATGGTGAGGGGGAGAGGAATACAAAGATACCCTGCTGAAAGATCTACCATGCCAAACAGATGACAGAGCTTCATTATACAACATCTGAATTCTTAAAAGCACTGGGGGGAAAAAATAAAACAGGAAAAAGAAAACCCTTTGCACACCTGGCCATATTCTTAGATATTAATTAAAAGTCTGGACTCAACTTCAGAAAAAAACAGGCTGCTGTAAGAAATACCAAAACGAAAACCCACATTTGTTTTCTCAAAATGAATTGGAGGCATAGAACCCAGGTCTTCCCATAAGGTAAAAGTATCATCATACTTGAAGCATGCAGAAAGCTACATGTGATGTAAGGTTCATTTTCTTTTTGTCAGAACTGTTTTATAGTCTGTATTGGGCATTTGGGCATGCAGGGAAAGGTGGGGAAGAACCTCCTGAAACAGCAGGAGGAAGTTGTCAGACACCTGACAGCACTTTAGATGAGGTGAAATTCCAGACTTGGAAAATTTTGTGGAATGGCAAAAAACAAATTCACCAGCTTTTAGTTCCTTCTGATGCAAGCCCTCTCCTTGCTTGCATGTCCTTATCTCAAAGTAATAAAATGTTTTACTTAGAGTGACTTACAGTAATGCTGTAACTTGACCTGCAGCAAGAGCCAAGAGTGACAACAGCTATGAACAAAATCAAAATTCCACAGCATTGGCTAGTGGCAAACCTTACGAGCAGTGTGTTGGTTAAAATCACTCCACTGCAAATTTATGCCTAAAAATAATAATTTCTCTAAAATGGAGCATTTTGCACAGTGAACTGATTCATGAACTATCACATTACCACAGTTTATTTATGACCCACATCTAAAAGGCCTGGAAAATGTATTAAAAATTTAATGCTTTTATATTAGGAGGCTGGAAATTTTCATTTCTCCCATTTGACAAGAACATTCAGGATGAGAATCACTGGTGTCTGCTAGATTTTCGTATTTTTCATCTTTGGGTATGTTTTATACAGCAAGTCTTTTCTACTAAACTACTTTTCACATCGGTGAGTTAAAAAAGCCCAATAAAATTTTCTTGAGCTGATATATGCTATCAGATGTTAGGCTTGATGAACTTATACTCAACTAGGGTGTTTATCTTGAGGCAGGAAATTACCACTCAGCACCATGTGCAGTTCAGATGGAAAGCAGGACAAATCAGAGCAGAGCTCACTGCTGACAATATTTTCCAACCATGTTAAAGCAGCGGATGTTTTCACCTAAAGTCTGGAATGTGGTGTCCTCAAACCCAAGGACAGTGTCACATCTTGAACTGAGGATGTGCCAGACTGTAAATCCTCTCTTTCTTCACACCAGTTTGTGTAAAAATGAATGATTTGGATAACCTGTGGTTTCTTAATCACAGTAAGGTTCTTTACTTCAGCTAAGCTAACAACTGAAAAAAAATCCAACCCCAGTTTATTAAAACATAAAGCTACTTTTTATCTGTGAAATAAATTATTGAAAAGGGGGAAGACTCATCTGTTTCTGATTTTTTTGTATTTATCTGGAAGGGAAACACATAAAAACACGTAGATGTCACACAGATTTGAAGCAAAGTGATGAATATGCCTGGGGAGCACCCACATGCCCTCTGTATAGTTCCAGTGTAATTCAGCTACTGCTGTGGCAAATAAAGCACTGAGGAAGACTACAAACCAAAAAAAAAACATTTCCATCTTTTACACACACATGAGTTGCATAACATCCTCTATAGCTGCAAAAACAACACTAATTGTTCAAGTGCAAGCCTAAGTTCTGTTCTCCAAGTTGAAAGTTTTCTTGAATAACATCAGAAAGGATATTTTTAGACAGCTTTGATATATGCTGTCTGTTCTGAACCATTTATAATCCTCCAGATCAAAATGATAATCAACTGCTGGAGCAATTTAAGTTCTGATCCCTCAGGCTATAAAATATTTGAGGATTTCAACTGAAGGGTCCTTCACAGCTTCATCAATTAAGCACAACACCCTAATACAGAGCAACAAATAGATGAGATTTTATAAACCCCTCAATACACACAAACAGGTTTCAGCCTCAGATTTCCAGCAAGTGTCAGAGAACACCTTTGTGAGTAGGAGAGCTTACTTTGGCTGGAGGAGAGCTGCTGTGCTGGGCCTCTTGGGCTTGTCCCTTGTCCTCAGGGAGGGTTGGCATGGTGGGCAGAGTGAAGCACGTGGAGCTCAGTGCAGACTAACAGGACCATGCACTGCTCAGTGTCTGGAGTTAGACTGGAGGCATAAGCGCTGCGAGGCCTCGCGATCTGCAGGCTGGGTTAGATGCCAAAAATACAAATCAAATCCTTTTAAAACTCTCTGCTCCAAAACTGAGATCACTTTACAATAACAAACAGCATTAAGGTTTAAAATTAAAAATGCTATCTTGTGTTTTATTAACTAAAGCTTTCAAGGTCAAGTACAACTTAGCAAATGCATTCAAAACAGACAACCTTCTGTTCTTGTTGCTATTTCCAGCTCTTTCCTCCATTTTACAATTTTCATTTTGTCACTCTGGTGTGACCAAACTACCTTCTCTAAATATTCTTTAAGAAGTAAGCAACATCCTGGATATCATAGAACAGCAGAATGGCTCAGGTTGGAAAGGGCCACAGGTCTAACCTCCCTGCTCAGGCTGGGTCATCCCAGAGCACAGGGAACAGAATTGCATCCAGAAAGTTCTGGAGTATCTCCAGCAAGGGAGACCCCACACCCTCTGGGAAATCTGTTCCAGTGCACAATCACCTGCACAGCAAAGCAGCTTTTCCTCATGTTCATGTGGAACTTCCTGTGCATCAGTTTCTGCCCTTGCCTCTTGTCACCACCAAGCAGAGTGTGGATCCATCCTCTGACAGACACTGCTAAGGTTCCTTCCCAGTCATCTCTTCCATAAAATGCCTTTCAGTAACTAACAGCCTCAAGGCTACAGATCTCAAAGGACCAAAACTGGAACCCTAGAGGATGGCACTTCTCCTTTGAGCAAGGTGAATTGTGCAAAGACTTGGTGTACTTCTGCACAAGACAACAAGGTGCAAGACTTCCTAAGCAAAAGAGCAGAAATGCCCCAAGAGGGAAAGATAATCCCTACCTATTAGCTGAGAGAATTCTTGTTATTAGTACCAAGGGGAGGCACTGCATTCACAAGGACAACATCAGCATGAAAGCCTGTCCCAAAGCCTGAGGATGCAGTGCAAAGCACAAATCAGTCCTTAGAGTGGCAGTGGATGGGCTGCAATACTTACTGTGACACCTGCCCAGGAATCAGGGAGCTGTCCTCATCAATACATCAGTGTAGTGTGCTCATCAATGCACCAGGGTCCTCAGCAATGCACCAGGGTCCTCAGCAATGCACCAGGGTCCTCATCAATGCACCAGGGTCCTCATCAATGCACCAGGGTCCTCAGCAATGCCTCACTGCACTTCCCGGCGCTGCCTGCAGGTGACACACACAGCTGAGACCCCCTGGTGCACACACTGCTGTCCCCACCAGCAGCTGCACTGGAAATGAGCTGCTGCAGTTCTCCCTTCCATTTCAGGGTGGGCAAAGAAAGGTACTCAGGAACATTTACTGAGTTTATTGAGGTGGCTGATTGCATCTGTCAAAATACATCTGTTGCTTTAAAATAAAAGCATAAAGGGGCAAAAGCATTCACAAGAAACACTGAAGCAGTCAGTAGTGACAGGTGCCTCACCTCAGCTCACACAGAATAAATTCTGTGTTGTAAAAACTACAGAAAGTGTGAAAACTTTGGACTACAGAAGCAGCTAAGACTCATGTTTTTATTAGGTTTATTTCACATTATGTTGAAACTTATTTTTCTCTTTCACTAGAAGAGGAATACAAGGCCATCTCACATGAACTTTAAAGCAGAATGAATAGATTGTAAAAAAATGATCCTACACAAGTATTGGTGTGTTCAGGAAAAAGTAATGATATCACTGCAGTTCCTCAGTCACAACCATGAAAAAGATTCAGCCCATGTGGCATCGTTATGAAGACCAAGATAGAGGTTCTTTTTGAACAGTGGGATAAAGATTTTTCAGAGCAGTGTATGCTGTAGGGACAGCATGTTTCAAACTTTTCTAGAAATGTTGTACCTGCTACAGGTGATTTTTCTAACTCCACAAAAGTGGTAGTTCCTGTTTGTATCATGACTTTACCCACCTCTGACTTCAAATAAGAGTAGACACTTTCTATGAATAACATCTTTACAAATGGTTATTAAGGCAAAACAATTTAAGTCCCTAATATGATGGGAAAGACATATTTATGATTAAGCATATTTTAATAAATCCACAGATTAGACAGATAGCAGTAGTGCTGAACATCTGTGTGTTTTAACAATTAAGGTTTTTTGTACCCAGTTAACAACTACTGGCAGCACATGAAGCTGAGATGGAAACAAAATGATTTAAAGTGACACAGACTAGCTTTTCATCTCTGGGACAAAATCCTGGCATCCTCCACAACTTCTGAGTTTTCAAGAACTCAAATTCAACTTAAATAAAACAAACAAACAAAAAAAACCAAATAAACAAATAAAAAAAAAAAAAAGAAAGCGAGAAATAGATAAATCTAGTTGTTCATCTAATCCCTCTTAGTGTTTGCCTTATCAATTCATTATGGTTCTGATAAATTCAACCCAATTCTGGGCCTGAAAAATCAGGAATGTTTCAAGTCATGGCCAAAGCATGTTTGCAGTCCTACATGGAATTGTAGAAGCTCTTGCACCAAAGGGGTTCATTCCCAGTCTTAGCCAAGTTCTTAGTACACACTTAATGGAAAAAAGTAATGCAGCTTATCTTGAAACAAGAAAGAGCTATTAAGCACATCAAGTTTCAGTTCGTTTTTCAGATTTGAAAAGCAAAAAATCTTTAAAAGAAAAAGAAATAAATCAGCAGGCTTGTCTAAGAATAGAAAGGGACAAATCCCAAGCTGTGTTGTCCTAGAGATGCAGCACAGAAAGTACAGCCAAGGGAAAATGGAGGGTAGAAAGATGAATTTATGCCACCTTAACAACCCCCAGATTTGGAGTGGACTGAGTTCAGGCTGTCTCTGACACAATCACAGCCCTACTCTCATTTCCTTACAGAGCTATCTTGCAAGTAGGAATAAGCTTCAAATCTCTGTGCTGATCAGCAGGAAAATCTCTTCTTCTGACTTTGTTTTTTCCTGATACCACTCCAGAAAACCCCAGTGCTGAGGACTACACTGGAGCAGAGAAAGCTTGCACATGATTATTCATATTCTTAGGCTTCTTAAATCAAACACCATCTTTGCACATCTTGTCTGCATTGCTGCAGTCCACTACACTGCCAAAGTGAGGGGTACTGCATGTATACATTCAGTATAAGGATGCAGTTCAATTTATAAACTATATGATCTACAACTCCAAAAGTATGAACTTTCTGTCTGAAAGCTTAGTTTTAACCTGTGCAGTGTTCCTAAAGTCAGTAGCCCAGATTTTTAAAAGACTTTTTGATGTTTACCCAGCACAAACATCATATATTGTAAATGCAAATGGCTATAACCATGCCCTGAAAGGAGTTCTGCCATTTTCTGATCAATTACTGCCTTCTAATATTGGTAGGAAAGGCAAAGGTTTAGAAGTGATGGACACTTAAATGCGAGTGAATGAATCTTCCACCACTGCTGCAGTGACCTCACGCCCCTTTAGTTGGGCAATGAAAACAGCCCCAGTAAATGTCACATGGAGTCAAAATGCACAGAAATAGGGGGCTTTGTGAAAACACCCTACAAGAATTAGAGGAGCCACCTGCATCTCAGAAATGTAGATAGAAAACAAAAAAATGTCCTTGAGAAATTTACATCACTGGCAGGTACATTATTTTTTTTTCAGCAGAGCTTTAGGGCAGAGTGCAGCCTTGGGGCTTACAGAATTCCCACCTCTATTTACAAATCCAGCTGACAGCCTCACTGAGCCCTGAGCTAGAGTGTAGAGAGCAAGACAAGCCTGGTCCTAAGCCTGGCTCACCTGCCAGCTCAGGAGCCTTTGGAACCATTCTGCCATGAGCTTTGCCAGCTTTGTCTCCTTTCCACAAGCACAAACAGGTTTCAGCCAAAGAAGGAAATGATATGTTAATGATATGTGCAATGCAGTGAGGCACCAACTGAAACACCTGTAATTATTGGCCCTGAAGACACTGAAAAGAGATTAAAAATACACCTGCACTTAAAAACAGTCAAGGTGCATGAGCACATAATAGCATCCTAGTCACTATGATAATTTGAAGATCCTGTTATTTCTATTTTAATGTCTTTCTTTTCTTCATTGATCGAGCCCTGTCTGGCCTGCCTCCATCTTATCAAAGGATGTCATTACATTATTATAGTGTCTTATCAAAGTAAATGATCTCCCCCCAAAACTCCATTCTTTCAGAAATTGCAGGAGCTTCAAAATTATCTTTTAAAATGAAATACTTGTAGAGATTAACTCACATGTCACAGGCAGAGTGGATGTGGGTGAAGATCTACAATCTCAGTAAGCACGAGCCTTGTGCACCTACAAAATGAGTTAAAAAACAAAAACAAATTACCTGTCTAATTCACCAAATTCTGCTCATTCCCACACTAAGAGGAGACAACCTAAAGAAGAAAAGGAAGAGAAAGAAAAGAGAGGATGGAGTGCTTTTGAACATTTTGGTCTGTTATTATAAACTTACTGCTTAAAATAGTTAGGAAAAAAAAAGATCCCCTGAGCTCAAATTTGTAGTCAGATAGAGATCAGTGAATGCAGAGAACTTTCTTCTACCACTGTGGAGGCTTAGAGTACAATCTCCAGGAAATGGAGATCTGGGAGCTCTATTCCATAAAAGGGAAAAGTATTTAGAGGCCCTTGGCTTTCAGTGTGTTCTCTCTGCAACTCATTTTACCACAGCAGAGAAAGTTCAGTGTGATCAGTTCACTTCCCCTGGCTGAGTCTGTGTCAGTGAAGGCTCAGAGAAAGGTGCTTTACTCCACCTCCCCTGATGCTGGGCACCTGACCCCAAATTATCTGCCACATCTCAACAAGGGGACACAAAAAAGAGCAGCAATAAACAGTTTAAAAAGCATTTTATTAATATTTCTTGACCTCATGCTGCCTGTGGTCAAGTCTCCTGTGTCAACAACAGGAGTTGCTTGCTCATGGATGCAGCTGAACTGCACAATTCTGGGTGGCTTTTTGTAACTTTTATCTTTGCTGCCCTGTAAAGGGGTTGTAAAATGTTACCATATTAAAAAAGTTACCTTTTAGCACTCCTTTTTGTATAGCTGTAAAAATAGATTGAATTCATGTAACATTTTGAATTAGGTTTTTCAGCTTTGAAGTACTTAAGACCCAGCAAACTGCCTTCAAACAAAGTCTAAGCAAAACAGGGTCTTTTTCTTATATTTGTACCACTAACGTGTTTTCAAAGACAAAGTGTGATTATAGCTCAGGATATTTGTTGACATACATTAATAATCCCCTAAAATTTAAAAAACCCAAACCCACAACACAAAAAAACCCACCAAACAAACCCCATAAAAACAGATACAAAAGATCTTAATAGAAACACTTTGAAATTTTGCATTAGGACTCCAAGACCTTTGTATAATAGGAACATTCACTGGGAAAAGGAAAAAAAAAATCCCCCAACTGAAGCTGACTCATGTTCATTCTTGCCCTTTGTCACAAAAGGTCCTACGTGGAAACTGGAACACATTTTCTTTATTGTCTGCAACACAGGAAAAAAATTGACTAGTAGTTTCCTACTGCATCTCATTTTTATGACAAAAGAGTGGTTTTTAATGTTAAATACTTAAGTTGGCAAGATATTAAGATGCTGCTTCAGCCAGTTTACCAAACCACAGTCTCTAGCCCCAGGATCAATATCAGGTTATCACCTCTGTGATAACCTGAATGATGTGAGCTCCACCCTCACTAACAACTGCACAAGGCAAAACGTGGAAGACAAAGTGGTGCTTCTGTTTTTAGGATACAGAACAGCTCCACTGGGGCATGCAAAGTGTATACACAACCACTGTGTGAATTCAAAGGATCTGTTCTCATTCTGAGATGGATTTCTGAGTATTGAGATTCCTGAGTGACTTTAATAATATTTCTTGACAATCAGAACACTTCCAGGTTGCAACCTCAGGGACAAGACAAACGTGAATAATTCTGTCACAAAACAGTTTAAAGGAAGAGACTAGCAAAAGCTGATGGAAAAGAGAATTTCTAAAAAACTTCCCTCAAATTCAGTGGTTACAGACTTGCTTGGAGCTACAAGTTACACATGCTGCTCTGTAAATCAAGTCGTACATGACAGGAAAGAATCTCCTTTTCTGCTTCCTGTTTTCCTCATAGCTCAGGAACACATAAAACTGGATGGTTTTCAATAATGTGCTTGAATGAGAGAAAGGAAAAGTTAGATCAGGCAGAAAGTAAAATGTTTTGATGCATGTCCAGCCTGACATGCATCCTGGGAGGAATCTCCAGTAAGGGGTAGTTATGACACTGTTAAGACTGAAAATGAAAAGGTTTGGAGGTGAAAGGTGATGCTGTTCCCTTACCAACAAGACCAACCCCTACAGCAAGGCATTTGCTTTGGTTAGGTACCAAAAATTCACATCAGAGTTTAGAGAAATCTGAAAACTCTAAAAGGGTTTAGTGGAAAATGTATTCTGGGAGTTCTGTACTTAACTCCTAGAGGATCCTGCCTGGTCCCAGCTTTAGCTTTTCCTTGAGACATCAAGAGAAAAGATTTCACTCACAGGCAATTGTTTCAATTTAGCTGAATGGAAATTTAAGACTTACTTAAAGATCATAACTGTGTTTGAAAATAGCACTTTTCTTCCTGTAAAATGTCAGCTTCATTTGTTTCAGCAATGTTTTTACAGTATCTGGATTTTTAGCAGTGTTTAGATTTACTTCTCTTGCAGCAAAGCATCCGGAGGAGTGGCTTACAATGACTTTTTCTGGCTTGCAAGAATTCTAGGCTCAGTTTTGTGCTGCAGACAATCAGCAAACAGATGAAGAATGTATATTTTTGAAACACTGAGGAGCAGTATTTCACTACCTTTTTAGAATCACATACCCAGATTTTTAAAAAAGGGTATTTCTTTTAGGGTAAGGCTATTTTAAACAGCCTGAAAACTTCCCAAGTCC
>VXBR01000286.1:8229-64030 GCA_013400215.1 Cisticola juncidis | reverse complement strand
AAAAAAGAAAAAAAAAGAATAAAAGGACAATTGAACCTTTTATTTTTCAAGTATCTTTAAAAGCAAAGAAGTAAACCTTCTCTTACACCATCCACCTCAAAAGCACCTCATCCATTCTATTTGTCTTCCAGGTATTAACCCTGAGGACCTGAAGGAGAATTTAACCATCTGCTTCTAGTTCCCTCACCTCAAGGAAACGCTGATGTAATTCTGCATGGACCCAACTGAAGTCAACAATTCCCATGTGCAACACCTTGGATGTGTTATCTTTCCCAAAGCTAACCTTGGATGATTAAAGTGAATGAAGTACATAGTTCTTCCTGCTTTTGCCCTCTTCTCAGCAAGAAGAAAAAAATGCCTGCTTTGGCTGCTTGCTAAAATTCTAGATTCAGGTTCTTTACAATTTTCACTCTAATTGGGAAATTACCATTATTGGCTTTCATCTTCTAGAAAGCATGGTAAGAAAAATGATTTCTCATTTTCTTTTAAAAGGCTACCAGATACAACACTTTGAGAAGACATACTTGGCTAGCCTTATTTCTGCCATTTTCAATTATTGTTCTTCAAAACCTAGGACTAGGAAAATGAATAATAAAAATCAAAGCTATCAGAACAAGAGAAGAATTTTTATGCCTTAACTGGCACATACTGTACCAAAACCCTACATTTTTCTGGGTAATTAGACAGTTCAGAAAAAAGCTTTGAGGAAAACAACAGCTCTGCTCTTCTGGAATAGCACAAGCCAAATGCAGCAAAATGTTCCTCATGTCCTTTGTCAAAATCTTTCCCTGATAAAATTATTTAGCCAACACCATTCCATTCCTGATTATATCCAGGAGCTGATCCAAAAAATCATCTACCAGCTTTATGCACAATCTCCTCTCATCAACATCTTAAAAAACCCCACACTCATTTGGTAGGGTTTTATCAGTGTTGTGCACAGGGAGGCCCTGGGGAAGAGATGAGCACAAACCAGAGCACTAATTCTTCAAGGAAAGAGAATTCTATGCTTTGGGGGCTAGATTTCACATCCTAGCTTTGACATTTTTACCTCAAAACCCCAAATGAAAACAGGGGATGTGAGAAGGGCATAAAAGGAACAGAGTTACTCATATTCTGTGAGACTTTAAACAAATTCCAGGACATGCCATGGGTCAAAATTTGCCACAGAAGTATCAGACCTACTGCAATTGTCTGTGTTTTTCAGGGCACTCCATGTCTGCAGTAAGAGCAGGGAGTAAAACATGGAATTGCATTTCAGCCCCTCAGTTCACAACCAGCAGTGCAGCTCTGGGGCAAATGACTGAGTTTGTACAACATCTCCTGTTCCTGCAGCTGCTGACAGTCTGAGATCTTCTGGGAGAGGAACAAGGAGACAAAGTGAGAAAGGAGCAGCAATCACATCTTGATACTGAGCTAAACCCACCTGAATTCACATTTCTTAGTCCTGTTTCATTGCACTTTATAAGCTATGCTGGAACTCAGTATTGCTGTTGTCATCACTCTAAGCAATTGTGATGTGTATCTAATTACACTAATTTTATAACTTTATATATGATGAGTCAAAATGGCATTCTGTATTTGCCTCCTTATAAGCAATTTTACACAGTAAGTATGCAGTCATACACATTAAGATTTATTACCTGGACTTTTTCTTTCTTTATGTCAAATCAAGTCAACAAGGTTGCATAAATAATGGAACCCATTATTTTAAGTTTAAAATAATTGTCGAAAAACACGGAATGAAAGAGATTCAGCAATTCTAAGATATTAGGAAATAAAAAAACTACAAAACCAGGTAAAGTATTTAGAAAATATCTCTTAAAAGAAAATACAGGAACTCATTGTAATTTAACAATACCATAAATCTACATAGATAAGACTCATCTTTAGAAGAAATGCCAAAATACCAATGCTTGAAAAGTCTTACTGCTAATCAAAGTTTTGGGGTTTTAGAGTGCCTCTGGACAACATTCTGGCAGATGCCAAGGAAAAAAGGTTGTGCCTTATCTACCTGAGGTAATGGAAGGCAAATAAAAAGCCTTAAAGAGGCTGAGATCAAAGCACACAATGAAGGATGCTCATTCTTTCCAAACACCTCCTTCAATATTTTGATGTTGACCTTGAGCTGCTTTGTTATTCTGCCCAAACAAAACAAACTTCTGATTTGAAGACTGATTGCTTTATAATTTTATTATCACTTAAGACTTTCATCCTAGTTCCTAACTTTTAGATAATAACCATCCTAGACAAGAAATTAATGTAATATATTATTACTAAATAGATCCAGATGCAAGAATGATAAATTAATACAGGACTGTCCAGCAGTCTAAACTTTGCTATTTCATTAAATTCCTTTACAGAAATCAACAAGCATTTTAATACAGGCAACATGTATTTTTCAAGGAGAGGTTTTGACAAAATTTGCTATCAAGCATCTCAAGGAAACTGCTCCCACAGGAAAAAAGAGAAATTTCTCCTGTAACTGAAGGAAGAAAAGAAAGGACAGAAGTTGTTCTGTGAGCTGCCGACATGACACTTCCATGGATACTGAGGTGTTCAACACAGTCCTGAAGAATCTGGAAAAGTGGTTCTCTACAAATGATGAAAGCTGAGGTGGGAAAACCAGAGCTAAAGACAGCCAAGGTAGTTTATGTGACACTGAGCACCTAAATAATGAAATGTCAGGTGAAAAAGGCAAATTGATAGACATAAGGAAAAAAAATACACTTAGTTAAATAAGAGCCCATCATTACATTTTACAAATCCAGAAAGAGATCGGTAATTTTGAAAGTTCTCTGAGAACAGCATTCAGCAGCAGGCAAAAAGGCAAAAATGTTAACAGTTACTAAGAAAGAGCTGGAAACAGCACAGAGTACGAGACCAAGCCTTTAAAACAGTCCTAGTCACATCAAACAACCAAAAACCCAAGAACCAAACAAAGCAAGCACACACACCACCAAAAAGAACAACAGACCCCCAACAAGATAAAAACAAATGGTTGATGGAAGAAAGACTGGTCAGTAGTTGCAAATGGTTTCCATACAAAAAAAGAGAGTTTTGGATTGAAACAGGTTAGAAAGGGATGAACAGACTGAAGAGTTTGGCCTTTAATTATTTGCTGTCAATTCCTCACAGTACATGTGGATAAGAAGGCCAAAAGCACTTACTAGGTAATTGTTTGGATAGAAAAGAAGTTCCTTCACAACAGTTTACAATTAAATAATTCAATTTGTTACCACAGGAAGCTGAAAAGTAATTGGAGCACCTAAGTCAGTTCAAACAGAGATCAGATGAATTCAGAGCAGAGGTACAGCAGTAATTCCAGACCTGGAGAGGCCTGAGCTGCAGCTGGTTGAAAACAGTGAGTGTTGAAGAAGGGTTTGGCTTTTGGAGTAGCATGAAATGATCCTTATGTGGGATCAGATTTGCAAGACCTGCATGGGCAGCCTTTATGTTCAGTGGTGGAAGCAGCTTCACTTTCTGAAAGAAACTGATTGAGAGAAAGTAAACAAAGGGAAAGTGCTTTCTTGTTCATCATGAGTAATTGATAATGCTGAAGAGATGGATGGACAGAAGAAAACAATGGGAGCAAAGGACTTTTTCTTACATTTTTCTAAGTAATGCAAACAGTACATTCTGAGACCACTGCCAGGACAATACTGTGCTGGATTCCTAAGCAGCTTCCATGAAGAGGTCTCAGTCTGAAGAATGTCTGGCATCTCCCTGCTTTGTCACATTTTAGATTCTTGCAGATGAGCAATCTTCAGATGTTTTAAGAGGCTGTTTGGGTGGCAGGTCACTGAAAATGTTTTCGGTTCTTTCAGATGCATCATAGAGAAAGAATCTCACAGGAGAAATGACAGTAAAACAGCACTTTCCAAACATTGTTGTCTTACACACACAGGCACATTTGCTTGCACACACACTAAAAAACATTCCCAATTTTATGGGAACTCCCATTTGTCTTCAATACTCTTTAATAGAAGACACAGGTGCAAATCAATAAAGAAATTTCCAGAAAATCAAGAAGCTGAGACTGGCATGAAGGTTTACATGGCTCTTGATTATGAAGTATCATTGCTGTTCTCCATCTTCTTCCTACTTATTATCCCTGAATCCCAGAACAGCCCAGGTTGGAAAGGACCTTGAAGGATTGACCTGCCCAATCCCTTATGGGAAAGGAGCCTGGATGAGATTATTGAGCATGTTCTCTAACTGAATCTTGAAAACCTCCAGCAATAGGGACACCAGCACATCCCTGGGGAGGCTGTTCCAGTGAATGATTGTTCCCACTGGAAAAATGTGTCCTTTTTTTTTTTAAGATGACACCTCTCCCTGTCACATATATTCAGCTGTACAGTGCTGCCTACACTCCTGGTCCAAGCCTCACGTGTGGCTGAGTCCGAAAAAAACAGGAGAATAATCTCAGACCAAATCAACAGCACAAACTGGAGAAATGTCTTAAGATGCTCTTGCAGCACCACTGTTTTTTTCTTACAGGATATATAGCAGTAGGAATAAATCTATTTTCTGGGATAGAGGCTTGAAATATCTCTTCCCTTCCTCTAATATTTCTTACTAATTCAGCCAGTATAAACATCAGGTTTTAGTAGGCAAAGAAATATAAAAAACAAAATATAAGACTGGTCTAAGATACAGTGGATGGTCTTCCCCCCTCAGATATTAAAAACCTGAAAAAGGCCACATGACTTCACAACTCTAAAAGCTATTTTACACTGTAAGTATTATTTCCTTTGTGTACTTGTGTAAAATAAATCTATAACAGAAATTCCACAATAAGGTTGCTTTAACAACAAAGATAATGGATATTGTTCTAAGCTCTCATTCACTATGGCTACATCCTCCATCATAGATGCACAAGACCAAAACAAACTGCATTTAATTCTTGTCCAGCTGATTTTGTAAGAAATCTACTTTCTTTTCCACAAAGCACAATCAAAGCTTCCACTCACTACAGAAAGAGACAAATTTCCAGTGAAAACTTCCACTCTCTCCTCTGAAGAGACAAATTGTACATTTTGGTTGCCACTAAACCTGCAAGTGTTCCCTGTGCTGTTTTGCTGCAGCAGGATCATGCCTTTAACCTTGGCAGGTCATACCTTGTCCTGTTGTACAGCTTGCAGGACAGGATTAATCTGGGAAGGCTTCCTGATATCAGATCCTGGGAGTACAGGTAAGTAAAGGAACATGACAAACAACTCTTCCAACACCCAAAAGCCAAATCTTCACCTCAGCATCTCCCTTCCCCTTGAAGCTCTTGAGCTCAGTTTTGCCTAAGGCATTGTGATTTGATAACCATGATGAACCTTTATCTTATTTGCTTGTGTCTCTTTATCAATTCAGTTAAACTGAACTCCACCTTTGCATTAGTCCTATTAATTAGAGTTGACATAAAGAAATCAAAACTTGCTAAGCTGAGGAAGCAATTGTTGTCACACAGACAATGCAGATACCTGCTTTTACTAGTCAAATGGAATTGCTGTTTTCATTCCAAGACTCATCAGTTTGGATATGGCTGGAAGCAGTTGCAAAATGCTGATCTAAGATCTCTTTTCAAGTGTCCCTACCAAAACCAGTAACACCAAAGTTGGTGTTTTCTGTGGAGGGAAGGATAAAGAGAAGAGCCTAGACCCATCTCATTCTGTTCATCAGCTTCAACACTAAATCATTAACAATGCCACTTGCCTTCAACAGATTTAGAGGCATGAGAATGTGTAAAAGGGAACCTTTCATGAGGACTCACTTTAGCCTAAGGTCATTTGTCTCCTGAAGTTTTCTGTTAGTTTGGTTTGGGGTTTTTGTTTGTTTTTTGAATCAATTTAAGTTCCTGTCCTAGAATGAGGAATTTAATTTAGGCTCTCTGAATTGCATTCTGCAGCAATCTTTCACTTCTCAGATGAAGCCCAGGAAGACAAACTTCTAGGGTAAAATTAACCTTTTTAATATAATGGCCTTTCCTGAAGTGATTTACTTCAGATTACCTTCCAAAAACTTAGCTGAGGGCAGTGGAAGAAATGGTAAGCTAAACAGAGACAGCTTCTATCCTTCTCTTAATTCTTAGTTATATTGGCTAAGAAATTAAATTCTTAAGAATTAACATCTTAATTCTCTTTATTAATCTTCTCTTGTATCTAAATCCTAGGCTGTAGTAATTAGGAAATCATCTTGCCACTATTTTTCCTCACAGATCAAAAGAAGAGACAAATAGAAAGCTACAACTCAGAACTAGAGTTGCTACATTTTCTACAAACATTTAATGTATGTTCCACTCATATTTTTTCACATCTTCCCTTAATCTCTTTTTTATACCCAATAACTGACTGCAAACAAGTAACAATTGCCAAGCTAGCTTAACAAACAATTTATATGTCTATAACTAAGCAAAAAGAATTACATCTAAATATAAATTAATACCAATGATACTATTTGATCTCTGCAAATAAGATGTTGAATTGTGTTGAACATTCTAAGCCATGTAAATATTTTTTCCCAACACAAACTTTTTTGTTGTTGTTAATGTCTCTTAGAACAATGTTTATTTGAATTTCCATGGCATTTAAAGACAACCTACAAACTCATTTTCTAAGTGTTCCCTCCAAGTGTTATGTTTTTAATCCTGTTGAAAACAAAAAAAGTATATTTTTACAGAACAAAGAGGATAAAGTTACTAACTGAACATGCCATTTACATGTTTTTGTTAGAGGAAATATTTAAATTTAAAGTCAGAGCCAGCTATGATTACTTTTCTAAAATTCTCATTATCCAGTTAAATCAGAAATGATTTTCTGAAGAAACAATGGAATCTAGAAAATTAAAAAAAAAAGGCATCTACAGTATTTCAATAACAACTTATTTGCCAACCTGTGTGAATGGCATCCCACTTTTCTATCATATCTCAATTCTAACTCCAAATTTAAATGTGTGAAGCATGCTTTTGAACTGAGGTGAAGCAAAAAGCAAATTTGAACCACACAGCTTGTCTGAATTATTATCAGTACCTTAAGTGAACATACTGCAGAGCTTCATGAATATTCCACTACAGAGTTACCAATTACACTATATCAGTGCTTATGGCATTAAAATTTTAATTTTCTTCATTTTTTGAAGCAGAGTAGAGTAATGGGATTTTATTTAGTTCACTCATTAGGCTCATAGTCTGTCTTCATTTGTATTTCTTCAAGTACACCAACCCCAAAAGTCAGGCCTGAGTCAGTCACAGACAGGCAGCAGTTAATTTTTCAGTTTACTTTCACAAAGCTGCCCAGCTCAGCCCTCACTGTGATGTGTCAATATTCCTGAGAAAGGTCTGAATATTGAAAACATGCTGAATATCTTTTGTACTAGTACATTATTTCATCTTATTAACTGACTACAACATTTCACCCATTTAAATCATTGTTTCATTGCACAAATGCAGAAAATAATGGAACCATGTGCATAAGAAAGTGAGGGATACAACAGTTCAGTTCTGACCTCTTCAAGGTATCTGGGTTTTCACATCTTTCAGTATATCCCACAAATATTTTGGGAAAGACTTTTTGTTTTTGGGGGGGGGTTTTTTGCATTTTAAGAACCTCAGAGCATTCAAAATACTGTGAATGTACTTCTGCAGCACTTTCCAATAAACACTTGCCAAAAGAAGAAAGATTTACTACCGTGAAGAAGAAATGATCACTCCCCAATGCACTAATGTGAAACTGGCCACTGGCCTTGCTCCTTTACCTGAACTGTTGAGCAGATGTTGGTACTGTGGAATAAATGCTTCAGGCTAGGTCTAAATGATTAAATTCACTGTAGTAGAACTCCTTATCTGAAAGCAGTTGTCTCGTTTCTTGCACTGCCAAACTGAATCTCACTTTTCTCACATACCTGAAGCACATTGCACTTGCAGTTACCAAGAATGCACAGTTACATCCTGAGTTTTATGAATACCCATCCAGGTGAAGCATTCAGTTCAGTGGAATAATGTTTGACAGTCACGGAAAAAGAGCTTTTTGGATATTAATTAGGCAACCCAACAATGATTTTTATCTTCTAGAAACATTTTTTTTTTAGCGTTTGGAATCTTCTCATCTATGATCCCATCCATAATTTTAACTGACCAGTTTAATTAAAATTGTTTATAAAGCAGCATTTAATCTAAAAACTAGAAAATGGGCAAGATGTTTGTTAATCAAGAAAAATAATCAAATATGTTAAAAATGGTCAGAAAAACAACTGACCTGTGCAACTCTCCTGTGTACAGGGCTCCTTTCTCACTGCACTGGATGAAACCCACAAAAGGGAAATCAGCCCAACTGTTTCAAATAATAGAAGTAAAGTTGAAAATGCAAGCAGAAAGTTTATTACCTATCAGAGGAATTGAAGATCTGGAATTCTCACAGTCAGCATCATGGTGGCTTGCAGCACAGGTGAAGAAAGGAGAGTGAATATTCAGCAGGCTGATGGGTGGAATGCTGTAGGCAGGAGCTTCCTGTTTTAAACATAAAGAACTAAGTTTAATACTAGATAGAAAAGGGTGGGATTTTTTTGTTTGTTCAAGCAAAATGAACAACTCCTTCCAAACAGATGATCAGGCAAAGAAAGAAAACAGGATGTTACCACAGGTTATAATCACAGGATAACAACCTAGTGAGTAACAAAGTTTGCAGTCAGTTTTCTTCAGAGTGAATGAGATCTCATTCTGCCATTTTTTACTGAAGTTCACTTCAACAAAAAGGATCTCTAGAAACTTCTGAAGTGAGCTAAGAAAGACAGCAGGGAAGTTCTTTAACAGGACCACTATATCTCATTTTGAGAGCAACTGTTTAATGTTGCTGGTTTTCCCAATGTTATTAAAAAAAAAAAAAAGAAAGAAGAAAATACTCACCTATAAACCGAATATCTGCATGCTATGAATAATCTTCAGAGAAAGAGACCACTATATTTTGTCATATATTAAAAACCAAACAAACCCCTAAACCTATGACAGATGATTTAAAGGGCACCTAAAGTAGTGAGTCCATGTGAGCAGCATTGATGGTGTGGAACTCCTGGAGTCCCATCAGCCTTGGAGCTTGCCTAGTGACCTTGAATATTAAAAAAAGGATATAATTGGAGATATAAATGGAGAAACCACTTCAAATGCAAGAAAATTTTCAGGCAACAGATTCCTGAGTGTGAAAAATGCATACTATATGGCTCTACGCAGATATTGACTATATGCAATATGCTTAGTTGAAAAGTTATGCTGTATTAACATTTGAATAATATAGTAAATGTAGTTTTGTAATTAACATTAAGCTTAGTAATCAAAAATAAAAACTATGTGTGTGAGATATTCCTTTTTAGCTCAAGAGAAAGAGAAGATGACAAAGAAATTCTTCACACAGAGATAATAATTACAGAAACCCCTAAATTTTCCAGAGGAGAGAAATTTATGACTCCCTAATCAACAGAAACAACCTCTTCAAGCCTGACTTAAACTAAAAAACACCTAGAAGGATTAACAGAAAGTTCCTGACAAGTAAAAGGCAACTGTCTTGTTTTATATACAATATGCATAATCATGAAGTTATTCCTCTTTAGGGGTGAATTCTCTTTTAACGTTGTCCTTCTCCCAGATGAGTTTTGTCTAGGGAGGGGGCCCCAGCCCAGGCTGTACCTCTTTGCTATTATTGTCTCAGGAATTGTCCTAACTCTAAATTATTTAACCTTTATTATTATATTTGTATTACTATTTCTTTATATAACCATTTTTATTTTTAATAAATTCTCATATATTTCAAGAGCAAGTGATTAGAGTTTATTACACTGAGCCCCAGCTGCCTTCTTTACATGACCAAGCAGATAAGGGCTGCTGTCTCTGGATATTACTTTCCTCTCCCTGGCTGAGCTTCAAAACATCTGTTGCATAAGGCAAGGCTAATTGGGATGGCTGCCCCTGCCCAGAGGGTTGACATTTACTTGCCATGGGAAGAACCTGTCCACTAACAACATTCCCATGAACCTGCCTGACATGCCTAAAGAGCAGGCTGAGATTAATCTACAGCCTGTTCCCAAAGACTGCACAAACCTCAGATCCTTTCCTTTGAGGCATTGTGGCTTTGATGGAAAATCTGCAAAAGAGCTGAGGGTGTGCGTTACCAACTAGCAGGGCTCTGCAGCACTTTGGAAAGCAGACAAACATATGGACTGCCACCAACTATTAGAGCCTGCTGTGAAATCACAGGAGTTATCAGCTGGCAGCTTTCAGGATCTGTTTCACAGACATTTAGGATTTTTTTTTTCCAAAATAAAGATAGCAGTGCACAAACAGACCATTTAGTAACCTTTGTCTCCCTATATTAAAAAATGGGTTGTTTCTAAGCAGCTGAGCTATCAAAACCTGTTCTTCTGGTATTTTATTTTGATGATTTTGTGTCTTATCTCCCTCATAGCAAGCTCACATGTCTCCTAGCAGTCTGGAGAGCAAAGAGACAGCATTTGCTGTGCCTGGTTTTAAGCTTCACACATGCCAGGTTGCCAGCTGGCAGATCAAACAGAATCAGTGATAATTTCAGCTCATAGTGGAGCCTTTCCTCTCAGCAGCACTAAGCTGGGTCTCTCCTCTCTTACCACAGCACTGATTTTCACTTGCAGGAGTCTCATACTTTGCAATCCTCTCCTGCCAAACTCAACAAGTCAGACAAGTTCAAAGGGTGCTGGGAGGGAGTCAAGGGAGGGCAGGGAAGAAGGGGGAAAGAGTTGGCTGACAACCAGAATAACAGCATAATTCTTAGTCCAAGGAAAACAATACCAAAAATAGATTTTGAAAAGAATAAATGCACATCTAACACTTAAAGAAGGCTAGTGGACAACATATGAAGGGAAATATGGGTCTTTAAACAATAGCCATGTAACACTTTTTCTCTAGAAAAAGCTTATGGAGCTGATGTTGTGTGTTCAGGTCTCCCTCTTCCTCCTGCACTGCCATTGGCTGGAGATGAGTTTCAAGCTAAGCTGATGCAGGAACTGGCAGATATCACGACATTTGTATTTCCATGGCAGATGCAAGTTCAGATGTACAGCACCCAAAACAGAGACTACATAGAACAGCTTGGAAATACAGAATGAACTGATGTGGTAACAACTGTGGCCAGGATGCTACAGACATAGTTCTAAGGGAAATCAGGTTTCCTTGTTTTAAGTATTTTACAGCATCATGAAAAATAAAAGCTATGGTTTTTAAGTTCCACACATCTCTAATGTCTTGTCCCCTTCCCCAATTAGGTTATTCCTGTGACCACATATTCTCAACAGTAAAAGTTAGAATATTGTAAATGTAGTGCAGATGTGCTGGTTTTACAGACACATGATGTGCAGCCACAGAAGCACCTCCCAAGCTTGACATAAAAGGATAACCTTTGGAATTTTAATTACACAGGACTTGAATAAACAAGTATCAATAAATATTTATGGATCTAACATTTGGAGTCCCCTATTAGATCTGTAAAAAAAAAAAAAAAAAAAAAAAAACAACACCCAAATCAAGCAACAACTCATAAACCAAACCCACAATCAGTGCTGTTGACATTCTTGTTTAAGGACAAACCCAGGTAATTGTCCAGTACTCCCTGTGGAACAGCTGAGAAGGAAAGAAAACAAAGAATTCCCACAGAGGTTGAGAAAGATACATGCTTCCACAGTCACTTGTGCAGCTGTAAAGCTACAAATTGTCACATTCTTCAACACTTAAAACCAAAATTGAAACATTACAATTAAATCCCAAAGATGCTCAAGATTCATTGTAGAAAAATACTGTACTGAGACAGCAAATACAAGCTAGAAATGAGAGGGGTGCAACTATCTATGTCACATTGCACCCTTATTTTCAGAAAAACTATGATCCATGTACATGGTAGTAGTTTATCCAGTCTTTTTAAAAAAATTAAAAAGCCCAAACACACTTAGAGGTACTGTAGAATTTAAGTGGGCCTTCAAATCACAGAGTATCATAGTTGCCTCTAAGAATCACTTCATCTACATGTTTATAACACCCTTGAAAAAGAGCATTAATCAATAACTAACAACTGAAACAAAAATTAAAAATATCTATTTCTACCACTGATACATTCTTGCTATCAGACCTCTCAACTGGACTTCTAAGAGGATGTTAAAAAAAATACCTGAAGCAATTATGTGACTATTGTGGATTACCATATGCAAATTGACCTGCACACTGTTCTACATTTTGAGCCAATCTCGTTTGAACCTTGAGGATTCTTCAAGCTAACTGGAATAAAGAAAACCAGTTCTTTTGCCTTCAAACAAAGCTTCAGTTTCTCCAAGTCTTTCCTCTAACATTCCTCAGGAGACAAGAGAATGAGGCATAGAAATGTCTGAGGAAATAATTCAATTCCATAACCAAACTTACAGCTGCCAAAATAACATGCCTTCCTCTGCTTGCTGTGTTTTATGAAGGAAGTTGAATTTCCTGCTCTCTTCAAGAAGCAACTGAAGGTTCAAGGGTTTGAGCCCCACAGAGATGCTAAAGATTCCATTAGCTACTACTTAATTTCTTTTCTTTTGGATAGCAGGGTTCCCATAACTGCCTCAGGAACCAGGACATTTTACTGTGACCACTGGGATGTTACAGGGAGAAAAATCTACACAGGCTGATGCAGTCTGTAAGCCCATTTTCACACTTGCTATCATGGGACTGAAGGAATTCAGAGAAAGGTCAACATTTTCAGCAGCTTGTCTTGCAAAGAAATGGGAACTTGGTCCAAATATTTAACATATAAGTCATGAACAACTGAATTGAGGAGGGACCCAAGTGTCCCTTTTGACCCAGCCAGTTTGGGGTTCACACAGTTGGGACACATTTTGCTCTCAGGTGACACCACAGGGCACCTGGAGCTATGGGACAGCTCTGCTCTCCAATCCCACCTCTGCCACATTCACAGTCCCAAAATCTCCCTGGCCAGGAAAGGGCTGGTAATGCACTGTGGCAATTCGTACATCATTTTTGATATTTTTATTGCTATAGCAACTGAGTGTAGGCATTTAAACATAGCAACAGACTTTTTATAGCACTTTCTTGGATGTCAAAATGGCACGTTGTTTTATTTTCCAAGTAGATGCTCAGAAGATAAGTACACAGGATGATTGTACAGTACCCACCTTCAAAAGGAAGAAAAAACCTCCCAGCTTCACAACTTCTGAATCATATAAGCTAACAGATGAGTGTGAGATACATTGTGAGTTGCAAGATTTTTGTCATGAGTTTAAGAGACTTTGTTCTGAGAAAACATAACTACTACCTAAGAATTAAATTAGGTGAAAAATGAGGTGGATGTGTGCCCATTTTGTAAAAAGCTATACAAGAAATTACCAAGTCCAGCTCTGAAGGGAAAAATGTCCATCAGCTGTGATCTTTGCCTGTTAAGCAAGAGAAAAAGGGAAATAATTTTCTTTTTCAGTGGAGCCAGATTCTCAGGAGCCATCCAAGTCCACTGAAACAGATCCACGGGTTGTGCACATGGGCAAAGCTCCACCCAATCCAAACAGGAACAGCCATTTACAAGAACAGAGTTTGACTTGCTAGATGGTTTAAGGAAATACAACTCATCATTTTCATAATAACAATCACAGAATCATTGGGACTGGGAGGAATCTCTGGAGATCATCCAGTCCAACCTCCCTGCCAAAGCAGGGTTACCTGGAGCAGTCACACAGGAATTCAGGTGGGTTTTGAATGCATCCAGAGAGACTCCACCATCTCCTTGGACAGTCTGTCCCAGTGCTCTGACACCCTCAGTGTAAAGAAGTTGTTCCTCAAGCTGAAATGGAACTTCCTGTGGTTTAATTTATGGCCATTGCTCCTCATCCTTTCACTGGGCACCACTGAAAAGTGTCTGGCACCATCTTTGGCCCACCATTGAGACATTTATAAGCATTAATGAGATCCCCTCTCAGCCTCCTCTCCACTAACCAGGCCCAGCCTCTCCCCATCCCCTTTGTGGCCTCTGCTGGATCCTCTCCAGTTGCTCCTTGTGTCTCCTGTCCTGAGGAGCCCAGAGCTGCCCACAGCACCCCAGGTGTGTTTGAATAGAGGGGCAGGATCATCCCTCTCAACCTGCTGGCCATATTCCTCCTGAGGTAGCCCAGGTTACTTTTCTTGTTACTTCCTGAGGTAGCCCAGGTTACTTTTCTTGTGTGCAGTATTTTTCTTCTGGGTCCTTAGTTTTAGCATAATTTCTGAAGTGATCAGTAAAAATCATGACTTGGAATTACTGAATGTAATTTCTGAACACATCACTAGACAGGGTAATACCAAACAGCAAGGATAGACTTCCTTGGGGATCTTCAGGTATTATTCATCCTTCTGTTACAATTAGACATCAGTTTTGTACAGAGTGAGATGGTTGATGTCTGCCATTTTACTAAGAAAAACACTTAAAATCTGCAAAACTGAAAATGTCAAAGCCTTGCAGAATAAAATGAATATTTCCAACAGGAAACATCAAGAGCTTCTTGTAAGAGTACAAGGTTGTTAATACTCCAGTGACTCTATTCCATTAGCACACAATATATGGAAGGGACATTTTAATGCTATGTTTTATGCAGAAGAGATTTGCAACAGATCCCAAAAGCTCAACATGAAGATAAAAACTGAGTTTTACATGCTGAGGTTTTAGAACACATCCCACAAATTCCTTCTCCCTGTCCCTTACAGATACTTTTACTTAGTGCATTGAGGAGTTTTCAAGCCTTCCTAATCTTGCTTCAGGTACCTAAGACACTTGAAAATTCTGGTAAATCTGCTTGGGTTTCAGCAGTCTGCTCCACTGACTACTGCACTTACTAAAACCAGCTTTTAGGGCAATGCTGATAATTTTATCTATCAAAGAATAGGAATAAGTTCTTAACTGCAGCAGCCCTCAGGGAGGTCTGGATGGACACTACTACACTGGCCTAAGGGAACAAAGCACAGAATGGAGGTTTGCTTCTAAGACTTTTCCAGTCTGAGCTGATGTGCAATCAGAACATCAGATGGACTTAGCACCTCCTTCTAGGACAAACTCCACCCTCCACTGCAACTCAGCCCTGGTCATGGAATTCTATTTTCATGAGCCCAGAGGTCAGTGCCTTTCATTTGCTATTTATAAAGCAAAATATGGGAAATTCAGCAGCTGAAACTGGAAAGCAGTTTTCATACATTGACAATTTATTTCCCTTCCTCTCCACAAGCTCTCTTTCAACTTATGGCTAGATGCTCTATTTTTAATTTTTCTGTTGAGCAGTTACAGCACAGTTCAGAACAAGTTTGGAAGTTTCAACACGTAATTTCAATTGACATATGAGACCTTACTATGTTCTACTGCCTTCTAAAAGAGACTGGATAAACTTGGAGAACACTGAAAAATGAAATAGAGGATTTTTCTTGTCTTAAATTTCAGAAAAAGCTATCATTTTCCAGAGTTTGTAATTTGCGAGTATAAATTAATTCCAAAATACTATGAAGTGCAGAGATCTTCTTCTCCTACTCAGATTGTCCTAACTGAGAGAGTCTTTACCTTTGTGGTGTTCACTAAGTGCCTCCTCTGGCAACACTGAAGTCAATGGAAACTTTGCTGACGATTTCAAAAGCCAAGGCTCAGAGCCAAATTCCCCATGTAGAACTTCAGCCTTTCAAAACCTTCTGCAGAATTACATAAAGAGCAATAATTCTACTCAGAAGGCAAATCTCTACCCCAAAGCAATTATCATACTTGCCCCAGCAGCTCAGGATTTCTATCACATTCTTTTTCAGGATTGCAGTGGGTAAGAAAACAGTGTGCAACTCCTACAGAAAAAGCTTTCCCCAGCACCACTGTTTGTTATATCAGCTTTTCAACCCCTTTGCTCTTTGCAGAAATCCCAGTAACTAAACCCATGGGCTGTATTTTATAGCCATGAGACTGCAGCTCTCTTTGGACAATTACCAGCCATATTTACACATAAATTAGGGGACAGCAGTGACTCTAAAGTACATATGTGCCATCACAACATGCTTTAGTTGCAGAAAAGACTTGCAGGTTTCCATACTCACTTGCCATACATTAACTGGCAGATTTGCATACTTCCCTCCCTGCTCCTCTCATCCTCCCCTCTCCAGCAATCCCTGTTAGGAATAGGAAAGATCACATTCTACAGGCTTTACCTCTCCAAACCCAAATCTCTACAGATGTGTACAATACTACAGTCCCTAATTACCTAAGGCCCTAAAGATTTTGTGGTTTGCCTATTTTAAGGATAGGTGAAAGTTCTAGCACATGGTAAGGCATTCTTGATTTTAGCTATGAAATGGAGGTGAGCATGTCGTCTTTGTTGTTGGTTTTGTTGTTTCCATCTTTTAGGTATTTAATTTAATTTGGCAATTCTTAAGCAAAATTTCTCAAATTGTTTTTTGAGATAGTAAAATTAACAACAGACACTCTGAAATTAATCTAAAGGAAGAGAAATATAAAGCAAAAAACCCATTACAACTACCTTCTTAGATCAGAGGATTAAACCCAGGGATGCTATTAGAGCTGAAGCTCACCATCAAAACTTTCCACTTGCCTTAGAGAACAAATCCCTCTCCCCTTTCTCCTTTTTATAATCTTTAAGACCTGCTTTCCAGGGAGGGAAATGAGTTATTATTTCAAAGCACTACCATAAGAGTCACAGTCTGAGCTCTCCACATGTACATGAGCAGTAATTCATGTCTTGAGTCACTCGTTTAGATCCTTACAGAGATCCATCACCCACTCAGATTTCCTTTCTGTCAGTGATACTGAGATCCAAAACATCTCTTTGACCCATTTTTCAAAGGAAGCTCAGACAGAGAGCACATCACAAGGAAATTCTTCTGCTTAGTTTACAGGAAGGCTGCAAGTTAGGACAGCAAGAAGATGTATCTGTGCCCACAAATCCCCCAGAGCTTTAAACAGCCCACAAAACTTGAAACAGCAAGGATTTTCCTTTCCCTTCCACTCACAAGTCACTTTATCCTTCTTTTTCCTGGACTTACACACTTGTCTAAGGACAGCAAATAGATGAGGAAGGAGTACCCCATGTGAGGAACAAACACATACAATCCATGAAAGGAGAAGCTTTCACATCTGTCTCTCCCAAGTCCAACTCCCTACCTCACTTGCTGTACTCTGTCTAATAATTTGGCACCAAATTATCCTTAAAAGTTGTCAAGAAGGAGAGTGATTGAAAGGAGGATGGAAGAGGCTGGGGCTAAACAAAGGAGTTATCAATCTGGCTGTTAGATAATTCCTAATTTCCAATGTTTTGCTGTCAGGTAAATAGGATTATAGTTACTAAAGCAGACCCTAACATATAAAAAGACAGGAGGAAGGGAGGCACACAGGTTTCATGCTCACAATTTTAGACTTAATCTAGGAATGAGAAGCAGATGGATTTCTAAAAGTTAAATACAATGAAAATCCTAGGTACTTATCAGTACAGATGTTAACACAATACTCACCATGCACGAATCAGCAACTCATACTTTTTGTATTAAATTACACTTTTGTCATCCTAATACCCTTACTGAAGATAAATTAACACATAGGTACTTTATTACATATTCTAAGTCACAAAATAAAGAAGAATGCTGTGAAATAGTAACAATAGTTGTTGAAGTGCTATATCATATATTAGAAATAGATACTTGGTTCAGACTTGGAGGAGTTAGACACAGATTAGTTATCCCAATGTTTACACATAGTTAAAAAGAAGTTATTTTTAATCTCCTAGAATACCATCTAAATTTATAGACCCTTGCACAAGTTGAAGGGTTGCATAAAACATCACAAGCAAAGTAACACACACAAAATAACAAATCAGAACGAGGGTCTGTGGAGGCCTGAAGTAGAAGAACATTAGATAAGTGAGGACCCTGAGTATTCAGCATTTAATATACTGGACTGATTCTTAATTTCCACTGTTCTAATAAATTCAGATTCCTGAGAGAGGTACCATTAGATTATTAAGCTCCAAATGTGGTATAATTGTTGATTTGGGATATTATTGTTGCTTTAAAACATGAAGGTCAAGTTTAGAAGTTTAACCTAAGAGTATTAAGCTGTTCACTAAAGACAGTCCAGAGAAAAATCAAAGGAAAACTATTACAAGTTTTGCAACAAGATCTGAAATGCTTTGACAAGTAGAATTCATTTAACACAGTCTCTTGAAGCTGGCTGAAGAAAACTTTCATTGAAGTGTACACAACACCTACAATATGAAATACAAATGTAGTAACTGTCAGCACTCACAAGAACCCTGTCTACACTCAGAACTCTAAATTCACCCAAACTCTGTACGGCAGAAACCAAAAACTCTGCTCTAATCACTCTGCAGAGATGGAAATTCACTACTGGTTGCAGACAGTTTTTCATCATGTGAAGCCATGCTATGAAGATTTGAAAAATCAACTCACTAACACAAGTTGTTAGTAATGTTAGTTAATAACAGAAACCTCTGTCTTCCATTTCAGCTAGCACTTCCTTGCACTGCCCTCATTCTTTCATGTTGTTTACATTTTGCTGTCTGGAGCAAAAGAAGACCTTAATATACACATTAGTAAGACAAAAATGTGTTTTAATTTGTCAAGGAAATCAAATGCATTTCAGTGCAGGGTACCAACTAAAGAGCACAGATCAAACTGAAAACCAAAATACCAGGAAAAGCAAATTATGAAATTTTTCTGTACTAAAGGAAACAGGTTTTAACGCTTGAAGATGTTTTCCTCTGTACAGCAATTCCAATTAAACACAACTTTGTGGTATTAATTCACATCTAACAGGACTCAACTCAAACACAGATTAACAGAAATGGCTCTGGAAATGCCTCTTTAAAAGATAAGTTCCAGAGAAGTAGGTAATCCACCAACATGAATGACTCTGACACAGTTAAAAGCATAAGGGAAGGAAAGGTATACAATTAAAAAATACAAAAAAGGTATACAATTAAAAAGCAATCTCTGACTTAGCTGTTTCTCTATAACATGGATGCTCCTAAGACTCTCTCTTGGTTAGCAAATACAGATGACAGTATCTGGGAATCAGGTTGCCTTGAATTATTGACTACATACCTTTATTTATCACATCTCAGTATAATTAACAGAGCTTTTTCTTTTTCATCCTTGTGCAGTCCCAAACAGTTTGCAAGCAGAACGAGGTTGCATTGACTACACCCAGTTTTTAAGCAGCTCAAATCTGACAAGGAGGTAGAATTTGAAGAGGTAAAGAAGCAGCCCCTCGGTATCACAAGAACAAGGTACTGTACCTTTAAGGAGGAGAAAGGGTCCCGTTCTGTTTCACGGCTGAAAAAGAGCTTATTCCTGGTTCTAGAGATTACTTACCTAAAACTTCAGTTATTCCTCTTTTCCCCTCGGGCCAGCCTCTCTTTCACTCTTGGGAGCTTTTACCATTTAAGGTCAATGTTACATCTGGCTCTAGTAACTAAAGCTGAAGCAATTTTTAACTCAGAGATCCAACAGGCTGCCTAACATTAGAATGAGAGCTTAAATTTAAAGTAACTCTTCGGAAAGCTTTTCTTGCCTCAGAGAATTAAGGGCTCTCCTATTCTGGCATAAGTACCCTGGGTACAACATGAATGCAGACATCCCATTAGCATTCTTCAAGTTCAGTGCATATAAGCTCTACTTACTCACTTCTGATTAAAATGGGCAAGGAGGAAGAACAGATGAAGCAGTTTACATCATGTTATGTTAACCCTTGGAGTTTTTTACTGACACAGATGCTACTATTTTTCATTCCTCTCTCCCTCCCTTTGTTTGGTCAGAAGGAGCTGAAATTAGAGAGCAAATAGAAGGCATGTGAACTTTTGCAGAACGCTGGCTTTGCTCCAGTCATGGGCTCTGCTCTCCACTTGCAGAGTAGAATAATTCCCAATGAAGTCCACAGAATTTGCTTGTATCCCATGAGAGGCTGTAGCTACAAATGAGGCTTGAAGAAGGAAAAGAAACCCAAAACCTTCACTACAGAACATTCAGGTATTGACAGAGCAATCACGTGCCTGTGATTCAGAGCTCTCAGCTCTAAAACTGACAGATTTTACTTCAGCCCTTTACCTACTTCAGACTATTTACTCATGAGGATTACAATTACATCCACAGATCCCAACTAACAGTTCTTATTAGATCTAAGGAAGCCAAACCCTGTCAAAAAAATCCCTTCACAACTGAAGTAGAGACAAGAGAAAAGAAGGTAGGTAATGTAAAAAAAAAAATTAAAAATCAGCATATTGCATGTAAAACTATTGGATAGTAAATTTTGATGGGATATATCAGAACTGTTTTAAGAGAAAGCGGCAAACAATAGTAAATTAACTGCCTTTTGCCAGTGGCTAACAAGAGCAGTAAGGCAGAAAGAAATCAGAAAAAGGTAAGTAAGCATTCCATGATTTGACTTGGAGAGCACCACAGGGTGCATGGCTTGCAGGAGAAGTGGGCAAAGATGAGTTGATGACAACACAGCACAGAAAATAAGAAGCTGAGCACCTGCTTTGTGCCACATCATGTTTCAGATGGCATTAGAAAGTCTATCATTCTACAGTTCAGACATTCTTAGTTCCAAAAACCAACCAGTGAAAAAGGCTCTGGAAAAGTTCTCCAATATCGGTGCCTAAGCTTGTTCCCCACATACAGGGAGCAGCTAAGTTTTTCCAATGCCTCTTCAGGAATTGATGTCCTTTGTCCACTTACAGTCCTGGACACCATTACTGACTCTGACAAGGGATTTTAACAGACCCCCTTTCATCTTTTTGAATTACTACTTCATTGCCCACAAACTTAAGTTTTGCAACAGCTTCTTGTGACTCAGCATGGTTTCAGTCTTCCACCTAGCTATCTGCAGCTACAGAATGTTTACTGGCATCTCCAACTCATCATTTTTCAGTTCTATTATCTTAGAATTTCTAGGCCACATGTGTCAAATGCTTCATTTGTCTACAACAGAAGCTGTGTTTCTGTTAAATCTGCTTTGAATCCAGTTTGGGCAAGAACAAGTCATTCACTGTCTTTCAGCATTACCCTCCTCTGGGAAATACAACTTTTCCCTGAAGTTGCTTGTTCACTCGTCTAGCATCCTACAAGCACCATTGGCCAATTTTAGCCCAAATTTGTTCAAGTCATTGAGGCCTCACAATATTTTCAAGTTCCGAGAGAGTCAGTGAAACCAGTTCTTGTACAGCAGACTTAAGTTACTGCCTCTGCTATGGGGAAAACCTATAGAGGCAGAGTTTAAGTTTTGTTTTGTTTGGCCCCTGCTGTCTAGGTAGGATTTAAGGGACACAGAAGGATCCTGGAGGATCAAGATGAATTAACAAAATGAAAAAAAAAAACCAAAAAAAAACAAACCTCACAAGATGAGGAAAACAAAGCTTCCATCCATCTTCTGCTCCTGAAATTGCTTTGTATATTCCATTCTATAGCTTTGGCAGATCTGTTGCCCAGAGATTTGTTTAATGTGGATGATTTCAGGCCAAACAGAGGCAAAAGCTGCTTGTGAAAATCTAAATTATTGAATGAGGAAATATTAGCAGCTAAAATTTAATTATTTCAACTAGATTGTTAAAACTCCATAAAGAAGGCACAGTAACATGCACCATATTAAAAAAGTCATTTGTTTGCTCTGTTTTTTTAAGACCTGGTGATATCTGGTTTTTAAAAAACATTCTAATACAGACAGCTTGGCCACTCCCCCATAACACACCATATTTATTTTGCCAGTATTCCAGTATTGTATACCCCTGGGAGAGCATGGAATGATTTTTTTAGAAATACTCTGAAGTATTCCCAAGCTAGATGCAGTTCTCTGCACTCCCATAAGGCTTGTGGTTATGGGATGTGTGTGCCCCATCCCACCAGTTCAATTCCCATTTCCCTCATTTCCACAGCTCTGTGAAAGCAGCAGGAGCAGCAAATTGAACACAGCAATGTTAACTTTGCTGGGTTGAGTTCCTCAAGCTCTAAGGTTTTCACTTGTGCCTTTGAGGAGGTGAAAACCAGCAATAAAAGCTTTGTCACACTGCAGCAATGGAGAGTTCTGCCTCTCAGGCTGAAGTAGAGATAAGATCCCTACCAGGATTTCATTTTTGGAGCACAAACATACACAAGCCTTGTCTAGCAACAGCAGAAAAGTGATCTTGCCACAATCTTTGGGTTTTTTCTAGTTTTGGCTTTAATTGGGCAGTCTGGGAGATAAGAACTTCACATTATTTGTGTACAATATTTTTGAATTTGTGTAGCATATTTGTGTAGAAATGGTTGTAGGTAACTTCATTTGAGCTTTTGAAAATTCTCATAGGTTTTAAGACTTACATGATTATTATTATTTTTGGTATTTTTTAAGATTTTATGCTTCAGGACTAAATGATACTAAAATGTTATTAACCTTCCTGTGCATGTGTAACAGCCATCCATAATGGCAAATCATGATTACATGCTCCATTTTTTATCCAGTGACTAAAGTATAAAGATTATTCACCAGATAGGCTAAAAATTTGCAGCAGAAGTGATAACATTTGCACTTAAAACTGGAGTTCTAGGACACAAGTTTCCATGTTCCATTTTCAAAGCACCTCAAAGGCATTTTTATCACTTAAAATTTCACTTGCATCACACTTAGGATGCATGTCTGGCCATCTCAGCTTCACCTCACAAATGACAATGTGCATTGACAATTTTGTTAACTGAATCAGTCTCATCATCTTATTTCTCAACTGTATGGAAAAATTAGTTAGCTGAGTTAAAGTTGATGCCAAATTTTTCTGTGTCCCCTTCTTTTCTTGCACAGAACATTTTTCCAAATTTAAACATGTAATCCTGCATCAGATTTCTGTTGTCAATAGATTTTCTGGCTTGCATGTTGCTACCATCATAGTGCACACAAAACTAAAGTCACCTTCTCTCATCTGATAGCACCCATTACATAAAGCTTATTTATGTATGCAATTCTTACCTGCCAGCTTCATCCAGACAACAAGAAAAAAACCAAAATAAGAACAATTCTGCTAAGTTAATATATGAAACAAACAAATATCCAAGGCAAAAATATGCAATAAAATTTTCCAATCTGGGACTCATTCTGCTGAATATTAAATCCCAGATACAACCCTAAAATGTGTGCTGATTCAAAAGGGTGGTATTACCACTTTGGCAGTCAGCTATGCTACATAATTTATGCCAAATATAACAATTAATAATGTTTATGCAGCAACTTATCTAGATGAGTCTTCCAAAAGGCAGGGAATTTGCTTCCAATTTTCTCCAGCAAAAGAGAAGCTCTCCACATGCATCAGAAATGCTAAATTAAAAGAAGATGCAACTGCAGAACCTGCACATGGAAATAAGGAAAGCTTTACTCAAAGAACCCAGTCATTTAAAGAAAACATCTCTATGTTTCAATGGAAATCAAGTTAGGTACAGATGATCCTGTAAACCAGTCCACATTGCATGGAAAGATTTGAGACTTTAGGGACAAGGACTCAAAGCTCCTGCAAAACCCCTCCTCACCAAGCCACAACAAGTCTTTTTATTTAGAAAGAGCTAATGTTTTTCTCAGTCCCAAAATAGCCAGCTAATAATCTATATATGAGAAGCAGGCAGGGGCCAAGAAACAAAATGTCCATCTGTTTTCCAGTTTTCATTGCTGGATGATCAATAAAACCATCCAAACTGACAAACACCATTTCAATGCCCAGGTCCTTCTGGACAAATGTTACTCAAAGCATTTACAGCAATCATTGTATTTTCTTTTTCCATATTCTTGTATTTTTTCCCCTTCCTTTATGAAAATGGTTTTAAAAAACAAAGTTCCAATAAAGCACCAAATTAGGGTGTTTATAATAACTTATGACAAAGCAAAACAGGATCAGAAATTTAAACCTTTGTGGGCAAGGAAGTTACTTTGTTTCCATGCCCTTAAAATTTGGCCTGCCAAGGAGGTAACTATATCAAATATTTTTTAGCACACATAGAGTCTTCCAAGGTCATGGATGCACTTCCCTTAGTCTAATCAAGCGTTTTCTGAGGTTGAGCTTTAATTTCTCTTAATGGCAATTGAAACCTCAGCATGCCTACAAGCAATACATTAAATACCTTGTTACATGATTGTCCTGTATTCTAGCAAAAATCCTTTGGGGAAGATGATACAATTGAAAAATACAAACAAACCACTGATAGTTTTTGACTGGGGGTGGGGGGAAGAAGGAAAAAAAAAGAAAAATTATCAATCAAATAAAATCTTTCAGAAGATTTGACAGTCACAGCCATTGGGTACATAATCATCTATAGAGAGCTTCTCCCATCAGAGCTCATTTTCTGTTTTGATTTTAGGATTTGATTAGGATTCCAGAAAAAGAGGAGGAATGAAGTTTTATAATTACTTTCCTGGGTATCTTTTAGGAAAGCTGAAGAGGTTAATATTTACTATGACTAAGGTGCATCTCACCTTGGTTGTGGGAAAATAGACATAAATGAAGAATTATGAGAATTCCAAAGGATTACAGGCCTCTTCTTCCACATGACTGTACAGACATACAGTAGCATTAAATTTTATTTAATAGCATCAAATAGATTACTTTGGTAATCTGAAGTACAAGTGAAGGAGACTGGTACTGCACACCAGTCCAGGCCAAACTAATAAATGTTATACCTCTTCCTGAATTCAGAATTCATACTGCATTTGGACTGCCTGCCATATTCCAGTCTAGTGCACGAGAAATTAAATTCTGCACAAAGATAATTAAGATTTGCAGGAAAACTATGCAAGACAGGCATTTTAAAGGATTTAAGATGGCATTCCCTTGCTGAATTAATCATAAAAAACTGCTAATCTCACATGAAACTTGATACCTGCATATCCCCTACCCACACTGATCCAGAATGTTTACACACTCATAAACAGCCTGAGATTTTAAGAATTATTTGCAGGGTAAGGGATACATTTACCACATGGTAATAATAAACTTCTGAAGAAGCAATATGGGAAGATTCTACGAGGTACACTCTAAGTGACTTCCATTCCTACACCAAAAAAAGTAAAGATAATTCCTGATCAGAGACTGATTTTAGTTAATATTTGCTTTCAATGATGTAATTTTATGCTGCCATTTATTCTAAAGTTTCCCAAAATATGGGTGGAAAACTTATTCCACATTTACTGTTTCCAGAAGAAAGGGGGGCAAAATGTGCAAAATTTTTCTACATACACTATATATGCAAGAACATTTTTAGAATTTTTTAAAGAAGCTAGTTGATGTTCTACAGAAAAGGAATTGAATTTGAGACAGCAATCATAATTTTTGCTTGTCTCTTTGAAAGTATCCCATTTTTAATTTTTAAAAAGTCTTAACACATTTCTACTGAGCACATGTTTGCAGTTTCATAAAATGATTTGATTCTGCATAGTCACTATCACCACATGCACATAGCTCAGTGTTTGTCTGCCTTGAACCTTTGCAAAGCTGGGATTAATAAAATAAATTTTTTTTGCATTTTTGCAGCTTCACATAGAAGCAGCTGTTGGTATTTCATTCTTTACCAGTGTTTAACAGGATGCATTGCAGTGGGAATTTTTTCCAGATAGATCTTAAAGAATACTGCACTTCTGCCATGCCTCCAGAATACAGTTTTATGGTTTATTGGAAAGATGTACCATTATCAACATGAGACTCTACAACGACATTTTCTCTACCTGCTCCTTCCACATCCCCCTTTTCATCATCCCCTCCAAATTAGATTGTCTTTTTCACCTCATATCTCAAGCCTAAAACCTCCTCTCTAAATTTGTTCCTGTAGTTCAGTCTGATATTTTCCTGTTGGGTGTTTATTAATGAGAAGCCAGTGACCTATTTTTCTGTATGTTCTCTTCCTAAGATATTCCTAAAGGTGAATGTCTTAGTTCTAAAAGAACTTGTGTCTTGTTAAAATGCCAGCAAAATTAGCAATTTTTGTTTGTTTTAATTATAAGCAAAATTTTCTATTTTTTCATGGACTTATTCACCAAATTAAAAAAGCAAATGCTCATTTGTTCTTTTAAAGGAAATGTTAAGCTTAACAGCAGTCTTATACAAAGAAATTTAACACTAAAAGATCTCACAAGTAGATACCCTAACCTACCTATATATGTTTATATAAGAATCATTATCACCTTGTGATATACTGAACTGTCATAAAATCAAACTGACATGCCTTTATTAGGAAATGCATATTCCAAGATGGATCAAGTCATACTGCAACAAGGCAATGAAACACTCACAGGTTCTGTGTTCTGCCCAGAGCAAGGGATTCTGCTTTTTGAGATAGTGTTTGCTCCATTTGAAACACAGAATCTTCTCAGATTCAGACCTTTTGTTCATCTACTACCCCATAACAGAAAAAACCCAAAGAACATAAGACAAAACCAAAACAACTCAAATATTATTTAGATATAATGAATGTATGAGAATCCAGTAACTCTGATAATAATGATGTTCCTGGAACTGAGAGTTTAATTAAAGGTTAAGCATTAATTGACCCTGAATCCAGGTACT
The DNA here is from genome assembly GCA_013400215.1 of Cisticola juncidis. NCBI lineage: Eukaryota > Metazoa > Chordata > Aves > Passeriformes > Cisticolidae > Cisticola > Cisticola juncidis. The sequence goes on along the minus strand of VXBR01000286.1, from coordinate 37,450 downwards.
CCAGGCTGCCACTGTAGTGAAGTTTTGCAAGAGAAGAAATTGCCAGTCTGATTTAGAACTGCTGCATCTCAGAGTGCCCCAGAATCCTGCTCTGCCTGGGTGTTGTACAGTAAGACAGGAAAGATAACAGATACCCCAGCACTCCTGCAGGTCCCAGGCTGGCAGGGAGTTCACATTCCCTTTTTCTCCCTCCAGTGGTGTTCCAGAGTGGAAGCATCTGTTTGTATGACAGATCAAACATGCAAGCTGACAGTCCCTCCCCTTTTAACCTTCCATCACCCAGATGTTCTTAGGAACATCAGGGCTTTTGTCAGAAGGATGGGAACTGCTGGCAGCAGCTCAGCTTCTAAAGCTGCCTCATTCACCCTGAATGGGATTCACACATGAGCATGTGCTCAGAACCCCTGAGCAGTGAACTGCAAGGAATGTAAACAGAGCACAGACAAAAAACATGCTCCATTCCTTCACACAGTGATGGACATGACAGTGAAGGAGATTTTTGTTTTCCCTAGAACAAGTTGCATAGCTTTAACCAGGGGAAGAAAATTGTTCAATATTTCTTCATCATCATGCTCTCTTGACTGACAGCACTGGTTGCATTTGCAGGGGATTGCTTCAGTTAGGAACAGTGACTGTCAGCATTCCTTTTCCCTGGAAATGCTTCCCCTGTTTCTGACTTCATCACGTGACTGCACAGGGGGTTGGGTGCTGTCTTTACTTCTCACAAAAGCCATGGAAAAAGGTAGCCACATTTCCTAGCTGCCTGCATCCTGTTCAAAATCAAGTCAATCAAATCCTATGACTTCTGGTTTCTGGTTTCCCTTCCCTCTGAAGCCTGGCTAGGGTGCAACACAACTGCATCGTTCTTTGAGGGGAACCTGCAGGATTTTTGATAAAAAGAGCAACCAAGTAACAATCCCTTCCTGGGAATTCTTAGTCCTCTTGGAAAACCATGCAGTTGCAATTCTGAGTAAAAGCAATTGTCCTTTTTTAAATTGTGGTCCAGAGAACCCCATGAAAAACCAGCACATGGAAATCAAACTGCTGCTTGTTCACTCTGGTATTTGTTCCCTCTTTGGGGAAATGCACAGATGGGTAATAATTTCTGATACACTTTTTGAAACTTGCTTTCTATCCTATTTTGGATAGAAAAACCTAAAAAAACCCCAAACTACTATGCTCATTCTGTTTTCTTCAGAGACACATTCTTTACAGTTACATTTCTTACACTTACTTGTTTCTTGTCCAGTTTTAGTCTCTAAAAACTTGCAGGACTGCTAAGCCTTGTACCCTTGAATCTATTCTAGATCATTGCATCTTCTTATCAACTCCTCAAAGCCTGATCACATCAAAATGTTTCTTGGTATTTGTTTATACAGCTATCCCTGTTTTACTTTCTTTGCAAAAGAAATATGGAATGCTGTGTCTGGAAAATACATTTTTTTGGACATTTTGTAGCCCAAAATACATTCTAAAAACCCTTTAATTTCAGATTCTCTTTTCACACATGGTTTCTTGCACTGACTGAGTTTACATCCAACAAAAACAAAGCTCTGAAAACCTTCACTAAAAAGCATGTAAGTGGGAAAGATCAGCATGAATTTGGAGCAATTCAGTTAACAGGACAACTAAATACTGGAAAGTTATTTCAGCTGGAGTAGACAACATGCACAACTATTTGATATCAGGCAATTACAAAAAGTTAAGATGCAAAACCTCATATTATTAAAAATTTACACAGTCAAATCTCAAATGAGCATGTGCAAATGCCATACAATTTGACATGCTATAGAATCAGTAAACAGATGTAGCTAAATCAATGCCCACAATAACTTCATTCCTTGCCTTTCATAAAGATGCAGATAAAGCTATATAAATTTAACCTCTCTATCCAAAGCCTGCTACTATATACAGGAAAGGAGCTCACCATCAAATAAAAGAGGTAACAAACACTTGTTTACAGTTTACAGTGGTTTGGTAATTAAACTGTTAAATAACCTGATATCAGGAAAGGGCAAGAAAAACTGTGCTGTGCAGAAGTCATCATACCAATTTTGATTTTACATGTCCAATCCCATCAGCATTCCTTTGACTTGTGCCACTAAGCCACCATGCCAACAGAAATAACCTGATATCAGGAAAGGGCAAGAAAAACTGTGCAGAAGTCATCATACCAATTTTGATTTTACATGTCCAATCCCATCAGCATTCCTTTGACTTGTGCCACTAAGCCACCATGCCAACAGAAATTCAACTGGAGTGAGGTTATTATTTCTCACCACAAACCAAGTGTACATGTGAAAATTAAGTGGAAATCAACAGAATAGGTAATAATTTTAGGCATTGTTGTTTGTATATATTAAGAGTTTATACAATAGTATCACTATGAAAATTGCTGGATCCATAGAACAAGGGGTTTTTTCTCTGCTAATGGAGTTGATATATTCACCGAGCTAGTAACAGGCTGAAATTTCTCTACTGCTCTGACTATAAAAATATTGGCCAGAGTTAGCAAGAGTTGCTAATATTAGCCTTCTTAGGGATGGTGTTTGGGAGTCATCCTTAAACAAAGGGGGAAAAAAGGAGATTGAGTCTCTTGGGAAGAAGTCATGAATACATGACTGAGTCCACAGAAAGAAAGATAAGACTGACATGATCTCCCCAAAGCTGCAAAAGGAAAACAACAAGAAACAGGCAAGGTGAGGAGAGAAAACCTAGTCAGGATAAATTGTACTAAGCTGGATGAACATCATGGTTTGGAAGACAAAAATGACAGATTCATGAACATCTTTCAGCCTCCAGACTGTTTCAGCTAAGACAAGATATAGAGAAAGGAGGATTTTGTTGTTGTTTTGGTTGAAGCTGGGTATTTTTCATGCCATTAAATAAAGCTTCATGTTGTTTTAAGACTCCCTGAAAGCTATAGTTTCTTGTAGTCTATCATTTTTGGAAGACTTGAAACGAAGCCTTAAGACAAAGAATCTATGGAGTAATGTGAAGAATCTTAGTTTCTTGTCCTCAAACAATACAAACCCTCAAACATTTAGGATGTTCCCAGAACAGCTGGGATTTAGTTTTCTACTACTGTGAAGCAGCAGCAGAGGGAAAATGCCAGAGCCAAAGGAGCAAAGTGGGTCTGTGCATACCAAAATCCTTGGAAGCTGATCCTGAATCCAGCTGCATGCCAGCCCTGTGGGCTCAGGAGCCCAGCAAAAGCCTGAGCAAGAAGTGTGTGATCACATTTATGGAACAATTTGAGAGCAGAGCTATGTTTAAAGCTTGATAAGCATTAAATTGTAAGGCACTTCATCCAAGTATCTATTGCTTGCTAAAACATACAGGGAACTCCAGTTGATTTCTCAGGACAAGAAGGGAAAAAAAATCTAAATTGCACCATAATTAAAACCAAACTATGTTTGCACTACAACAAAATGATTCCGTCACTGCCATGTAAACAAGAGAACATAATAAAATAGAATCACTCTTGGAAAAGTTCAAGGATTTCCACAAATAAAGTTTAGGATTATTTTCCTTCTAAGAGTGACTTAACAGGTGACATTTTATTATCCAATTTTTGACACTTCAGCAATCTAATGATGCCTCTGGACAAAATCTAATTCTACATCAGGTGTGGTTACCACAGACCACCCTGTGTCCCTTCTCAGTGTGGTAAAACTGCCTTGCCTTTCGTGTACAGCTTGATTTGCTTGGACTTGTTGGTAACACATGTTTTTATGGGTAAATTTAATTAAATAATGGGTGACTGGGACTCTACCTGGCTGCAGACAAATAAAAACTGCAAGATTTTACTTACAATTTCCATATTCTGCTCCTCTACTTATCTAGACCAACCTATAATCCACAGCATTGCATGTGCTGTGTTCTTATGATGAACTATTCCAATACTTTGTGAGGAACACTGTTCTTCTAAGTTAATTAGGATGTGGTAAAACAAGTTCTTTTCTAAAAACATTTTTTTGCTAAACAACTTCTTAAAAGTGGGTGAATAAAATCCTCAATAAAACTTAACTGTAATCAGACAGGAAACTGGGACTGTCACCTGTGCTGCCACCAAGGTTAGTAGATGTTACTCCTTAGCCAAATCCCAGGAACTTTAGAGAAATTCTTCTGACTTTTACAAGAATTTAACTCTTGCAAGCCACAGCAACAAGGAGTGGGGAAGAAGGGTTGTTTGCAAATCCATGGAAGAATGAAGACTACAAAGGAGCAGTGTTAAGCAAACACAGTTCCCAGGAAAGGACCTGAAGTTATTAGGAAGGTTGACATGTTCATACCAACTAAAATATTGAACCAACAGGATTTTACAACACTTTGCTGATGAAACATGTGAGGAAAGGGAAAAAAAAAACAAAAAGAAAAGCAATACCCCAAAAAGCCTTCAGCAATGTGACAAATATATGGCAGGAAAAATCTAAAGTCACTGAAATCAGACTCAAATGTGTAGCCCCTAAACCAAACATTTTCTGCCCTGAAGATTTATTTTATGCCCTTTCTGATCATTCAGAGATGATTAAAGAAACCCACACTTGTTCTACATTCAAATAATCAATACATACAATTTTCTATAAAAATATGAAGAATTAAAGTGAAGAATTAAAATGGTTCTTTTTAAAGCCAATTAGCTTTTGAACCCATGTGCTGTTTTATCTGGGATAACTGCATGTTTATGCTGCAGGAGCCACTTTATTATTTTCCCTACAAACTCACAGGTCATTAACTGACTTTTTAAAAAAGTCCTACTCTGAACCTGTGCAGTCCTAATGCTCTACAGCAAATAGAGCAAAGGCAGCTTTGAGATATTGATGATACTGATGACAGTCCAGGCATTACAATAATTTAATGAGCTCTGTGCTGCCTTAGTACTGAATTGTCCCACTGCAGCCTGTGCTGAGCAGGGGCCCTGTTTTTATGTACTCTGGCAGGGCAAGGCATCTGAGAAAGCAGCCTGGATTATCCTACCTCCAGATAGTCCTTTTATAATCCTATATTAGCCCATAAAAGTGAGATTGGTAGAGTAGTATGCTCTACTGATCTGAACATGTTGATTTATCCAAATATAAAAACAGAAATTAAATTAAAATATCTGTCTCAAATTCCATCTCTTACCTTGCTGAGGTGTCCTTTGTTTCTTCCATCTAAGATGGATTCTTCACATCCAGAGTAAATTCTCTGTTCATGTTAAGGAGTGGAGATAAAGCAACTCTTCAGACACAACTATTAAATAGGATTTTTGAATTGCATGAGCAATGTTCAAATGGGAAAACTTTGCAAAAATGTTTTCATCCTCTGTACAAGCAAGAACATAGCATCTGCCTGTCTTCTATATAACTCAGGCAACAATATCCTGGCAACCACATTTCAATGGAACAAATCCAGGTAATTAAAATGACTAGATCTAGCTATCCATCTCTTTTCTCATCCCACTTGATAGACCAGACTTACTCATTTGGAAATTGATGGTCAAAAAATCTGCTGGATGTGGTGAAGTGAGTTGTTGTCTGTCTCTAAGCTACTGAGTCTTTAATTTTGTTTGCCACTGGCCATTTAGCTTCTCTTTCACAGCCCTGTCTTCCTGAGAAGAAAGATAACTTCAAAAATGAACTTCAAAAATTAACCCTACTGTTGGTATGCTACACTTTGCAGACATCTGCACAGTTTGGTGGATTTCATTAATACTTCACTAATAACCCTGTCAAGCTTTGTAATTCCTGTGTAAAGGCTAAAAGGATTAAATTCACTGCACCAATAAAACCACTCAATGCATTACCATCCTCATCATGTCCATTCACTCATTTTAATAGATTCTTAATACCACAAGCCAAAACTTTGGCTTCCACTCTTCTGCAACTGCACAGCCTAATCCCCCAGCAGAAGCCAAACTTCTACTAAATCAGAATATGAGGCCTGAGTTCAGCAGTGAAGAGCTTGTGGATTCCCTTTTTTTCCGTGGTCATGTGAGCAGCTGCTCTGGACTCTATGTTAGTGTGTGACAATTTCAGCAGTCACACCATTCATCTGAAAGGGAAAAGGAGGCAGGATGCTACTCTGCAGCAAAGTACAAATGAATGACTTTGATCTAGATCATATCTTGGTCAAAACAGACTTCAAATTGACTGTTGTACAAAGCCAAAAAAAAATTGCTTTTTGGTTTGTGGGAGCAAAAATTTAATGTATCTCCAGTCAAACTCATTATCTCTAAGATTTAATCCTCAGCCTTAGATATCACACCATGACCCAACTGTCTGGAAGAGATGTTAAGAAACAGGCTTTAAGGGGACAGACACAACACATAAATACTTTGTGTTTCCTAGCACTATCACCCCATGTTTACCTTCAATTCCCACAGCCTAACCGGTTACAACTACCTCATCCTCTTCCTAAAATATAGCAACTTGAATAATTGAAATTTCTGTTCCCACTCTTACTCTCTAAGGCTGCTGGTCCTTCCACAATGATCCATTTAGGCAAAGTCACATAGGCCAGGGAAACGCTTCAGGAAACCAGGGGGAATAAAAGAAATTAAATCCCTCTTTTAAGAAGGTTGGCTCCTCATTCCCTTACCCAAGCTTACTTCACAAACACAATTATCAAATCAATAGAGGTTTAAATGCACAAGGTAAGGCAGATTGTATTTCCCTTAATTATATTTTGCCTGGTTAAGACATTAGCCTAACACTACAGGTCTTGCATAGGAATAAATTTGGCTTTCCAGTATGTACAAACCAGAGGTCTGCAAATAAACAAATATGCACCTGCTGATTTTTTTTATGGAATGACAGACAAAGAACAGCTTTGGAACAGTCTGTCCACACACTTATTCTCTTTTCGTTTTCAAAATTCACCTTGTATTTTACCTTGCCAAAAAAGCAAAAATATTTTCCCTGTTTGATTACATGCTCAATCACTACCAGCTCACATTCTACTGCCCAATTACTGCTGAAACTTAAGACACAAGGCCAGGAAAACCTGATAGCATTTTCCACACTTACAGCAGAAGAGAGAAGCGCGCACACACACACACACACACACACACACACACACACACATCTCCTGATGCCCAAGCAGACAAAATACAACATGTGGACAGAAACAGAATACATTGTTATTAGCTTCTGCATAGAGGATGTCCTTTCAGCATTTGAAAGGACAAGAATATTTTCATTGTCAATCATGAAGTAGGACAGCTTTTGCTACAGATTCAGAATAGCTCCCACCATTTCATTTCTGTAAATAAAAGGATTACTTGAAATGGCTGGGATGTCTCATCTAAAGAACAACAATGGCCTAGCAAAAAAGGAACAGATGGAGGCTGAATGATTCCTTTTGTACTTTTACAAGGCTACTTTTAATTCAGCTTTTCAATTACTTCAACATCTTTTTTTGTTTTCAATCAAGCTGAATGAGGGCAGGTTTAGATTAGATACCAGGAAAGAATGTTTTATTGTAGGGGCAATGAGGCACTGGAGCAGGTTGCCCAGAGACATTGTGGACTCTCCATCCCTGATACTCAAGGCCAGCCTGGATGGGGATCTGCATTACCTGGTCTAGTGGGAGATGTCCCTGCCCACAGCAGGGAGTTGGGACTGGATGATCTTTAGTGTCCCTTCCAACCCAAAACAGTCTGTGAGCTCTCTTCAAAGAGGCTACTAACACATATAATAGAGTCTCCACAGAAATGTTAAAAGATTAGTTAGTATAGTCATACTGAATATGAGTGTGTAACAAGGTTATGCTAAGTATGCACAAAATGTTTAAACTCTTGAATTACAGTTAACTGAATCTACACAGCAGCCTCTGCAGTACAAAAATAATGACCATTGCTTAATGAGTTTTCCAATAGCTGTTGAAATTCCAACAATAAGGGAGCAGACACTTCCAGTCTGGGAAAGATTTCTTTTCTTCAACCTTTCAAAGACCAGGCAAAGTCCAGTCAAAACTATTTCAGCTGTCAGACTCAGTGATGAAAGTCACAATAATCAATGATCACGTTAAACTTGCTGAAAGATAACTTTTATCAAGGGTCTCTTAAAGAGTTGGTACAATACAAAGTATTTTGGTGGCACTGTTATCCAGAAGAAAGCAATGGGTAAAAAGAAGGCACTACAAGAGGGGTGCCCAGAGGTGTCAGGTAGCATCCACACTGCTAAGATGATTGATTAGAGTCAAGTGTATATTCAATAAATTAGGCTTGAATAGTAAATTCAAGATGCAAAGGCTGTTTTATTTGTCTTCATGAAAAAAGCAGGAGGAATACAAATGTTTATAACCCACAAGCTGCAGTTCCCAATCTTCCACCACCACATTGTTCTCCTAAACCTCACTGGGATGAGAGCTACAACCAGCAGCAATCAGCTCTGGCCTCTGTGTAAACTTCAAACTGGGGCACATTTGTTGTTTCCTCAGGCAAAAGCATTCCAAAAGCAATCCTGAGAAAGGACTGAACACGCAGCTGAGTCTTTAGGAGAGCACTTACTGCTTCATCACCTCCCTGCAGTACTTGCATTTCTCACAGCAAGGCTGACATTCTTTTGAGACTATAAAAGGCAGCAACAGATAAATTAATGGAATTTTTAGAACAGAGCAATAAAGTGCTTTGAAGTAGCAAGCAACTAAAAAAGGAAATGAAGCAGTCATTACATCAGCAGAATGACAAAGGCATCTGAGAAGTAGTTTGCAATTTAATCTGCCATAATCTTCTATGAGAACATTACCCATACACATGTTTAGTAAAAAGTTAAATTGATCCTTAGGACATTTTAAACTTCTCCTGAAGCCTTGGTTGTTACACTTGAGCCTTAAAGTTTAATGAATGATGGAACTATCAGTTGTTCCTCACTGAGGTTTAAGCATTTTGACCTCACATGGTAGAATCTGTTCAGTCACAATTTGTTTAGCTGTGGATGAGCACACACTTCATTATTTCCAGCAGCTGACCTGTGACAACTGCTGAGGGAGCCCTTCAGAGTTGCTGCCACAGGCTCTCCAGCCTTCCTACCCCATCTCCAAACATTCCTGACCACAAAAATTTGAGAGACTTCATGTGTCATCTGTGTGGGTTCAGAGCCAGAAACAGGGAGCCTAAGTCCTACAACGCGTGGCTTTTTGGCTTACACCATCCATACCACATCATATATTTCTTCAATAAGAGTATATCTGTAAAAACACAGTTAAACATTTTTTAAAAGCAGTTTAACAGATAAAAAAACCTTCTAAGGGATGGGACAGCTCCAATGTTATTGCACTAAGTAACTCAACTCCAAATGTCTCCCAAGTCATAGCTTTCTCCTAAACCATCACTCATATTTAGCTCACAAAACCATGATGAGTTCTGGTCCTCAATTGTTTCTCTTAATATTGCCTGCCATCCCCATTTCTTTGAATTCAATTTCTTGATTTAATAATTCTTGTTTCATCCATCTTTGTTTCCTTTTCCCCAGCTTTCTGACTGTTCTGCTCAGAATACCTAAGCTTACTGACATTGTGATTTTCAGCTTTTAATTAGATCACTCTTCCCATTCAAAGTCAGCTCTCTGTTAAACTCAGAAATGTGACTTCTATCAGAAAATGTGAGAAATTGGTCCTATGCTTCATAAACCTTTCCCCAGGAGACTAAAATTGTGCTATACACAAAGGGAGCACTGACCAAAGCATCTCCAAGTTGCCTGTTTCTTATAAAGTACTTTTTCAATGATCAAACCATTTTACATGCTAATCCATTTTTTTCCATAGATCCAAAGCCAGTGAACAGATTGGACATATTTACTGTGGAAACACCATGCATGTGGAAGCTTCATTTTAAGATAAGGGGAAACTGAATATCTGAGCATACAATGAAAAACTATCCTAGAAATCAAAAGTGTTGGCTAAAATGCTCTGTATTACTGTGCTTCACACATTAAAACTGCACTATTGTTACACTGGATATTGTTACAATAACAATATTGTATATGGTTAAATTTCTCTTGCAAGCCAGATAGAAATCAGAACACTTATTCATCATTTAAACTTGTTGCAAGCTGATTTTACCAAAAAAATACTCAGAAAACAAATGAGAAAATCACATGAAATTTACTTTGCACCCTGTTTACACCTCCACCAGCAAAATCAGTTAATGCTGGAGATCTTTAAAAATGGGCCCGGCTTTATGGCAGCAAATGCTTTGAAAATTCTACAGTGTGAAAAATGTACAGTGAAATACAGAAGTGCTGATAAAGATCTCCTTTGTTTACAACGTGAAAAGAGCTGGTCCCATTTAACTGCAGACTGCCTTTAATTCAAATGAAACTGAAAGACTCAATGAAGAAAGTGTTTTTAACAAATGCAAGCAAAATGCCTGAAAATACATGTACTGAGAACAGAAGGATGGGACCTGCCTGTCAGCTGGATTGTGGCATTTGTTTTGGTTTTTGTAAACTCTGTTAGTATGTGCCTCTGCATTCTATTGATTTTACTTCCCAGGTTTATTCATGCCTCAGAGCACAATGATCCAAAAGCAATACAAGCAGTCATTTAAATCATTTTGTGTCAGAATCCCAAGTAAAGATTTTCTTTTCAAAGATGACAAGGTCAGCTGTGTAAATCCTATTTAGCTGAAAACTTAGGCAAGAAAAATGTCTGAAAAACAGGCTAAGATGTTTTGGAAAACATCCATGTGATGAACAGAGCTTCTCTTTTGCCATGATTCAGGAAGAATGAAGCAAAACATAAACCATGAAGCCACATGTGATTGTTCCATTCATTCTCAACAAAACTTAAAAATTCAATTGCTTAAGGTTCCAAGGACTGGGAAAGATTGGGAGAAACATGGGGCAGGCCCAGCAAGCGCCATGAGATATTTACTAAGGCTTACAGAATTATTCTCTCCTTCCTTTTAAATGGGGATAATACAAATCCAAAAGCAGTGGAAACAAATGTATCTTTGGCAATGGGGACAGCATAGTGCCAGAAGAATGTCTTTTAACTGTAGTTGTTTATGAAATTCAGGGCACCAATATAAACAACATAACATATAAACACAAGTTTGCAGCTGCACCAGTTAACATCTGGTTAAGAGACTTTAAGCAAAAAAAGCCTCCTAAACATCATTTTCTGGGGACCTAATCTTAAACCCCTTGATTACTTGAAAAACAGGTTTTGCTTGAAGTTTGGGGGGATACAATTATTACCAGTAGCATGCTATATCTGTGACAACTCTTTTGCCTGCTTATGGTTGAAGGAACCATTGCCAAGGTAGAATTATTGCATTTGTCACCTGAAAAAAGAGAAGCTTCATAATGACTCACGTGCCATTGTAGTTTAGAAGTAGCAATATTTTATTCCTGCTAAGATAGGAGAGAAGTATTCCTATTCAAAGAATCTTTTCCTCTATTTGTTTCACAAAGAAGTCTTGACACAAATTTCATATTACTCAAAATTTATGAGTGCTCTACTCAGAACATTTCAGTACATCAGGAATTTCTAAATGAATCATCAAGTTGTGTGCTTCCTTCACATATAATGGCTTCAATGAGGCAAACAAGACATGTTTTGTCCATTTCACTGGATGCCTCATTCTAATTTACTATACCTGAATTCCTACATATTTATATATTTATCTGGTGATATTTATCCTGTTTCTACATTCTACCTGCTGAACATCTGCTCTCCTTCTTCTGCTTGGAAAGGATTTTTAACCTTTAGCAGGCATTGTGGAAACCTCTCCAAGGTTTTCACTATCAGCAAGTTACACCTGGGCTGCCTGAAGCCTTTGCAGCCCAGTCTACAGTTTTCCTTCTACTGCTTTAAATACTTCTCCTAAATATTTTTACCTGGTATGAAATACAGATGACACTTCAGTTTGGATTTGGATTTACTTTGAAAACTGAAGTTCACACATGGCCTGGAAAGATGGCAGAAAAATTATTCTAATTCATCATAGTCTCAGTAATAGTTGGATTTTCTTCTTTGCTTCTACATTGCTCTGACAAATGCTTTGGTAATTTCTTTTTTCAAGAGCACTGGCTGTATTTTGAGATTTTTTTTGCTGTACAACTAGAAAAGTATTATTTCTCAATATTCATTTTCATTAGCAGTGTTTTATTACAATACCTTCCTTCTTCCTAAAATATAAAACTGTTTGTTTTACATCTCAAATGAGACCTTTCCTACCTTACAGGGTTTTTTCCAGTAAACTATTTTTTTTTTTTACACTGTAGTTGAATAGACTTAATCCAGCACTACTGAAGTCCTTACCCTATAGATATTTGTGCACCAAGCCACATATAAAGAGCTTTGTGGAGATTGAAGCAAATATCTGTGTCCCTTTGACAATACATCTCCATTCTTTTCAATATTTAAACCAGCTTTACTTGGCAAAGCTCTCTGTTTGGGAATATTATTTAGGTCAGTTTCTCTCAGATTACTCTCACTGACTCAATACACCAAGAAGGAGCATTTTTAGACTGACAGCTCCTCAGAACAGGAAAAGTATTAATTTTGCAGTGTCAGAAACAACAATGTTATGATCTTTGTGCGCTACTGGTAATTAAATAAGGAACACTGCCACAGAACACAGATGGGTAAGGATCGTCAGAATTTAGCACTCTGCCTGTTCCTCCTTCTCCCTCCATTATTTATTCAAGTTGTTTGGATTTGTTTACAAAAACCCAATAACAACAAACCTATTTTTTCCTGAAAATGACTGAAGAAAAGCTTGTATTGCTTCCCTTCACATTAAATAGAAGCAAAGCTGAGAACAAAAAGCCACTTCCATTAAAATCCAGTCCATGTAATTTATCATTTATGTACACCTGTCCTAACAATATTTTTCCACCAAAAGCATTGTTATGATTACCCTATGTGCCAAAAAGAATAAGTTTATCTTAAATTTCTCCCTCTTGACACTGCCCTTTGAAAGCAAATAACCCATTTTCACTACTAAACACTAACACACAAATTCTATAAAACAAGGTAAAAGCAATAAATTTATGTGGAGGAAAGTTCAAATTCTATATGTGCTTACACATTATGGTGGCAGCCCCATATTTAAATGAAATCAGTGTTAACTCATGCCAGGAATAGAGAGGCACATGGATCCTGACTGGATGAAGGCCTCTTGCAGGTGAGGCAGAAGAGGAAGACAGGAAGAAAAAATAATGATACTTAGATATGTCACAGCTGACATTTCTGGATGCAGGTAAGACTGCTCAGACTTGACAGGAAAAAAGAAAGCATTATCCATGTCCACAGGGAAAATGCACATATCTGAGGCCCCCCTCTACTCAGCAACAATTTTGTTTAGAGTTGAGAGACAGCTGGACAGAGCCTCCAGGGACTGATGGCATCAACACTGCTGTCCTGTTCACAGCTTTATCCACAGTCCACAGTGAGAAGGTCTTTCAAAATGCTTTTTTCAAGAAGCAATGTCTGCATTCCAAATTATATATTTTGACACTCATTCTGATGACTTTAGCAAGGAATGTTGCTATAAAATGTATTATTCTCAACAGCCAGACCCCAAGATCAGCACTGTACTTTTTGTAATTATTATCAGCTATCGTGAACAGCTTTTATTTATCTCTTTCTCCCCCTGCCTTAGTTATGACTCATTTTCTCCTCATTAAAAAAAAAGGGTAGTTCAACAGTGGATTAAGTTTCTCCCTCTGCTGTTGGAGATGGTTTTTATCTCTCAGGCTGCTTTCTTTAGAAAAACAGAAGCACATAAATATCATATTAATGAGTCTGTGAGAGGATAACTAAAACATACATGTAAAAGTGTGTTTTATCAGCTACAGACAAACTGTCTCAAACACCATTGTCATCACTATGGATTTTTGTTACACTTGCTTAAACATTATTGTATTTCCATAAAAAATTCACCCATGCTAATTAAGACCAGGATAGGTATTAGCTTGTTAAACAGCAAGAAAGCACAGCTCTAATTACCTCTTGGGGAAACAAAATGAACAAAAATATTGATGCAATAACAAAAAATCCAAATGAAACAGGAAAAAACAAAGCAACCAACCTCTTTTGTTACAAACTAACAGTACCTGATTGTAAAAATCCTATTTAATTCTAATTGCTGTCTTTCTTTACTGGTTTGATACAGGCAAATCCTTACACTGCTGCTTTATTATCAGTTACAAGAGCTCAAGTCCTACAGATTTTGCAGTTCAAACTCAGATTAAAAAAAAAAAATCAAGAAATTCAACCACACATCATGCTCCACTCCACTGCCCCCAGCTTGTCTGTAAAGAACTGGCTCAGGAAAAGCTGAGTGCAGTAGGATGCCCTGCACATCTGATGCTTTGCAGAGCTCCTGCCAGACTGTTGAGCTCCTGGGTTCTGTTTCCTCTCTGGGTTTCATCACTGAAAGCCAAAGGCAGCAGAATTGAGCCAAGGCAAAGCTCCTCTGGCTCATTCATGAGCACCCTGCAAAGTGAAAGTGTCAGGAAGTCTGTGAGGGTGGGAGGACAGGAGGCAGCAGTGGCAGGGAAAGAGCTAAGCAAGAAATCATTAAGAGGTGTTTACTGATCCCATTATGATAGGCTCCATTTACAAATGCTTAGTTCACTGAAACTTAGCTTTAACTCTACACCAGTGAATTCCACATGAAAGCTTTAAAAATTGCCTTTATCAAAAAAAAAAAAAAAAAAGGCGGGGGGGCAAAAAAATTGAAATTTAATTTTCTTGCATTTCTTCAAATTTTCTTCTTGTTGTTCTGTGTGTGTTGGTGGGGTTTTTCCATTTGTTGGACTGTGAGAATTAAACAACTGCTGAATATCCAGCAAAAGGAAAATGAGCATCACCAAGAGAGGAGTAGGTTTGCTTGTCAATTATGAATTTCAAAGTTACTCCTTTTTCTTTGAATACTCCAGGGGCCAAGTCATACCAGGTACACAGAAGGTCACAGGAGTTACTAAATGGATACCCTGATGTCTTTCCTGTGCCTTGTGTACTCAGAAATCTTCAGAGCTTCTCAGCCATTCTACTTTTCTGCATGTTTCACTTAATTATATTCTAAGTTGCTATTGTCTTAAATAGCTTCTTCTCTGAGCATCTGTTGTTTCAGCCACAGCAACTGCCTGCACTCATTGTTCTGTCTGTGCTGCCAGGTATCCCAGTGTTCCCATCATCTTAAAATCCTTGCCTGACAAATATCCTCAAGAATTGGAACTACATGATCTTTAAGGTCCTTTTCATGATTAGTGAGTTCTAGATGTTTTTCCCTACAGGGAACACAGTCAGCTCTACTAGACCTGCTCCTATTTTGGACTTGTACTCCATATCCTATACAGGAGATATTTTATTACACTAAATGTAAGTGAGAGGGACACAGATGAGCCCTCAAGCATGCCAGAACTTTTCTTGGTCTCAGAATGTCTTCTTTTGTCATACATTTCAGTCTACTAAGACATAATTACTCTAAGATTCTTTTTGCAAAATTTGAATAAATTGGCCTGGCCTTAACTTTCAGGGAAGATTAACATTTTTCTTTGTGTGCTGTCAGAACTTTTTGATCTTGCAAGTCACACCTCGATAGGTTTGAAAACAATTTCATTTATCTGTAAACACCTTGAAAATGCTTTTTTGCTGTCATCTACAACAGTACATAACTTCCCAGATCATAACAGCTCGAATGCAAGCCTTCATCATAACAGCTCTTTCCACACATTCAGTAAGAGGCCAAGGGACAAAAAAACTCCTGCAAAACCCAAAAATCAAAGCCAGACAACTCCCAAATGTATTTCCACTGATTTTTAAGATGTAACATGGGGCAAGACAGTCTGAAACAAGCATATATATATAAAACATATGCTTCCCATTACATTCATGCAAGCATGAAGTTGACAAGAACAAAACAAGCATGGCAGATCCCATTTTACAAGACAGTTCAATTTTTAGGCCCGAGATTCTAAAAATCAAACCTTCAGCTTCCTAAACAGATCTAATCACTATAAAAAAATGTCAGAGGGAGCCAATTTTGCATCAACAACACAATTGGGTCCATCACCTCCCTGGAGGTTTCATTCTTTGGGAGGTTTTCCTCACCACCTCCATCACTCACATATGTGAGGATTTCCTGTGTCTTGCCTGCCCACAGCAAACCAGACTCCCCCTCCCACCCTGTTACTGATCTGCTGTCCCTGTCTTCCAACCCTTCTGCATCTGGGACACAAACTCATTTTCAGAAGCTGTATTTCTCCAGCCACAGCCAGCCTCATTCCAGACCTGACCTAGTAAGGGGATAACCATGGTCCAGACACACTCCAAGAGATGCCACCACACTCTCTGTTCCACACTGCTGGCTCCAGCTTCTCACCAGGAGAAGCAGTCACCTTTCATCTCCCAGCCTGCAGCCCAGGCCTTGGCTCAAAGCCACACTCATGTAAAAAATCTTGCATTTGGAAACTGATTTAACAAACTGTTTAGAAGCTCATAAGCATAACAAGAAGGTGCAACATGTCAATAATCAGCAGAGAGTTTCATCTGTTTCCAGGTGGTTCCCCCTCATCTGCTCAGTAGTAGGTTTGTATTTTTCAAATGAAGTTTTGTTGCAGCACTGCACATAACATCACATGCAAGAATTCTACAAAGTTGATAAAAGCTTGTGAATATGGTTATAAAAACCTTATTATTTTTGCAGTCACAGCAAGACAACATTGACACTGCTGCTTATTGCCCATCCAGCTTAGGTCATATCTGCATTTAAATTTTTAGGGGCTGCAGTAAGTTGCCATACAGACTGCAGCACTGAAATCCATGTAAGCCCTTGACTCAGACTGTAAAGCACCTTGCATCCCAAATCTTGCCTCCAGAACATTGTCCCCTTTCATTACACATAAGGTTTTGCACACACTGTATGGAGCACATAATCACAGAACCATTAAGGTGGGACAAGACCCCCCAAGATTATCAGGTCCAACCTTTTACTGATCACCACCATGTCAACCAGACCACAGCAGTAATGCCACATCCAGACTTTTCTTAAACACCTCCAGGGATGGTGACTCCACCACCTTTCTGAGAAGCCCATTCCAATGTTTAACAATTCCTTCTGTGAAGAAATTCTTGCTGATGTCCAACCTCAGCCTTCCCTGGGGCAGTCTGTGGTCATTTCCTCTTGTCCTTTCCCTGGTTGCCTGGGAGAAGGGACAGACCCCACCTGGCTACACCCTCCTTTCAGATCACTGTGGAGAGAGTTCAAGTCTCCCCTGAGCCTCCTTTTCCCCAGGCTAAACATCCCCAGATTCCTCAGCCACTCCTCAAAGGACTCTCCAGACCCTTCCCCAGCTCCATTGCCCTTCTCTGGACTCTCTCCAGCCCCTCAATGTCTTTGTTGCAGTGAGGGGCCCAGAACTGGGCACAGCACTGGAGGTGTGGCCTCACCATGCCCAGTACAGGGGAGAATCCCTGCCCTGGCCCTGCTGGCCACACCATGGCTGGTCCAGGCCAAGATACCACTGGTCTCCTTTTCAAAATACAGCCAAAAATTAACTTATAATTGATTTAAAATAGTTGAATAACTGAAAGCAAGGCAAAAGTCTTGTTTCCCTCCTTTATACAGTTGCTCTGCCAACATATTCCTAATAAAAAGAACCAATAGATAATCCACTATAACTGCCAGTCTCTCCAAAAGAAATGGGAAGTTCCTGTCAATTCTGTTTCCTGATCAGAGATAGAACATTCTTGTAAAGCTCCTCTTACGAGATATACTGATTTTATCTGTTTGCTTTTAGAAAGTTTATTGTAGATAATTAGCTGCATGGATTTGGGAAGATGCACTACACACAGTTGCCTCTAATTCCAGGAATTCAGGAAACATTGTTTGTAAGTGCCCCTACAAGTGTCTATAAGAAATTCCCTTCCCTCACTTTTTTTTTCTCTTTAGAGGTTCAGAATAAATTTGGGTAAATGAAAGAATTAAAATTCATTCTAACTTGTTCCACAATGTACAAAGCATTTACACAACCTTGATGTAAATCCCACTGAATTTATTTTAAACAGAATTTTTGGATCTAAATTCAGGTTGCCAAAACAAGAGCAGCACCTTGGATATCATCTTTTTTTCTGTAATAGTGAACTTAAGTATTCCTTGAAAACTCCTAAGGAAACATATGGATAATGTCATTGAGAAGTGTCACAAACCAAAGCACTACAGAGCACAGTAAAAATAAATAACATCCTCTTCTCTTCACTCATCCCATTAGAATAGCAACAGAATATAAACTCAGCAAGAGAGTAATTGCACATCCTGAGAGTAAAAGTCAGCAAAGAACAGCAACTTTACAATATTTAGGTAACAAAAGAAAATCCAGAAATTCTCACTCTAATTTGCTATGAAGGCAAAGTACAACTTGTCATGTAAAACAACACAATGATGTGCAATTTCTACTTTGGGTTTTTTAAGAGTATACACAATAGAATCTCATTATGTGAGCCCAAAACTGCTTGGCAGCCATTTGAGGGCAGTGAGTTTGTGGTGGGGGGAGGAAGAGGAACACCAGAACACAGGAAGGTACATGAAAGTGCTGTGTGCCTGATTTTAATCAGTCAGGGTAGCACCGATGTCACAAAAGTTATGGCTAAAATCATCACTTTCTGCTGTGTAGATGCAGTACCTGTCTGAAAGCACTAGGAACCTGTGCCTTCTGCAGTCTGCCAGGTGTAACTCAGCTTATTCCCACCTAATCTCATGTATCTCAACTCCTTCCAGTATCTGGATAATCCAATATGTGACTGAATTCCTTTTCACCAAGAGCACTCCAAACACTCTGCAAGCAGCACAGCCAGCAGGGGTGCTAAAAGTGCTGATGTTTACAGCAGTGGTCACCACTGCACCCCGGGAGTCAAGAGTAAACCTTTCACATCGTTAAGGTTTGCTCAGCCCCTCGTCACTCTTCCCTGTATCCCATTTGAGCTACATTTTCTGCAGGACATACAAAAGTTTAGGGTAGGGGCCCTTTCCACACTGTCACTGCTGGGACTGCCCAGAAGTGAGTTTTGTGTTGTTTGAAGCCCAGCCACTCTTCAGTCTGGGTGAGCACTCAGAAAAGACAGGGTTGTCATTAACAATTGTCCTCAAATGACCTTTAATTCTTGTGTGCCCCACATCTTCCACATCATTCAAAACTCACTACATGAGAACTGTCTCATCTCCATGCCACCATCCTCCAACACACTAAAATACCATTTTACCTTCACAGATGTTCATGCCTGCCTCTTGTTGACAACTTTTATTAGTCAGCTGCATTTTTAACAGTAATTTTCATTTTTCAAATAAAATAGAAAAAAATAAAAGCTTTGCTGATGTCACCTAACTGAAAAATAAAGAGATCTTCAGCATATTGAAACTAGGAAGAATTTTTGCAGAAACTATTGCATAATTTTTAAAAATTTTGGTTTGGTTTCTTCTAAGTCCCATTTTAGTTTGGAGTATATTTTCTGACTTGCTGTTATTCCTACATGGCAAACATCCCCATCCATCAAAGACAAAATGTACTTCTCAGTGATGAACACACCCTGCCTGCTCAACTGGAGCTGCCTCTACTAACAAATGAGTTTGCACCAGTGGCAAACTCATTTGTTTGGAGAGCTGCCAGGAATCCAAAGTGACATTTCACTAACCCCACTGCTGGTGTTAAAGGGACAGCTCAGCATATCAGAGCAGCTAAAATGTTAGCTGAACAGCATTCAAAAATAGTTGATTTAATGAAAGGGTAAGTCCTTTCAAGAGGCCAAAAATCTCTTTAGTTCAAAATCTATAGGGGTAGGCAAACATTTGTGTTACTCTAACAATACCTTAAATATTCACTTTTCTAGGAATAAAAACTTTAAAAAACACATGTCACCCATTTCAACAGCCCTATATAAAATGTAAAATCACAAATATTTTATCTGAAAAATGCAGCAATTAATAGTTTGTAAAAAAAAAAAGTGGAAACCACACAAAGATGTAACAACACTGCTACTCAGACCAAAGACAGAAGTGAAATTTCTGCTTGAAGGCAATTATACAAATTATTAGTGCATCCCAGTGGTTTCAGTAAATAGCTGAAGTTCTTTAATATGACATGAGTGTCAGTAAACTCTCTGAAGTAGCACTGTGATTGGTATTTTGCAACAGACATTTGTTCCTCAGCTGGGAACTCTGCAGTTTTGTCACAAATGCATTCTTGGAAAGCACTGCAGAACTGGATAAGCTAAAGGAAAGTGCTGTATCCTACAAAATTCAACAGTTTACCATTTCAGCCAATAAAAGTTCAGTTAATATAAGCAACTAGATTGAAAAAAGGAACTGGAATTAATTCCAGTAATGATGACAAGCTAGGACATATTAAAACAAGAAAAAATTTCCTTAATAAAACTCAGTGATTTGGAGAAGCCTCTGCTTTCTATAAATCTGTTCAGACATTTAATACAGCACTTTTGGAAAAAAAAAGCTTTTAAAACTGAGAGCAGTACTCACTTGTAAACTCTTCCCATGGCCACCTACCTCAGCTCTCGAGTAAAGTAGTTGGAAAGAAATAAAATCATACTATTGAGTAAGAAATATAGAAACCATACTTGAAAAACCCCATAAATCAACAATACTCTGCTTCAATAACACCTGCACTGAAATTGCCATGCTAGTCAATCTTACCTTATAGAAGTAACAGACAAAACATTTGTGGAAGTAGTTTTTTTTTAACTATTGCCTGTTTTTATCAAAGTTGAGAAGCAACTGTTCAAAAACCTATTTACTGACTCTGGAAACAGAAATGGTTAAGCAATTTTCTTCTGGTCTTATTCAAAGAGCTACACTTCAGCTGTGGGCATGCTCTGCCCCAGAGCCCCTTTCATTATTAACTATGCTGTGATTCTATCAATGGAACTGAAAATACCTGGCAACCCTTTTTTTTTTTAATCTCAATGTACTATTATTCTATTTATAACTCGATGGTGCCCTCTGCTGATGTTTTCCTGCTTGGTTATTTGCATGGAATTGTTACGGGAATGTGTTAGCACTTTTCCTGCAAACGAAGGAAGGAAAAATGCAGAATGTTCTTGTTTCATACTCAGTCAGCACAGGATAGAATGTAAGTGATCAACACCTTCACCAGGTCAGTTTGGAAATTGTTTGGGTATTTAAGGTCCAAGCAGGTCTCCTTGCCCTCTGCCATTAAAATTTAGGATATTTCACAGCAGCCTTCAGAGCTACAGAACAATCCTATCCAGAACACATAAAAGCCTCCAAAAAGAACTATCAGCCTCCCTTGCTACAACAGCAGGTGCATGCAGCTAACTTGAAAGAGGAGACTTTAAAAGGATACAATAGAGAAACCTCTCAAACCTGAAATATCAGAACTAGCAACCCATCATCTATGCCTGCCTAAGCTGTAGTTTCACACATACAAAACTGTGCAAGCGATAGAGGGAAAAAAAACTTATTATAACCTCTAGTAAAGAAGGGATTTTGGTGTAATTTATTGTCATTACCCTTGGCAGAGTCCATTTAGGAGAGTAAAATTGGTTTTCAGACACAATTAAAATGGATGGATGTTCAAAACAAACATTACAATACACAACAGAGCCTCTCCAAACACTTGTCAGGATTACGGCTGGCTGTTCTAGAAGTTTCTCAGTTGTATGAGAATTGTATTTTATTAAAACTGCTATAAAAGCTTGCAAAAGAGAGTCAAAGTTCTCTCTTCAAAACTTTCAGTCTACTTAAACCTAATTTCTAGGCAAACTTATTTTTTCTGACTCTTATACTAATTTCCAAGCTTTGAAATGCTTTGTGGAAGTGCTTGCTCTTGTTTTAGACATATCCTTTCTAAATCTGTTTTTTCTTTTAGTAGTCCTACAGTTTCAATGGCCACTAGGAGTTCCTACTAAACTGACTGTTTTCCCCAGTTAATTAGGAATGACAGCCTATTAGCAATCACCATAACTGAACCATTAAGGACAAGTTATACAAGTATTTTCATAACAGAGGTAAGATACTGGGAACAATATTTGCAGAAGTGACATGGCCATTCACACATGGATGAATTCCAAGGATTTCAGATATCCTTCATAGTATTTAAATGTCTTTCATAAACATCTGTTTACAAAGAAATGCTGTGTTTACATACCCATGGAAAATAAAAATTACACTACAGGTAAACCCTCATCTTTTTTCTGTGGCTGCTGAACAGAACAGAACATCAGGGGAAATTCAGGCTAAAGTTTCTGAAAAAAAATCCAACAGCAAAGTTAAGCAGTGAAAGTGAACACCACAAGGGGGAAAAGGTTTCCATCACTACAGTTTTAGAGAGATTATTATTGGTATTGTATTCCTTAGGTACAGCTACTGCACAAAATGGCAGAGCTAAGAAAGAAACCTGGTTTTTTTAAGATTATGTTACAGAACACAATGACCCTTGGTGCTGTTAAAAAACAACTCAATATTAGAAGTACATCTGAGCAAAAACCTGACAATCTGGTTTGTTGTTTGTGTTATATTTGATTAACACAAAGGAACTATGCCTAAATGATAATTAGTTATTAGCTAGTTAAAGGTGTTTCTTGTAGAAGCTTTGTGTTTCCAGCACATTATGAATTACCACACATGCACCCTGAAATTCTAAAATTATCTGTTAAGGTGCAAATGAGAGCCCAGTGAGACAACAAGGAGGAGTCACTTGTGAAAACCCCACCTTCTTTCACTTGAATGGCCTGATCTGTCCTCATGCACAGTCACTTGAGTGATATAAATAAACCTTTACTCACGCTTGCAGAGGCAACACAGTCCTGCAAGTTTCTTTACTGCCTTCTGAATCAACAGAATTCCTGACTCAGTGCCAGCAGTAGCTCTCTTAGTGGTAACGTGCAAGCAGGAAAAAACACAACTTGACTTTCCCTTGCAGGCTGAGCTTGCAGCTGGAAATGCTTTTATTTATAAACACACTGCAGCATGGCTGGCAATTCCAGCAGCAAGGGCTGCAAGGCACCAACAGGACCTAACTGCTTGGGCAAATGAAAGCAGCTCTGAACTCCAGGCACACATCCACGTGCATCTTCCTGAGAGAGAACAATTTAATTCCTTGCACTATTCCATCTGACTCACTTTGAGGATGGTAGATATTGCTCTGTTAAGTGCAAACCCCAAAATTTCCAGGCAGTTCACCATGCAGCATTTCTAGTGTAGCAGCTTGCTACTGCTGTGCCTAGATTCCATTAACAACACAGGCTGGAAACACTAAATCCAATATCTCCCAGTACAACCACCTTGACTTACCAGGGAATACCAATTCTAGAAGATGCTGTGAGAAGGAACCCCTGAAAACTTAAAACTGTACATTTTTTCCTCTCTAGTGTGGTTACCTGCTTCTGGGAAGTTGCATTTCACAGGTACTCAGGTACTTTTAAGTGAATAATTCTTGCTGCTCACACATCACCATCACCCCCTTGCCATGTCACTTTAGAGGTTGAGTAAGAACTTGAGTAAGAACATCTACTCAGAGCAATACGTGGAAATAAGACCCAAATGATCTAGGGAACAATTCCTCACAGTACCTCCTTGCATCTTAAAATAACTTTTGCTTCTGCCTGATAACATTTGCTGGTTCTCTTCCAACTTGAGGCCTTAAAGAAGACAGCCAGGCTCCTGCTTAGTCAGGAATCAATGGCTCTGCTTGCATGGATCAAGTGAATTGAGAACTCACGTGTTGATAGGAGATCTGCAAACAGCCTTGGAGCACCCGCCCACAGCACTTCTCGAATCACCGCACAAAATGTCCCCGGCCTTCCAAGAAGGATGTGCAAATAAACACATCAACTGCTAGGGGGAAACACAGAACAGACATTTCCTAAATAAATTAATAGCTGGATACATATTGTGCTATTGCACTGGAGTTCTAAAGTCATCTGATGTTTTTCATCCCCAATGTAAGACGATAAAAAACAGTTTTTATTATTAGCAAGATGCATGTTTAGACATAACACAGAATCGTTGGCATAAAGGCCAGGTTTGAAAAGTGCACATCATCTTCCTGGGATGAAATAAATTCCAGATAATATCCCTACTTTGCAACTAGTCATTAGATCCAGTAGAATAATAGCTCCCATCTTGAGTGGGAAAGAAATTAGAATTATTACTTTTCTCTCCCATATATTTATTGTCATTTCCCTTGGAGCAAAAGTTGTTAGTGTGCTCAAGAACAATTAGTGACTTCTATGTGAAAAGTAAGAGATGTTAATAAAACATTGGGGAGGAGAAAAATTGAACAGATGATTCAGATCTCACCTGGCAGGATAGGACTCTGCCCACAAGAAGTAAGGATGTCAATCTTTATAAACATTGTCATTTTTAGGGCTTTAACAAAAGCAGAAAGGGTTCTTTAAGAGAAAAAAATAAAGGAGACATAGAAGACAAGTAAATTATTAGAGAAAGGATTTGGGGTGTGGTATGCATGAAAATCTATTGGTTTTTTCTATTTAATTCCTATGTATAGAAGTCAGTATAGAGTTTATATTATAAATCACATTAATGAAAAGGATGTTAGAACAAGCAGTCACCTCCAGGAAACAGAGAAAGATTTGTTGACATATTCCCATAAGCTTTCTTCATCTTCAGGCTGATTCTCAGGCTTCATCCTTCCTGAGAACTTCAGCACAAGTGCTCACTGTTATTTTTGGAACTGACTTCTGCACTCGAGTCCTTGCTTCCATAATGTGTTTTTCCCTTCCTTAAGTTTTCTGTTAAAAACTTGGGGTTTGGAGAGCATGCACAGATTTCAGAATGCAAAGAATTGTTTTAAAAGGGATATAACACAAACAATCCATAATTTAAATTAAGATTAAGTTCCTGCACTACTTTCTAACATTTTCCAAAATACCATTATACTACCAGAAGATTTAGATTACTATATTTACTCTACAGCCTTGTCTTTCCATTTTCAGTACATGAGTAACATTCCATTGAATAGGGAAAGCATTTTACTCTAAGCATTTTATGAAAAACAACCGTCATTATCAAATGCCAACATTTTAGGGCCAAGTACCTGTCAAAAAACCTCCAAACATTTCATGTAGACTCATTTAATCAAAAAAGACTAGAAAAATGATGGAGATGCTAGAGCTCAGTTGTTCTTGGGTTGGCTGCTAATATTTCCATGGAAGCACTAATATGATTTCATGTGTTAGAAATGAACTCTTCATTTCAAAGAATGTGGTACCAGAACTCAGACATCCTCCTGGAAGAAAGATTTGGCAAGGAATAAGCAGTGTAGTCTCCACCTCAAACTTTTGTTTCTCTTCAGTTTTCCTCTGAAGAAGTGTAAGCTTTTATAAACTAAGTATTTCTAAAAGAGAGAGGATACAGAATGGCAAAATTCCTCAAGTTCATCATCAGTAAATTCATTAAAAATTAGTATCTCTGTTAATATCTCTCACCAGCTGTTTCCAATTGGGGCTTGCTTATTTAAGGACATATACCAGTAGCAAAAATGGGAATTGCTGAATTGATAATTGCTTGGTAATTTGCTTGCAAAGAGTAGTGGTTAGGTAGGTAGAGGCCTTTTTTTTTAATACTGATTTTAAAGTAGCTTCATCTCTCTCTAGGTGTAACTCTATTTAAGAGTCCAATTTTTCCAGCAAACATTCTATACCAAAAATGAGTGTTATTCTTTACATTTCAGCACTGCAATGTCATCTGATACCTCTACAGCCTTTTGTGTAATCCTCACTTGTCCCATTAATTGCTGACATGCATTTTAAGCCTGAAATGCTCATGGATAATCCCTAAAAACAGCCTCAACCAGGAAGAGAGAGGAGGGGGGGATAATAATCGGCCTTTTTCCCAGTAACTCTTTGTTTATGAGCTGTTCAGAGCTCAAATACAATTCATCACTGAACAACTAAGTGTTTATCAATCACATCTTCCTGGAACAAATAAAATGTTTGACATGTTGGAAAACACTAAACCACAGCCAAAAAGGTGACCCCAATAGGAAAGTGCCAAGCTATAAAAAGAGAGAATATTGAACTCCAGAGTCCAAATCCTCTGTGAACAGAACGCTGCAGAGTGACTGTGAATAGGAGTCATCCCTGTGCTTGCCAGAAGGTGGCAATATTGACACCGCACTTGCACGGACAGCTTTATATTTAGAAAGTTGGAGAGGATTTAAGCATTAAAAAATCAACTTCACAGAATTGCACTTGTACTGCAAACTTCTTACGGCACTCCTCAGTTCCCACCAGCCCCACAGGGGACAGAACAGAAGTCTCCTGCATCCTACAGCTGCCTCTCTCGAGTTTTCTAAGAGAAACTCTATGAAGAAAAGCAAAGCCAAGGCTGGACTGTTTCTCTGATTCATTTTTTTAAACCACACTTTTATACCTACTAAATGCCTCTGTAGTAGAGGTGGTAGATGGCTATCTATGAAAAAAGCTAACAAAAACTGAACGGGCAACTCTGTAGGTTTAGATGACCATCTAAGTCAGTAGAACATAATTATGTTTATCAGATAAATAAGGCAAACACCATCATGTAAAAAAGCATGAAAAAAAAGTAGTAATATAACTTACTAATCCTTTTATCCAGCACAAAATACTGCAGCTTTTAGTACGTAGAAAAAAATATTTCTTGTTCTGCAAAAACACAACACCTTCCAGTGAAACATGAACATAAACCAGTAAGGACCATCCATTGTTCCAGCTCTGGTTTGTTACACCTCATGTTGTTTTGAGGGAAAATACCCACAACAATGCTCCAAAACCATTTACTATGGCCCACTTCATAATTCCTTACCTTAGCAGGAGAGAAAATCCTAAGTCCTTCAAGTAACAAGTTTGAGATACAGTGGCTAGTAGCCTCTGGAACTAGAACAATATTAAACTATCTAATAATACATATACATGGACATGCATTAAATCCATTTTTAGCACTTTTTAAACCCATCTGCCCAGCACTTTACTCAACCTGCTTACTACCTTTTCAACATGTACATATTGTGTCAGGCCTAAAGCAGATAAATAAATTCTGATGGCCCTGGACAGCCCCTCCAGGTGAATTTTGCCACTGCCCTGTCTGCAGCCCAGAATTTTTCATCCTAAAAATCGGCTGTGAAGCTATTTTGCTATTAAAATATCCTGCTCTGACCACCCAGCTGTTCCCAGTTGGGGCTTGCATGCACCTGAAGCACAAATGGGAATTGTTTAATTGATAATGGCTTGGTAATTTGCTTGCAAAGAGTAGTGGTTAGGTAGGTAGAGGTCTTTTTTTTCATACTGGTTTTCAAGTAGCTTCATTAAGCCCAATTTTCAAGTTATCAATTCCTGATAAAGGGCTATAATTCTATATGATAATGAAATTTTCAGAGTGTTTTTTTTACTGTTTATAACATATATCACAAGTGAAAGTTCAACTTGCTGTATCTTACTTATTAAATCTAAGTTTTTCTTGTTTAACAAGACCTTCTTAACAATCCAAGTTTAAAAGTGGTAAATTAGATTTCCCCAGTAATAAAATTCAAAAAATAAAACCAAAAGACAACAGGATAAAAGATGTTTCTTTTCTTGGAATGTCCCTAAGCACTCATAAAGTGAAAAAAAAAACCAACTCTTTTCACTAGAACAATAATTTACACATTAAAGAGATGCTACATAGCCAATAGTGACTTATTGCTGTGAGTGTATATGGAAAGAAAAGAGAGTCTTCCTGCCTTAAACACAAAACTCAGTAGTATAGTAATAAAATTTTAAACTATTTAAAATGTGTGTAGTAGGTTTGTACCAGGGAGCAAGAATTGTTTTCCCTCCTTAACTTTGGCCTAATATTCTTAAGCTCTGACTCTGTAAAAACTTCCATTAAACCCAGTTCTCTGTCCATGAGGAAATCTCATTTTCTACAGACACTGGTAAACAAATACCTCAGGAATAGGCTGTCTTTTCAATCCAAATAGCTTCAGCATTAACTGAAGTATCAACAAAGTAGTATATTTCTGAAAAATCAGCTTATAAATGGAAAATAAGGGTTAGGAATTATGAGCACCTATTAATTAGCATCCTGCTCTGCATAAATTTGGTTCTGGCATGTTTTTTGTGCCAAAATTGCACACTCCCTCCCATAAATTTCAACATCACTCTGCTTCGCTGCCACGTTCCTCTAAACTTGGCATTTATGGAAGAAATCTATGCAAAGAGTGGAAGAAATATTTGGTACAATGCATTGGAGCAGGTAACTCAGTCCCGAATAATTAATGCATAAAGAACATTCAGAAGGTCACATTCAAAATGTTAAGTAATTAAAAACACTACTTACTTTGGCTTCACAAAGCAGGTGACACTGCAAGTCATTGCCACTGCAATTTATAGTATTACAGTAATTCATACTTATTTTTTAAATAAAATTAATTATTTAATGCCTTTCAGTTGTGAGTATTGATTCATTCAAAATTTCGTAGTCCGTGGATGATTAGCTACAGGATAAAATCAAGTTAGCTCTAGGGTTTAACAGGCGGTGTAATTAACATCTAAGGTTGGAGTTTTTAAAAATAATTTCTGTAGAAATGCCTCTGAGGATATTTTAGTCTTACTACCTTTTTATTTCCTTCGCTACAACAGTAAAAATAACCGAGATGGGTTCTAGGTTACTGTCCTTGCTGTATTTGATCCAAAAATGCAATGCGTCCGGCATCATAATTAGAAAAACACAATTTAAGAGCCCAATTGTGCAATTCCTTGTTGACTTTGCACCTCCGTGGGGCTGAGTCCCTCACACAGCGCGGGCTCCAACCCGTATTTTTCATTAAACACACTCACCTAACCCGAATACAGTCGGCCCAGCTGTGCCTGAAAAATTGCAAATACACATCGAAAGTATTACACCAGCTGAACTAGTCGGATAATACCAATTTGGATTTACCCACTGGTTTCCAACGAAGATGGGGAAAACCCGCACGTTATTTTGACATCTTTCGAGACGCCGTGAGGCGAGGCGCTGTCTGAGGGAGCACCCAGGTGAATCCCCTCGATTTACCAGCAAGCGCGCGTACATGAGAACACTCAGCGCTGCCTTTTGGTGTTACAGAGGTGTTTATATATCGATTCCCGGGACAGGTGCGTGGTGTGTGTTGGGATGAGCGGGCACCGCCCTCACGCCGCCCTCACACCGCCCTCACGCCGCTCTCACACCGCCCTGGGGGCGGGCCCGTCCCGCCCCGCCCCTCCCCGCTCCGCCCCTCTCCGCCTCGCT
>VXBR01000285.1:490152-519544 GCA_013400215.1 Cisticola juncidis | reverse complement strand
CGCCCTCCCTTCCATCCCTGCTGCCCTTCCCTTCCCTTCCTGCCGCTGCCGCGACCCCCGCGCCCGCCTCTCCCGGCGGAGCGTTCGCGGGACGCGCGGGGAGCGGGAGCGCCGGGCGGCTCCCGGAGGGCGCCTTTGTCTCCGTGACCACCACTGCAGAGGCGGCAGCGCTCCATCCCCGGGGCGAGGACAGCCCCGGCCCCCTTCTGTGCCCGGCATTTTTTGGTTTTTTTGAATCCTTTTTTCCTGTCCTTTTCAAAGACACTTAGGTTTTGTTGGGTGTTATTTTTGTATTTTATTTTTTTAAATTTTTTAAAATTATTATTACTAGTATTATTTCCTCCACGTTTAAGTGTCGGCCTTGAATGCAATAATCAAGATGGATAAGAAATCATTTGAAACCGTGCTGGATGAAATTAGGAAGGTAAATTCTCGTTTTGTGTGTTAGTTTAACTATTTGGTGGTGGACCACAGGACAAGGAGTAATGGCTTCAAGCTGAAAAGGGGGAACATTTAAATTAGGTATTAACAAGAAATTCTTTACCGATAATTGGTGAGGCAGCGGAACAGGTTGCCCAGGGAGGCGGTGGATGCCCCAACCCTGGCAGTGTTCAAGGCCAGGCTGGATAAGGCCTTGGACAACCCTGTCTAGTGGGAGGTGTCCCTGCTCATAGGGGTGGTTGGGACTGCTCGATCTTGAGCCCTCATTTGAAATAAGCACTTGGATAAGGTTACTGCGGCACTTTCACTTTCAAGGGAAATGAGGAAGAAAAACCAAGTAGCCAAGCATGTCTTATTTGGGGGGACAGGCTGCGTTTGTTTGGTCTGTCCGGAGGCAGTGTGAAGTACCCACCTTTATACGCTGGTTTAGGAGGTACAATGCACAAATGGGACGTGACAACACTGATTTCTGCGGTGCACTCTGTTGTCCTTGTTGGAAGTCACGTCTGCCATAGCTCAGGAGTGTGTGCTTCCTCTGGGATGTGAATCCTGCATTTTGATGAGTACTCTGAGCTGTGCTTCTGCATCTCCTGTTTAAAAACTCTCCGAGCAACATCCTGTTGGTTGTGGGGAGCAGAGATACAAACCTGGGCTTCCTCATGGCTGGCAGGGCTCTGCTTTCTCTCTGCACAGCGGGCCTGCTTTTAACAGGAAAGCTCGAGGTTACCTTTGGCACACTTACCCGAAAGCTAGAAGGAGAGTGAACAAATCAGAACCTTTGAGATTAATGTTTCTTGTTTCGCCTGGGAAGCAGAAACACTTAACGATGTTGTTGCAGTTAAGCAAAGGTTATTTAAGTGTCACAGTAGAACAACAGTTCACCTCCAAAGCTATCTTGGTGTGACAGTGAAGGGCTTGTTTCAGATGGGATTTCTTTGTGGCAGAACAGCGATCCCATAGCATGTTTGTATTAAGTAGAGGGTTTTGTTGTGTTGGTTTGTCTAGGAGAGGTAAATTTCCTTTATTTGGACTCGGGTACTGGAGTCGAGTTTTAGTTCAGTTTCTCTTCCTCATGAGGTAGTGATGGGTACAATTGCAGTGTTATTATTTTGCAACATATCGAGGTATAAAAACCATATTGAGGTATAAAACCATTCAGCAGAAGCCCCAGGGGTGTCTTTCTTATCACAACTACATTTTTTCATAAGGTCATGGTCATAAAGTCTCCTTTATAAAAACAGCTAAAAACATGACAGTCTAAGATATTTCAGGGTGTGGACTTCCCTCCCAACTTATGAATTTGTGTGGAAAATCTGGGAACCACAAAAGAAAATCAGGGAATGACTAACACATGAATGCTTTCTCTGATGATTGATGGTGGGAGGGAGTAATGTTTCAATTACATTACTGCAGTGCAGTCCTTCAGAATATGCTCAGTGATTACTAAAGACTTCAGACAAAAGGGCTTAGACATGTGATTTTAGGCAATTATGTTTCCTCTATGCTATCTGCCTGTATTCTTGTATTCCAGCTTGCTGTTGATCTAAGGATCAGTGCTGTGCTGTGTTAATAATAGTTGTGCTGTTGTGGTGTAACATTCATTGTCGAAATGATGATTTTGTGTCTTTGTTGCTGTTTTTGTTTAAACTTCCTTTCTAGCTCTGTGGTAGAACCTTCTTAATTATGTGATTTACAAGTTTGTTGTGTTGGCATGTTCCATTTTCAATCCTACAGTTAGCAAGAACAATTATTTAAATGTCTTCATGTGTAGCTTACTTCTCTTTTCCCCTGTATGTATTTACAAGCACGTGCAAAATAAACTTTGGGGGATTTTGTTTGTTTGTTCCTTCCATAAATATGCATAGCAGTGTTTTCTGTTTGTACTTTTGTTATGAAATCATTCGGTTGTTAATTCAGGAAGGGAAAAGTAACATTTGTTTCCATTAAAAAAAATTATATACCCTGCTTTTTTTCACATGAAGAGGAGGAAGGGATAGAAGAAAAAATGAGCACCAAGACAGAAATTCATTCCCCTTGTGACTTCAATGTGTCTGGTAGTGTTTGTCTCTTAATGGTACAGAAAGGAAGAGGATTGCCTCAGACAGTATCCAGGCAGGTTTCTGTGACCCTGTGCTACTCAGTCACAGTCAGGCTGCAGTGATGACACCTTTGTGTCTGCCTGTGTGGAGGGACAGGAACAAAAAAGCAAGGGCTAGGGGTAGATTCTAGGGCTGTTGGGAGGAAGATAGAAGTGGGTGTGTGGGTAAAGTTAAAGGTAGTTTGAGAATACACAAGATCTAGCATTTAGAGGGGGTCTTGGAAACCGTGGAAGAAGGGTATTTTCATGGGCCTGGGGCAGGAATTCAGCCGTAGCTGCCCTTCTTTACATCTTGTACCTGTCACAGAGGGCTGGGTGCAGGGGAGGGAGGAAGTCCTGGCTGCTAGACAGCTCACCTGGTTATCAACACAGCTGCCCTGTCACAAAGTCAAAAGGCCAGTACTGCATTAAAGTGCTGTGCTGTGTTTGTTTGGGATGACTGCATGGTAAAATATGAAATGCCTAAGGATAACGATAAAGACAGTATCCATTTCTCACCAAGCTTTGTCGAGTATTTAATTCTGTCTGTATAGACTGATTATCAAATTTCTTCATAAATTCACTGAAGTAAAACACTATGTCAGCTAGTTTATAGTGGCCATACAAAGCAATTGCCTAAAAAATCAACTGTATAGCTTGTTTAACTTAAAATTGATGTAAGTCATTGGAGCAAAAAGAAGAGTGATGATGTTCTCTCAGTTATAAGCAACTACAAAAAAGCAAAATCAATTAAATAAAAAAGGAGTATTTTTAACAGAAGAATTAAATCACATCTTCCTGCTTTTTACTGTTCTCAGTTACCTAAGACATACACTGTTACTTCAAAATGCTGCAGTGTAATTGATACAAATGTCACTTTGTAGGGGCAGATTTTAGATTAATAAATTAGCAGATGGTTGTGCTATAATTACAATTTTTGAGTCACTAATTATGCTTTTTTTTCTATATCTTTTAGGCTGTATTGACTGAGTACAAATTAAAAGCTATTGAATATGTGCATGGATACTTTTCCAGTGAACAGGTAAAGTCCATACTGTTACGGGTTTAGTGTGAGCTTTTGTTTTTTATGTATTTAGTAATACAAACTGATTGTCTCCAGTCATACTGAGGCTGATCATATTATTTTTTCATATTTATTAACTTAGGAGATGTAATTCCTTATTATTGTATCAGCATGGCAATATTAAAAAGAGTTCCAAGTTGCTTTGTCATCAAAATCACTACATTTTCATTCTTACTGTGTCTGGAAAATGGTATAAATTTATTGTAATGGAATTTAATATTATTTTGTGTGTATTGTCTAAATAGAGATATAATGATAATGTATAATATGAGAATATGTAGATTTTCTTTTTCCTCTTTCTTTTCATTCTGGCTTTTTTTTGATATCTTCGGGAATATGTTGTTTGGGGTTCTGATTGTTGATAAGCTTTTTCAGAGCTACTTGATTTTTTTTTAACTTGTTCTAATACAGTGGTATTGTTATTCATATATGCTAATATATGTCAACAAGTAAGTTAATTATTTCCATGAAAAATCATAATCTCATAAAATACAGTTTTTAGGTGCCTACTTAGAAATAAAAGGAAGGTTGGATGCTGGTAGGTACCAACAATCAGAAATCATAGACAGATTTTTTTAATAGTGTACCAATGTGCTACAGAAGTAGAAAGGTCAGATTGATGCCGTTAGCATACATTTTTAATATATCTGAAAGATTAATTGAAGGCCTTACTGTTGCAGGTTGTTGAATTACTGAGATACTTCTCGTGGGCAGAACCACAGCTTAAGGCAATAAAGGCTTTACAACATGTAAGTTCTTGTGACATGATTTTGTGGAATAAATTTTCTCTTTTAATGTCATTTTAATTTTATGACACCTACTTCTCAACTGATGGGTCAATATACTCTGTAAAATCTTCAAAGTTTCTTCTTAATCTCCTTCGGTGTTGAACAAGCTATGAAATTTCATATTTCTGGTTGGAATATCTGTTCTGACTAAAGTGACTTCTACTTTCCTGTGTATCACAGGAAGAGATGTAATGGTTTGTAACTCTTGTTAACTCTCATGTTTTCTTTGCTTTTGGTGAGTTCTTTTTGGAGCTGCTTGTTCATAATTTAGTATATAGAGTCTCTTTCCTAATGGGAGGGAGAGGTTATTAAAAGTTTACTGAAATACACCATATGAAGCTGTTACTGAATTGTATTCTGAGTTTAAAATAGTTGTACTGCTTTATTTTATACACACTTCCTTCTTTCTTTCTTTCTTTCTTGTCAGAAAATAGTGGCAGTTCCAGCATCAAAAATGGTTAATATTCTCAACTGCTTCACATTCAGCAAAGATAAACTTATTGCCCTTGAAATCTTAGCTTCGTAAGTATCTCTTCTGCTGTGTTCCTCAACTTGTATTGGTTTAGCTCATGTTTGAGGATATAAAACTTTAGATACTCCTAGAAGGAAGCACTGTGCCTGTTTAAGGTAAACCACAAATCCATTACTGATGGGGCTGTTTAAAAGAATAATTAGAAGCAGACATTGTAGAAATAGACTTAAGACTGAGAGAATTGGGTTTGTTCAGCCTTGAATGAGTTGGAGTGACCTGATTGCAGCCTTGTGCTGTCAGAAGGGAGTCTGCAAGAGGGCTGGAGTGTAGTAACAGGATAAGGGGAATGGCTTCACACTGAAAGAGAGTGGATTTAAAATGGATATTAGGAAAAAATTCTTTGCTGTGAGGCTGGTGAGGCACTGGCACAGGTTGCCCAGAGAAGTTCGGATGCCCCATCCCTGGAAATGTTCAAGGCCAGGATGGATGGGGCTCTGAGCAACCTGGTGTAGTAAAAGGTGCCTCTGCTCACCTGAAGGGACTTTGGAGCTAGATGATATTTAAGGTCCTTCCAACCAATGATTCTAGGATTATGGAAAATGCCACATTTCATTTGAGTTTTGTGCTTGCTGCTATGTGGGCTTCTGCCTGCTGGAAGTTTGCAGTTTTGGTGGTGTTTTTAGTGTGGTCTTCAAATGTTGTAGAGAACAAAGAGGGCCTTAAGATGATTTCTCTGCTCACTGAAATCTGGAAGACTTGAGACCAGGAAATTCTGGGAATTGACTCATTTTTGAAAAGTCCTCTAAATGATGGGTATGTAGAAATGAGTTTAATAAATGGATCTCTTAAACTGACAAACCTACTGTCTATAAAAAAAGTATAGATATTCTAAATTTATATTTACAGAGAAAATGGTGTTTTCCTAGTGAATAGAACTGTTTCAAAGGATCTATTACACATATTTAAAATGGCTCAAATGGCTCTTCTGTTTGGTTCAGGGGATTTATTTTATAAAGTGTTGTTCTCTTTTGGTGTGGGTTTTTTTTTTTGTGTGTGGCTTTTTTTGGTTTGTTTGTTTGGTTGGTTTGGTTTTTTTTTTGGTTTTTTTTTTTTTTTTTTTTTTTTTTTTTGTTGGTGTTGTTGTTGTTGTTTTCTTTAAACATATCTGTCTTCCCTGTGAATGCTGTATTACAGCCTGCTTGAACTTCCTGGGGCATATAAATTCATTATACAAATATCCATAAAACAATTAAGACTGAGGATACAGATATGATTTTACTTTTGGAGCTGAGCTTAAGGAAGCCATGTCAGTGCTCCAAGTCTATTTCAGACCAAAACAAAACAGGGTAGCCTAAGGAAAGTTAGTGGCACATTAGACTAACCTGTTATCTTCTGGTGATGGGACTGGGGCTCTTGGACTCTTCACTTACTACACTTCAGCTGATGTGGGGGGAAAGTACAATAACTTCCTTAGCTGTTGAATTTCTACAATACAAGAGGAAAATAAGGAAGTTGTGATTACAAATCCTAGCCCAAATCTGTGTGCTGCCTACTTCATTAATCAAGAATAGTGAACAAAGCTGAAAGCTCATTCACATTTTAACACTGTTCTTTGAGGTGTTTTTCATGGCTTCATTCAATGTTTCGCTGATTTCATTTCTGTCTAATATCCTCCTTTGAGGAGTCCTCCTTTTTGGTGCTGTATTGTATTCCCAGTAGTTTGGATGGCACAGGTAATATTTGACAGAGAAGTGCTGGTAAAATACTGGTCAGAATTTTGAAAAAGATCAATCAAGGGCACAATCAAGCATTGTTCTCCTTCTAGTCACATATTTTCTTCTCTATGATGTGTCTAGTTTGTTTTGGGAAGGAAAGAGAGGAGAAGTACCTTTTGGAACTATATGAAGGCTTTCACTAGCTCTGTAGAATTTGCAGATATTTACTAGGAATTATCTTTTTCATTCTAAAGTAAATTTGATGAAAACTTGTTTTTCTACCAGACTAGCAAAGGAAGCAGCAGCAAATTGAGTAGCTGCTGGTTTTCTGTTGTGCTAGGAATTGTGTTAGTAGTAAATAAAGTTTTCTAATGAACTGTTGCGATGCAAAATTCACTTTTTCTACATCCTTACTCATGCAATAATCTTTAGCCATCATCATCCATTGCTCTATATTGATATTTAGTTCTAATACCATGTTTTACTTACAGGTGTGAAGTCCATATTAAAGCCTAAGATTTTTAGTTTGATAATAATAATATTATGGTCTGAAATAATTATGGTTTTTTATGTGCTTTTGGGTAGTGGCTAACTAAGTGTGGGTCACTTTTCTGTGGTGCATTGTTTCAGTTTATGCAAACGGCATGTCAGTAATTGTTTGTTAATGTCTTTACAGCAACATTGTTGATGCCCAGAATTATCGCCTCATTGAAGATCTGTTCAGAATTAATATGTCAGAGAAGAAAAGATGCAGAAGAATTCTTGAACAGGTAATCAAGATAAACTAATATCCTTTGTTCTGTTAGGATTCTGTTTGCATCCTTTGTCGTGGGGTCAGGGATTAGCATGAGGAAGTCTGGAAGCTGCTGGTGTAAAACAAGCTGAAACAAACAACGGCAAAAAGAGAAAAGCATGTGCAACAAAAAGAGAAGTTTTTGTCAGGCTTTAGGAACATATGGAAAAAAGGGACACAGAATTGCAAGCGATGCTGGAGGAAACCATTTTTGTTTGTTTTAGAGAGCACCAAGTGCTTAAGCCCAAGTTCAGTATAAGCAGAGGAGGACTTTGGCAGAAGTTTGAACTGTTTGCATTATTTGGAGTAAGACTTGAAACACAGACTTCAGTTGTTCCGTGTAGGTTGATTCATGCAGTCTAAATGTCATGAACTAGTAATTAGTTTCTTTAGAGGATTGAATTTGATAGCAAATAATATTCTTCCTTGATTATTTTGCAGGCTTCAAAAACAGGTTGTAAGGCTCCTCATGCTATGATATCATCCTGTGGCATGATCCCTGGCAATCCTTATCCCAAGGGTAAACCAAGCCGCATTAATGGAATTTTTCCAGTAAGATCCTATGCTTTTGCTTTTCACAAATGAACCCTTGATTTAAGATTCATTGTAGTATAACCAAACCCAGAATTCATATACATGGAAGGAGGAGTAGAATCAGACCCAAAGTGTGATTGTTGGGTTTTGTTGGTTTGTTTTACCACATTTCACATTTATAGGGAACTTGCATTATTTTTATATGCCCACTCTTTCTATGCTGCTTCAGGTAAGGATTATTTAAATAAGACATTATTCATATCAGGAAAACATTGTAAATTTCAGCAATATTTGGCAGAATCAGGAGAGGTGTCAGGAGGCTTCCTGCTAGGTTGATAAGGTGACCTAATATAGTCACTGCAGCACTACTGCTGATCTTAGTGTGGCTCTTAAGCGTGTTAAGCATCTCCTGTGAACACTTAAAGCACAGCAAAATTAACTGAAATTAAAGTTATCACATCCACAAGTCAAAATGAAGAATTCCATCACCACTGTGTAAAATGTCTCTCTTTACTCGGTCTTACAAACCAAGCTATTGCAATGCTTTTAGTCATTATTTCACAAACCTAAAACTGTTGGTTGGGTTGGTTTTTTTTCCCTGACAAAAGTGGTTACCTTCAGAATGTTCTAAAACTGAAATGTGGCTCAGGAAAAAAGTCAAATACAGCACAAACTGCACAGCCAGATTTGCTTCTAAATTAATGCTTGGCTTAATTTTCTTTTGTTTCAGGGAACCCCTATCAAAAAGGACACAGAAGAATGTACTAATGAAGGAAAGGGAATAGCAGCCCGTATACTTGGACCATCCAAACCAGTATGTCTAAAAAACTAATAAATAAATAAAACTTTCAAAATCTTCAAAACAACTAACAGCCAATTCAACAAGGCTTTGTTTTAAAATGCTGTTATGTTGCAAGAAGACTGTAGAGCAGCAGTTTATTGAATCAAAACTTCTGTAACGAATACGAGTCTAGTTTTTATCTGTAGAGGGGAAGGATTCTCTACTGGATACAATGTGCATGCATTTGAAGACAGAATTTAAACTACAGTAGCAGAAGAGAAAACGAAAAGCATTTTTAGTAATCCATCATGAGCTGCTCTCTGAGGATTTCTCACATAAACACAGCAAGTGCCTCCATCTTTGAAACTTGAATTACAGCAGCACCTAGAAAGAGGTTCTTGTTTCTTAACAACACAGCTGATCTGTATTTCAAATTTTTTAAGCATGTGGCACAAACTTTAAGTGAATCTGTTACTACTTTGAAGTATTGTCCAAAGGTTTTATTACTTTTATTGTGTTTCCCACAAAACTGTATTATTTTAAAGACAGAGGTACCTTCAGAAACATTTGCTAGTTTTAAATGTGATAAACCTTGAAAATAAGAAGTCAGTCCAAGACTGCAGTGTGTGAACTGCAAGGCAGAGAGGAGCTCCCTTTCCCACCTGTGCTCAGTTTTATATTAAAATTTAAAGGTATACTAGTGATATGTTTCAATGTTTTCAGAAAGAGTGAAATACTTGCAGTCACTGTGGATATTATGAAAAAAGTCATATCACATATATTTGTAGTGAAGAATGCCTGTCTGTAGAAGTATCTGAATGTTACCTTTTTGTCTGAAAAACATTAGGTAATGGTTTCACTTTTGCTTTTTCCATTTGTTTTTTGTTTATGTAGGCTCCATCAACGTACAATCCACACAAACCAGTTCCATACCCCATCCCACCATGTCGGCCACATGCAACTATTGCACCAAGTAAGGTTTCTGTGTGTTCTAGCTTGATGCTATTGTTCATGCATTTGCCTTTTGAGTAATGTGTCAAGTGTCAATTTCTCTGACCATGGTCATATCTGAAACTGGCTTCTGCTCCCTGAGCCTGCTCTGGGTTCTGGGTTCTACCTTTTCTTTCATGACAGCAGAATTTATAAAAAGAAGAATATATTGACTTCTTTTTCCAACATTCATAAGAAAAATTCACAATCCTGTTCTGATGACAAGATATTTAATTTATGAGAGGCATTGTGCATGTTGGACTAGACAAGGGCTTTGGCTTTGCTGTAATGTTTGGCCAAGGCTTGGGCTTTGGCTTGACAAGTCTGACTTGTTGCTGTAGAACCCAGCTTGGGATACGGTCAGCCATGGCCCTGAATTGGGTGGAACTGTGTAGGAACTTGCTGAAGGGCTGTGATCTGTTTCTCAGTTGCCTTCAGTTTTACCTTCTCTTCATCATAATGGAGACTAAACAGTTTCCTAAAAGAAAAGTAGATTTTAGAAGGGAAATAGTGATTGCCTTTTCCTGCCATTGCTCTATTTCTAGCCTAGTGCCTTAGGTAAGATTGAGCCTTCGTTTATAAGCTCCTCTCTTTGCTCTGCTGCATCAATTGTTAGACTTGACACATTTTTGGAAGGCAGCAAAGTAATTGCCTTTTCTTTGGAAGAAAGCTTAGACTACTTAAAGTAGGTAGATTCAGGTCTGGCAGCTGAATGGCTTTCTAATCTTGAAATTCTGTACTGCAAAACAAGGAGTGCTTTGCTTAGGATGCTTGCTTTTCACTGATTTCAGGGAGTTTTTCAGGTAGTTGATAAGAAAGTGAAGCAGAACTCCTAGCGAGCATGCTGAAGGCTGTCTAATCAGCTTGATGTCTGCAAGTCTTTTTATAGCCATTTTAGGAAAATGGGCACTACTAGTCGCTAAACTAAGACTGATTATTTATGCCCAGGAAATGACTTGTTCCTGAGAAACTGTATGGGAAACTTGTAGATCAACTCAAATCTATGTTGAATAAATCCTATCCAAAGTGCCTTAAAGCACAAAATTTGGCCTGTGGCAGGATAGAAATATTAGTACAGTTTTAGGATATGAAAGAGCTTTTGAGGTTTCAAGGCCTTACTAGGCTGGAACATGTTTTTTAAGAAAGCTCTTGTGACAACAGAACTCATAACTGGTGAAATTATATGTATATTTGTGTTTAATGAGATTGCAGTTGCTGACCTGAAACTATTGAATGTGATTGTTTTCAGTCAGTGGTCAAAATGATGAATTGTTTTCTGCCTCTTGAACATTTCTTTCCTGAGTGATGCAGTGATTGTTAGTTGCTTTTCTAATTTTCAGGCAAGAGTTGTTGTGCAAGAAATCTTTATATGAGGTGGAATTACTATGAAAGGATGAAATCAGAAAGGACTTCTATATGACAAATTAATGCACTTTCAGTATTGCTCAAGTGCTATCTTTTCCCATATTATGCTCTTAAACTGTTAATTCAGGGCCATTGTGAAATGTGTTTGTGTTCCTGCAATTTAGATTCAGATGTGTTTCATCAGAACTGTATACCACAGCAATACAGCAGTTTGAGTTGCTCCAAAAAATAACGGAGGAAAAATATTATTTAATATGTTAATTGCTGTAAGAATTTTATCTTAAAATACTTTGCTAACCTGCTTGAATTTCTTAACATTTAAAGAAATACTGAAGAATCCTAGATTAAGTATTTGACAAGGAATGTTTTTCTCACAGTTTCCTGGCTAGTGTTAAAGAGTCATGGTTACGGATGTGTGTTTGGCTTCTTTATTTCTCCGGCTTCAATGTTGAAGAAGTTGCAACAGCCTTTAAATTAGGAGTAGGAAAGGAATCAATAATGCTGCAGACACTCTGTATCACTCCTCCCCCTGGAATTTTTTTCAGGCAAAATGGAACTGAAAAGAATTGAAACATGGCTTTTTCAGTCTCTCTTAAAAGAATTGCCCTTAGTAAAATTTGTGTCACAATGCATGCCATTCAGGCAGACATTGGCAAAAGCCAGCATCCAGCCTGGATAATTGACTGGTCTAGCTTTTTGATGAAGGAATGTCTTACAGTCTTGAAAATATTCTTTTAAAGGAGAAGATGCTTACTGGTTCATCTAGATACAGGTTCTTCTGACAACAGGGATGTGTATTGCCTTTGTTATTTTAGGTGCTTACAACAATGCTGGCTTAGTTCCAATGGCCAATGTCATAGCTCCAGGCTTACCGGCTCCTCCACCATACACCGCTAATCAAGTGTCAGGTAAAGCATGCATATCTTTAAAAATATTCATGCTGTTTTTCCTGGTGCATTGCTGGGAGTGGATCATTCACTGCTGGAGTTCCATTTGCCTTTCAATAACAATCTGCTGTTCTCTGTTTAGAAAATGAGGACCTTTCCTCCCAGGCAAAACCTTCTCAAAATCAAGGTAAATTGCAAATCCACAGGGGGATTTTTGTGTTGATTGTGTCTTTGTTATTTGTTCAGAAAATGTTAACAACTTGTTTACTGGTATCTTCATAAGCTTCTAAGTATGCAGCCACTGAGTATGTGGAATAGGATCTCTTGAGAGCAGAGAAAAATATCATCAGATATTTGTACTTTGAAGCATTGAAACATTCAATGTGTTAGCTTATCAAAGTTTTTTATAATCTTCATTATATAAGTATGTGAGAAATCATGCTAAAAACTAAATCAAAATACCCTTTGCAATGTCATGCACTTAAAGACTTCAGTAAACCTTTGCAATTTTTAGAACTCTGGACATCTGTTGGAAAACTCACTGACATTTTAATTTCATAGATCAGTTGCAATAAGAAGGTAGGAATACAAGAGAAATTTAGAAATTTTTGAATGTCTTATCCCAGAGTATTAAATCCAACTATGTCTACTTGCACTTTAGTCTTATCCTGTAGGATGTCCTGTTCTTTTTACCCAGACAGTTGTGCATTTTTATTGTTTTTATTTGTGTGGTGCTCTTTACAGTTAGTGCAAAGCATAATAATAAATCCCATTAGGAACTACTTATAAAAAGGCTTTGATAATACTGTATTAGATTTGACAAATACAAACTGAGAGTTTACTGACCATTGAGTCAAGCATATTAACAAATACTGCAAATAGATAAAATCACTGTGATAAGTTTAGCTACTTTAAATATTCCTAGGGAACAAAAAAAAAAGTTATGTTTTGTCTTTCCTCCTCTATGTCCAGGGATGGGTCTACAGAAATGTTTTGAAGAATCACTTCATTCTTTTTTGGCTCTTTTTAAGTGTGCATGTATTTTTACAAA
This sequence comes from Cisticola juncidis, assembly GCA_013400215.1. Taxonomy (NCBI): domain Eukaryota; kingdom Metazoa; phylum Chordata; class Aves; order Passeriformes; family Cisticolidae; genus Cisticola; species Cisticola juncidis. Next base: position 506,566 of record VXBR01000285.1, on the reverse strand, counting down.
GTTAGTTCATACAGCTAAATGAATACAGTGTAAGGAATGAAATATTCTCTTAGGAAGAAAAGTTCAGTACCAACTCTAGGTTCTAGTACAGCTGTATTTCATTAGTGATTATCTTGGTTGTCAGGATTAAATAACTGATCTTTAGGAGAGTTTTCAGCTTGGAAATAGAATAAGAAAAGAACTGAATCTAGAACTGGGCAGTCATGGGTTTTTTGACAAGAGTATGTCAAAGGAAATAGTTTTTTGCAGATTTGCTCATTTTAGAGTTTCAGCATACAGAAGATCAGAATTTGTCATATCAATTTAGGTCTAAGATTTTAAAGAATAATTTTCTGGATTTGTGTGTAGAATTATACATAGAAATCAGGCAAGAGAGATATGCAGGCTGCTAAAGAGTTATGGGTAGTAAGTTTGACTGGTTGGATGAGTGTATTGCTTACATTTGAACAGATTATTCCAAAAGTAAAATAAAGTACAAGGGTTGTTTAAGAGGAATGTTTTAATAACATATTCATGTTCCATGGGAAACTAGAGGCAGGCATATCGAGACTCTTGACATGCCAGTGTTCATAAGTGCAGCTCCCTTCCATTAACCTCCACCTCCCCATTCACAGTTGTGCCTGCCTGTTTTCCTGCAGCTTGACTGATGGCTCTAACTTACTTTGTAGGATTGACACAAGCTGATACTTTAGGTGGCAGGTGCTTCCCTTTATTACAGACCTGACTAAAGACTCCTAGAAAAACTTGTTGATAAAGTCAAGCACCAATGTTAGTTTACTACTGTAGTGTGATAAATGAATTTAAAAGTGTACCTTCTTAGAATCAAAATCTGAAGGAAGCACAGTGAAGAGAATGACCTGATTTTGAAGGAAAGAAACCTACCAGCACCTGAAATCAGCTCTCTTCAGTTGTTGACTAAACTTCTCTGAAATCATGATACATTGAATTAACTGGTTCTGAAGGACATTCTGACCTTCAGTGAGAGTGGATGCAGAGGAGCCCAGGTGATCTGATCCTAATGGAATATTAGATCTGGTTTGGGTACTGCCAAATGTTAGGGACCAGAGGGAGGGTGTTTACTTGTATGACTTAGATGTTCTTGAGTGTACTTGAGTTTCTAACTGTTTTGCATGGGATCATGAAGAGGTAGCAGATGTTAGAGTGTTTTAAAAAGGAGTGTTAGCCCACATGGTGTATGATTTGTGTGATGTGTTTGTGTGTACCTTTTTGGTTTGTTTTCATAGGTCCTGCTGTTCATTGTTTGTGTGTAGACATTGTGTGTTAGCTATTGCCCATGTATCATATTTTGAAATGCTGTATAAAATGTTTTTTTGTTGATTTCAAACATTTCTGACAGTTTCAAGTCTTCTTACTGGTTTTGTTTCTTTGCAGCTTTTTCTGCACAAGCGAATCAGCTCTTTACTCCTCATGGTTCTAATCCTTCAACACCTGCTGCTACTCCAGTCCCTACCCCATCACCTGTCAAGGCAATAAGCCATCCATTAGCACCTGCAACTCCACTCATCTCTGGGATGAACATGTCTACCCCTGTCCTTCCTGTTTTCCCAGGACAGGTCTCCTCTTCCATCCAATCATCTCAGCCATCTACCCCAACCCCTACTGTCATCAAATCCCTTTCATTGCCTGGTGTTCCTGTCACATCTGCTCACAGTGCAACCTCTACCCCTATCCCCTCAGTTTTTTCTGGGCTGCCTTCTATCCCTGCTGCTGTGCCCACTCCGCAGGGTTCTTCCACTCCATGTGCTACACCTGCACCCACTGAAGCTTTCGCATCTGCTGCTGCACCATTTGCTGGCCTCCCGTTCTCTGCAACCTCTTCAGTTGCTTCTGCTAATAATCCTGCTCCATTGTCATCAGTCTTTGCTGGCCTCCCTTTATCCTTGCCACCCAATGCTCAAGGGATTTCTAGTCCTGTTCCATCTACAATTGCCAATTCTCCTGCCACTACCATTCCTGGCTCGCTTAGCTTGCCTAACCCAATTTTGTCTGTTCTAAAGGGATTTCTGACATCAAATGACACTTCATTAATCAATTCATCTGCTTTACCTTCTGCTGTGACGAGTGAGCTTGCTTCTTTATCTGCTCTTGCTAGTCAAAGCTCTGACCCTCCCACTTCCTCTGTCAACAAATGTTATACTCCATCAGCCACTCCCAACACACAGCGTTCCTCCACACCTGGGCTGGCTGTTTTTCCAGGTCTTCCATCCCCATCTGTAGCCAATTCTAGTTCCACTCCTCCTACATTGCCAGCACAGTCACCTTTAACCACTTCTCCATCGATTATGCCAGCCAGCTGTGGCTCATCAGCCTCCCTCTTGCATGGCACAAGCTCTACTAATCCTGACCAGCAGATCTCATCAGCCCCAGCTGCCACAAATATCCCAGTTCTGGTCAAAACAGAGCCCATGAGTCCTACCCTGTCGGCCTTCAAAGGTCCTTCTCATTCAGCCAGCCCCTCTCACGGCACTCTAGGTCTGTCAGGACTGGGGCGTGCTTACACCTCAGCAGCTTCAGTGCCCGTCAGCTTACCCAACTCCCTGAATCCAGCGCTGTCAGGGCTCTCCTCTTTGAGTGCTCCTCTGAACAACTCCAGTTCTCTGGCTTCCATTTCCCTCGCCCCCCATGGCTCCTCTGCTCCCATTGCCCCCGTGTTCAATGGGCTTCCTCCGTTCACGTCTCTAACCAGTAACTTTGCTTTTACTGGTAACCCAGCCCTGACCCCGCCCGTCACTCTCCCGGGGTCTCTGCTGGCCGCTCCGGCTACGAGCGCTTCGGCCGTCTCCGCCCCCCATGTGAGCTCCACCGCTGCTGTACTCTCAGGACTCGCCGCCTCCGCAACAGTCTCTGCTCCACCCTTCTCGCTTAACTTGTCCAGTGCTGTCCCTTCCCTTTTTTCTGTTGCCCAGGGACCTCTGGGATCATCAAACCCATCCTTCCCTGGTTTTCCCGTCTCTAACACACCCTCTGTCACTCCTGCTCTCCCTTCTTTCCCTGGCCTCCAGGCATCCTCTGCAGTAGCAGCAGTTGCACCGTTGCCAGCAGCTGCCACAGCCCCATCTCCGGCTCCAGTCCTGCCAGGGTTTGCCTCGGCCTTTAGCTCAAACTTCAACTCTGCACTTGTGGCACAGGCTGGGTATGTTACTGTTTCTAGTTCTATGAACTATTTATTTTTCTCTTGAGCAAAACACTGATTTTTATTATAGCTATGTGGACAATATTTTCGCCCATAGTTACTAACTGCAGATAGTTTTTGAAGTTAGTTCACTACTACATTTCCACTTGTCTTTAGAGGCTGATAGCGTAGTGACTAAATAGGTTGGCCTTAATAATCTTAATAGACAATCTAATCCATGAGGTGCTCAGTGATCTTATTTCCCAGAACAGGATATTTGGCACGTCCTAGGCTTTTACAAGAATCCATTGACACACACAGATAATAGCAAACAGTATCTTAGATGTTTTAAGGAAGCAGTCAGCATAAATTCTTGTCTGTAAAGTTTTTTTGTGTGTGTGAATTGTCAGCACAGTTGAGGTACAAAACATTTTGAGTTCCCTTAGGTGTGTTCCAGGCAATCTTGGTTTGTGTATGTGTAAATAATTTTTAGATGGGTACAGACTGGACTTCAGTTTAGAAATCCTGACCTTCATGAAATTTAGAAAAATAACTGCTTTTGTAATCTATATAGACATAAGCTTATAGAGAGGGAAGCAGAATAAAACATGGTGGTGCAGATGTTCCCAATAATAGCCTCATTCTGATTATGTTCTTTCAGCTTGACTTCTGGACTACAGACACCAGGAAATGCAGTTTTTCCTGGTCTATTATCTCTCCCTGGTATCCCTGGCTTTCCCCAGAGTGCCGCACAGTCTTCCTTACAGGAATTGCAGCACAGTGCAGTTGCACAGTCAGCACTACTGCAGGTAATGTAACTATTTGTTAACACTGTTCTGTTTCCAGTGATCTCTTGAGCATGTACTTGCCTGTTAATTCCTTGGAATTACTTTAAGTCAGTAAATGATTAAAACCCCTAAATTGTGTGAGAACTGATTACAAGGATGATGATAAAAAACAACTTGTGCTAACTTCTTAGTCAAGGCCAGTGTACTATGCTTCAAGGCTGAGATTGAAACATTATCTAAAACTCTTCGTGAAATGGGGAGAAGTAAAAGAAAAGATAATGCAATTTTTTTTTTTGCTGAGTTTGTGTTAAATCTATTGAGCTGACCATACCATTGCAAAATCTGCGCTCAGTTCCAGTCTATTTTAATAACTTACAGGTATCTGTGGACCATTTGTTGTGACTTACGTGCCTCTGCACATGTAATCAGATTGTCTTGAATTTGTGTCTGTTGTGGTTGTACCTTTCTTTTGATAGTTCCCACAAATAGAATTGTAATATAAGCTTGAAGTGGCTTTGGATAATGTGTAATTTCATCATTTCTTGTCCATGAAACAGCTCGTTTCATAAGTTAACTGAAACTATCATCATAAGTTATTCATAAGTTAACTGAAACCATCATCAGAGTTTGTGTTTATATGTTTAGTTTGTCTTTTGTTAAGAACAGCCTCTGTAAGAAGGCTTGTAAGAATTTCTTGTAAGAAATTTGTTCTGCTCTACACAATACTAAAAGAGAGAGCTGAGTGTCTTGACTTAATGTTTTCTCTCTTCTGTAACACATCAGTTGTTAGAACAGAGCACGTACTAAGTACTGTTCAGAGTACAGCCTATTGTCAGATATCTTCTGAATATCAGGGGATTGGAAGAAGCAAGTTACTTCATCTGGGCTGTGCTGCTTTTACAGCTCAGGAGTCTATTTGTTCTGTAGAAATGCATGCAGATTGCATGGAGGGAATATAATTGTTCTTATTTATAAGATCCACTAAAATGAATGCTTATTTAGTTGAGCAATAAAGAGAAGGAAAGGTCACAGTCACTAAAATATTACAGCTCCTGATTAAGCTGTGCCTTCCAAATCAGCTGGTGCTTACTCCACTGGAAAGTAAACGCCACTAACACTTCTTTGTTTTTCCCCTTAATTCAACTGCTTTTTTTCATTCTCTGGTATTCCAGAGCAACAGTTGCACTACACTTTAACATCTTTGTATAGATGCCTTGCTCATCTCTATTCTTTGCGCACTTCAGATTATAATCTGTTTGTTTTAACTTAAGTAGAACTGGTATTGTGGCTGAAATTTTGCTTAATTTGGATTTTTGTTGCCTTGTTCTTATCAGTGCTGTTACTTAACTTCTTATCTTCCTTAAAGGCACATTCTGCTTCTGCTCTGGAGAACTATACAGCTCAGCCTGAAGGTTTTGCTAACTATCCATCAACACCAGGAACACCATTTTCATTGCAGACAAGCCTGCCCCAGAGTGGATGGCAGTAAATACCAGGCATTTCTAAAGACTGCAGTGTTTGCTTGACAGAGCCTGATCCTATTCACTTTGAAGGCTGTCTCTGTGAAGTGAGACCATGGCCTGAGCTGGGGAAAGAAAGGGAAAACGTGAGGGTAAAATGTTTCCAGGAGGCTGTGTCCGATGTCAGACTTAATTTGTGAATTCCATTCAATTTGATTCAGGGTCTGATCCTGTGAATTGCTGAGCATCCTTGACTCTCCTTTAATTTTAAGAGTTCAGTGTTTGGTGTCTTCCAGGATCAGGAACGTTCAAACAGGTGTTTGTGTAAATAGGACAATTGACTGTCAGATTGAATAGAGAGACCAAGTATACTTAATAGTGTGAATAAGCACCTATCCTTCTGTTATGTTTTGTATGGTATATGTGGTTAATATAGATCGAGATCTAGACTGAAACTAGACAATTAAAGCTATAGATGACCTTATGTCTAGAAGCACATTTCTTGTGTGTGCACAAATCAAGGTCAGTTTATGGGTTTTCAGATGTTTTCTTCCTATGTATAAGGATCTCCTGTTAGCATCAGCAGTATGTTCAGGGGAGAGTAGGTCGGAGGTCTGTGGGGGTTTTCTTATGCTTCAAAATATTGTCATGGGCTTGCTGCTGAATTGAGTACTCCTTTGTCTGAACAAAAAACTAGGAAATGATGCTGTACTGTATTTGGGTAGAAGTGGATTTTGTTTTAATGGAGTATAGTTTAGCTAGCTGAGAATACTTTCCAAAGTACATGAAAAAAAATGTAACTTGCCTCTAAAATAACGTTCCATAATATTCTCCTTGCCCCCAGCACCCCTCTGAAAGAAATAATTGAACTGCGGGTAGGCTGCCTATCTGGCACTTTTGACTGCAGACTTATGTGAATGTTTACAGACATGGGGCAAGTTCTTCTCTCCCTTATACTCATAAAAAACTAGTTCTCTATATGCTTTTCAGCTATAAACTGTAACTTGATGGTGCTTATCTTATCATGTGAATATAAGTGGGAGCAGAATTTGGACCATGGATATTTTTTAGTATTTTTCCTTGGAAAACATACATGATTTTAAAGGCATATAGCTAAATTAACTGTTACAATGCAGCATATAGAAAAGTTTTGCTTTGTTAGTGAAATTGAGTTGTGCACTCTTCTAATAATGTTAGTATCTGTGGCAATGTGTAACACATCATTGAATATCATCTATTTAAGATATGCTCTTGATCATGGCCTAGAGACAATAGAGATGAATGATATTCAATCATGTGATTAAATTAAAATGTAGAGATACTACACTGTAGAAATGTTCTGCACCTAGAGTTTTACTTTTTTAAAGATTGATTCTGCTGGGAGATGTTGCTAATGTATTTTCTTTCAAGATGTGAACAAACTTTTTTAGAACATTAATGGAAATTACTGTATTGGTTTTTAACATAATTTTTTTAAATAAAAAGTTTACAGTTGTGGCAAAAAGGCTTTGCTGACTATTTGCATATTTACCTAAAATATGAACGAATAAACTTGTTTTTACTAAGATACTTCTACTGTTTGATCTTGCTTATGCTGTTTCCTTTTCATGCAGAATTGTGTCCAAAATTATAAAATTGACTTCCTAAGGAATGACATTAGAAATAGCCTATCTAATTTTTAGATGAAAAACTTGAATTCTATGACATTTTAATAATCAAACTTATATATTATGTCAAATCTAAAAAAAAAAGTGTTCTTACATTTTTTTATTTTTTGAAACTTGTTGAAGTCTCATGATTCTCCACTCTGAACTGCTCTCAAAAGTGGTATCTTTGATATTGATAGTTTGACTTAAGAAATCTGTGGAAGTGGTTTCTACCATCTTTTATTTTACTCTGCTTGTCATTCTTTCCATGACTTGTGCTTCATAGATTTGCAGATCAGCTGGAGAAAATAAAGAGACAGGTGTCATATCAGGAGCAAATTGGCTTTTGTCCCCTAGATGTGAACATAAAGCAGTTCCAAGTCAGTAAGCACTTTGTAAACTTTCTGAGGTGCTGAGTCTGACATCCTATTTCCATCCTAGTTTCCCCATCAAGCAAAGTTAGAACTAGTTGAGGTCACCCTGTAGTCAAAAGCAAGTAATACTGTTTTGCCAGAAAGTAAGCACTTTGTGCCTCTGTTTCTTAAAATATCTGTTGAATGGTCATGGTGTATGGGGTTCTTGTCAGAGCATTGGACAACTCTGAGAGCTGAAGAGACTCAAGCCTCGTTTCTCCAAATGAAAAGAGGTGAGAAATAGTGAAATCCACTATATTAAATGCTCTTCTCCTGAAGCAATGTAGTTACTGGGTGGTGTCCAGCCACTCTACCAGAGAAGAGTGTTTGATGCTCCCAGCAGTGTTAGACAAGTGAATAGGTTAAGAAGTGTTCAGTTGCAAAGTTCTTATGTCTGGAATGGGCTCTCTGGTTCCTGCTGAATCCTACTGAATTATACTGAGCTGGATTTTGTAAATGGAACTCTCCAGTGGTTAGGATTAAAATGCAACATTTTAAATATATCTCCTGATGTAAAATTGTTTTTTTATTTTTTTTTTTCCTCCTCAGGAATAAAGCCTGTGTTCTGCATTGCAGCAAACTGCTGTGATCCAGCCTTGGAATTTCTGAAGGGAGTGATTTGTCCTGAGCTCTTTCATGCTTACTTGAGCACCATTTTTAGACAGCCAAGAAAATATCTGCTCCTGAGGCAAACCACCTTCAACTGAGCCTGTGCCAGGAAAGGGCTCTTGCTGTATGACTTTAATTCTGGACTGATTTTTTTCACTGTTCAAGCTGCCTATTACTGCTCTATTTTGTGTGTTTTGTGAGGGACTGCAAAGATAAGGTTTAGTGAAGTGTTGAAATAAAAACTTTTTGCAACAACTAAGAACATAACCGGGACTGTGTTTGCAAACAAGTTTTGATGTGTCTTTCATGTGCTTGTATTGTTGCAGCTCTAATGAATAGGAGAGAAACAGTAATTTTCTGTCCTTTTCCTGTGGTTTGCAAATGTATGTTGGGAGGTTGCCTGGGCCTGAAAGGAAACTTGCCATGGTATGAATGTTCTGACTTCCTTGAGAATTGCCTTCCCTTCTGTACTGATGGAGGAGAAATAGCTTTGACTCTCTCCCATATTTACTCTAGTGGCCAAAGAGGGGCCTTCTGTCATGTCCATATCTTCAGCTGTTGAAAGCTGATGGCATTTTCATGAGGAGGAGAAGCAATATGGGGATGTTCCTACAAGCAAAAGGACAGTACTGTCCTGTCTCCTTAATTTTGACCTGGGGAAAAGGAATGCTGAGCCTGAAGCAAGAAGGCAGAACTCAGGAAAAGACTAAGCTGAGAAATCTATAGGGACCAGCCAAAGCCTAGTGGGCCTAGGATGGTCAGAAAAGGACAAACCTACAACTGTGTTTGCAAATCTCATGTGGGAACTGCCTGACAATTTGGGGACTGGCACTGTTTACAAATGGCTATGGATTAAGTCTCTTCAACTGAATGATGAGGTAAGTGAGAGAAAGTGGACATAGTAGAGAACATTGTAAAGGACTGGTGCCAATTTGTAAATGTGGCAGTTGGTGCAGAGGAATGTTGGAGAATGGTGTGTTTACAGCTAAGCACCTGACCTGAGCCCTCATGCTGCTTTGGGAATAGAAGCTGAAGGCTTTAGCTGTATCACAGATAGAAAACTCTACAGAAGTAGCTGAACTGCGAGCAGCCCTAACAACAGTCATCTGATGTTGCTTTTAAGGCAGTAAGTTCTGCTGAAGCAGCTTTGAGCTCAGTCTCTGTGACTGTGCCCTGTGTCACAGGAGTGACAGCACCAGGCTGTTCAGCACCAGTGAACCTGCAGCTTGTAAACTGCTTTGCCCCCGAGCTCTCATATGTTTTAATCTCTGAGTGCTCTGTAGTACTCTGGAGCATGAGTTGTCCACATGCCCCAGTATAGCCCCAAGGAGAAAGTGTTAATGTTGCACTGACTTTGATTTCAAAATTTTGAAAAGGGAATAAAAGTGCAGCTTCAGTTAAAATGAAAAAAAAATACAAACCACTAATACTGTGATGTTCCTGAACACAAACAAAAACCACCATCTGCTTTACTCACCTATCTTTACAGTCACCTCAGGGAGCTGTCAATAAACAGGGAGCAATTATGTCTGTTAAATTTTAGTATGTGTTGCTCGTTTATCTGATAGTATGAACAGCTGTTTAAATTGTGGCCTTCAAACGGTTCAGAATTCAGCTATTTTCACTAACTTAGGTTTTGCTCTAGAATGAAAACAAATTTGTTGGGATAGCTTTGCTTATTATGTTTTTGCTTCTGAAATAATTAAACTATGTTTCTCATGTCACTATTCACACATGTTACTCTGCTAGTAAGCATCTGTCCTAAAGGAGTGTGATCATACAGCTCAGTGTTTAGAAGTCAAATAATGAAGAAAATGCTACAAATGGCCTAAAACTAATATTGTCACATCTTTGCGAGCATATTGCAATAAGCATGTCAGTCCTGGTTTTTCCAGATGTATCTATGGCTTTCAGTAGGATTTAAAATATCAGTTATGGGGTTCAGTTTCCTCTCTGTGAGACTGAAAAAGGATTCTCTGGGGAACAATCAGCTTTGAATGACCCATCTGAGGCCAGGGTGATTACTGGCAGGGAGAAAGTCTTCGGTGAAATGAAGCTGGAGCCAGATCTTCACAGATACTCTAGATAACAGATGCCCACAAAAAAAACCCAGCCCTGTAATTAATGCAGCTCATAAATTACATATGAAAAAACACCTCTCATATTTTATTCAAATAACAAGCAACAGCCTTGTCTTTTGAGAGGGCTGCCCTCTGCTGCCAGAGCATTGAGAAATGGCTTAGTCTGAAATGCTGTGCTTACTTTGATTGTCAAAATATTTTGTGAAAAATACTCGGGGGACATTTTAAGGCTTGGGAGCTGAAATGCTTCTGCTGTGATTTTGAGGTTATCCAGCTCAACAGGGCCTGTACTGATGGGGTAAGCTATTCTACACAGTTTGGAGACTTCACCTGGAGTTTTGTCTATTATGCTGGTGTTGGAGATCTGAGCAGTAGCCGAGCCCCAAAACAGCAGAGGATCGGCACACAATCTCTGCCTTCTGGTTTTATAGCATCTTGAGTCCAACCCTTAACCCAGCACTGCCAAATCCACCACTAAACTGCATCCTTAAGTGCACTTCTACATGTTCTTTGAATGCCACCTGGATAGCATGTTCCAGTGCTTGGCAACTCTTTTGGTGAAGTAAGTTTTTCCCCATATTTAATCTAAGCCTCCCCTGGCACAGCTTGAAGTCATTTATTCTTACACTGTTGCTTGTTTCTTGATAGAACAGACCAATCCTCACTTTGCTACAACTTCCTTTCAGGCAGGTGTAGAAAGTGTTAAGATCTCCCCTGAGCCTCATTTTCTTCAGTATATACCTCAGCTGCTCCTCACAGGACTTTATCTTCTTGTCTTGTTTGTGGGTTTTTTAATCTCTGGTAATGGATTTATAGGAATTATTTCCAGTTTGTATTTTGTGGGGTTTAAGACCAGCTGGGCCAAGTGCACCCCAGGCAGAGGACAGCCACAGAATGCCATCCAGTTACATCAGACGCAAGACTTGGTGTTTGTAAACATCCTCTCTTCACCAGGGTAACTAACTCCCTGAAGACTCATACAGGGGATTCCTCATTTTCTCATCCTGCTTCCCTCTTCAGCATTTTGCACAAGCCCTGCAGTTTTAAGGATTGCTGTCTCATCTGTGAGGGGCTCGGAGCTTCCCTCCAAGGGGATGGATCCCCAGAGAGAGACCCCCAAGGAAATGAACACAGAACATCTAATTGGTAAGCCTTGTTTTGTGTGTGCAAGTGGGGTTTTCCTCAATAATATTAAAAAGAAGCAGAACTAACCAAACAACAAAAAAGTACATTTGATCTGCATTTGATGTCTGACATAGACTGGAGATAAAAACTCAGAACCTGCCACTGTGAGTGACAGAGCAAGATGCCTCAGGCTGTCCTGCCTGGATGCGTCAGCATCTGCCTTCTGCCAGCATGACCCTATGGATGAAAAGGACTGATTCAGCTACGGATACATTTCTGTATTGAGGGATGGGCTGGAGAGAGAAAAATAGGATCTAGTTAGGGAAGACTGAAGAATTTTTCAACCCCTTGCAGAAAGCAGGAAGGTTCATGGTGGTCAAAGAGGCTGAGTCTACTCCATCTTTTTGTTGCTGTAGGAGACTTGGGAGATTTTTACCCCCATTTTTTCCACTTGCTTTCCAAGTGTGAAACCCACATCATGAGTTTGTTTATTGAGTGTGTTTATGATGTACCCTAATGAGTGTATCAAGAAAAAATTGAAGTGAATCTTATTCCAGCACTCTGGAGCTTTTCCATGACTGCTGAGTGATGAGCTCTGACATTTTGTTGTGCATTGCAGCTCCTGGTTTGCTCTGGACAAAAGAGTCAAGTAAGCTTTTTGGTGATATATATATAATCCATATATTGGGTGTATATTGTAATCCATATACAGGGATGGCAAACCCAGATCAATGATGCACAGGATTGTGACTGGTTCTTCATTATGGATTTTTTTCTAGAGTCTTTTATTTGTTGTGTGGTTAAATGGTTTGAAACTTTGGGGTAATCAGAGATCTGCGGTGGTTTGGGTTGAGCTGGGAATTTTATTCAAAGGCATATTTTCATGTTCTCCTTTTCTAATTGTAGATTAGATATTATTAGCTGGCATCAGGATCTCTAGGGACCTCTAGGACAATTCTTGTGGAGAGGATTCAATTGTACTTTGTCAAGTTTTGGACGCATGCTTTTTGCCCATGGTGGTTTCTTGACCCCTAACTCTTCTCAGCTGCTTGAGTATAAATCTGCTGAGTGCTGGCATTTTTTTCCCATCTATTCCCCCTGTCTGTGGATTGTCTCATTCCCACCAGGCATCTTCATAGTGGGCTCAGGTGGATAATGGTAGATGATGCTATAACTCAAAATTGCTTTTGAGAAGGTTCTTTATAACCCAATTTGTTACTGGAGAAAAAGATCTTCAGATATTTTCTGTAAAATGGTCATTTATGTGAAATTAAAAGAGCAAGAAAAAATGCTGAGTTCTGGTAAACAAAACATCCCTTCATGATTAATTTGCTCAGATTTCAGATTAAGAATTATGAATTATGCCTATTTCATGACTCCTTGATCTCTTTCTGCTGTTAAAAGATACTTGACTGCTCGCACTTTATATACCTGTTGTAGCCTGACACACCACTAGTGTAATGTGAAATACACTGTGTAGACAACAGATAGCAATGAAAGAATTAAAGATTTTCACACAAAATACTAATAATCCTGGTTTTATACACATGGCCCTAAAGTTTGCACAGTAATTTGCTTAGGGAAGCTCCTCAAATCAGTTTTACTGCTGATAGCAGAGTGCCTGATGACACCTCATAAAACAACCAAGGATTTAAAGTTGCTGTTTTTAGGGAAGTGTGACGAGGAAAGCTGGGCTCCCGGTGCCCCAGCTCTGTGCCCAGCTCCCGGGGAGACCTGAACCCGGGCCATTCTGAATGCAAATGTGTTTACATGTGAGTAATTCAACCTGCATCAGGGGCCTCAGAAGCAGAATGGGCAAAGCTGTGAGCAGCAGAGGGCTGGCTGTAAGACTCAGGTGTGCAGCCACCACTGCCAGCAGGCACAGCCCAGCCATGCACAGGGACCCGGCAGGGGCAGGGGCTGCAGGAGGGCTGTGCTCTGTATTCTCCTTCGCGGGGTTGCTGGGAATGTTCTGACAAAATTGTCAGTCCTGCTCTGCTGCTCTGCCAGCTTGTGCCTTACAGATCAGGGAGCCTCATGCTGTTTCCTCTTTGTCATTTCTGTCTGCATGTGAGTTTTACTTGGTATCAGAAATTTCCAGTGCTGCCCTACGCCTTTGAATTAACTTACCTACTACAGCCTTCTCTTCAGGCTCTAAAATAATGAAATTAGTTTTATATATATATATATATTTTATTTCATTAAAATGAAATTTTGGGATGAGATGAGTTGAACTCACTGAGGCAACTGATAAAAATGCATGGGCATGCATTTTGACAAGCACTAATTTTGAAGCTTATGGTCCAGTGGATGGACTGGTCCATGAATATTCCTCAAAATGTTCAACTAAAGAAAGCAGGAGTTCCCCTCATTTACCTCATCACATGTTTCACTCAAACTAAACCCTTTGCCCCACCTGAGAGTTTCATACTCATGGTTACTCCACCCATTCATTTATTTCTCCTTCACAGCTCCCAGCTTTGCTAATAACTTTAATTTTCCTCTTTTCTTCCTGTTGCAAAATGTGTTTTCTGAACCTTTTTTAACTTTCTGTGTAGAAGGGCCATAAAGTTTAATGTTTGGTTAGGCCTTTTATGGCTTTTTTGAGCAATGGGAGGAAGGGAGTGAGTTTCTGTGAATCTTGTGGTCCCATATGGACTAGGTGTACATCCCTGGGATAACTCCTCAATTTTGCTTTCATTTCTCTTCTCCGTTATATTTTTTAGCTGACAGGCGGGAAGGAATTGGTGTCTGTGGCTGGATCCTGGTTTCCCTTTCATTCCTCCTGGTGCTTATCACCTTTCCTATTTCCATCTGGGCATGTATCAAGGTAAGCTAGCAGGATTTGAGGCACATGGAAGAATGCTCTGTTATCACTGCTGTCACTTTTTTTACTGATTTAGTTAATACAAGGCACCTCACATTCAGGTTTTGGGAATCATAAGGGTTTGCAGCAAAGATGTGGTTTAGAAACAAGATCCACACAGGTTCTTTCACAAATGCTCTGTGTTGCCACAGCTTCCTCACTTAATTTCTTCCAGTCTCAACATTCATCATCAGTTAAACTTCCAATTAAACACCAGTTGAATGCCAGGCCATCAGTAGTTGTGATGAACAAAGTGAAGTAGTTTAGATTACCCGAGGTGAGAGCCCCTTTGCCTACAACTCCTCTGAGTGTGCTGCTGATGCTGAGAGAGCTCTAGGCTGTCCTTTTTAGATCACTGTTAATTCTTTCACATGTGATCTGTTTTGTAACCTGTTTCCAAGGACAGGGGCTGAGTTCTTCCAGCAAATCATGAGCCAAGTAGAAGATGTGAAGAAAGCGATTTGCAGCTTTGTTGCTTCCTATATTATCTGTCCTTTCTTCATATTTAATACGGATGCCAGAGATTAAAGGACCAGGGAGTGAGAACAGAATTAGTTGTAAAATTCTAAATTTAAAATATTTTCCTAGGTTGTCAAAGAATATGAGCGTGCTGTTGTGTTCCGTCTGGGACGTATACTGTCTAAGAAAGCAAAGGGACCAGGTGAGTACATGCAGTTTTACTCCATTAAAAATCCTACGGCTTTGTTCATGTTATTACAATGAGCTCAGGCCACATAGAGAATTGCAGAGGTCCCATGAAATCCTTCTTCAAAACATAGAGGGGAATGAGAAGGTCCCCTCTACTGCAGTTCCTTACCTGCAGACTGTTTACTTTCCTGAAGAGAAGACACAGCCACCCTCCTGTCATAGCACAGATGTTTGAGTACCAGGTATGACTTTGCTGCTGAGTAATCTGGACAAAAGAAGGATGAGTTCATGCTGCAGACACTCTCAGTGGAATGCAGAGAGGTTTAAATGCAATGTTCAGGTCTGCCACAGTCACACCTCACTTCCAACACAGCTTGTTGCTGCCAGCTCCTTAGCTGACCACTGCTCTGAAAATGACAAATGTGTCAGGGCAGGGACACTCAGCACTGAGTCTGTTACTGTCCCCTAGGACCAGCTTAAAAATCAAAACCCAAACCCAGCTACATGAAGAGTTTGTGGTGGGGCAGTTAGCACCCCTGGGCAATGAAATGGGCAAACTGGAAGTCAAAGTAACAGGAAAAAGTCCTTTTCAGGTACGGTCCTTCCTCTTGAATAGTAGTCATGTGGTCCAAAGAGCAGCTAGGCCTGGTACAGGGCTCTTCTGTGTGGCTCTGGGCACCAAAGCATGATGCTGAGATTACAACAGAAGATTAGAAGTTTTATCCAGTCTCCTTCTCCAATGACGGACAGTGGGGACTCCTTCACAGGATTTGTCACATCCTGGGACCATGTTCCTCATGTGGTGCAGGAATCTGGACTTGGGTAATGCTTTTCCTGAGGACATAGACTGAGTCATACAGGGTTTGTGATTTAAAAAGAAGATTAAAGGCATGGAAAGAATTCTTGCCAAAAGTCTCATGGCAGACTTCAGGCAAGGGCTTCAAGCTTGCCATTTCCAGGCTAGAGTCCTACCTAGGTCATTAAGTTCTTATGAGTTCACATTATTTCTCTGCATTTCTGTTATTTGAAAATGCAAAACATCACTCACTGCTGTCATGTCTTGTAAGCAGAAAGAACAGCTGCGGTGACAAGGCAGCGTGTTATTCCCCATCATGTGGGTGTTTCCTACCGTTTATTTTCTCTGGGATACCTGGATCTGTGTGATGGTGGGTTTTTGATAAGTTATGGTTTGCTCCTGTTACCCCCCGGTGTCTACCCCCCAGTTCTTCCCCTCTCCTGACCCTGCCCTGTGTTACCCTGGGGCCAATCACCTACCTGCCCCACCCCTCTGCCCTCCCGTTTAAAAGTCAAGCGTGGAGAACCCGCTCTTTCTCTCCTGTACCGTCTTTGAAGAACAAGCGCCTGAGTGAGCCTTCTCTAATTCCTGGCTCCGAGCCTCGTCACTGCACAGGCCCCCGCTGCCTGTAGGGACAGCCTGTCCTGCGCCGTCCCTGCACTGCTGGCATTCCGCGAGCGGAACTCCCGGCACCAGGGCCGGAGTTCGGAGCTAGCTGGGTCCCACCGGTGACAGCTGGCGCCCACCCGTGGGGCGGTAGGAGCCCAAAAGGAAGGACTGTGCCTTGGAAAACCGAGAAGCTGCGGCGCCGGGACAGCGCCGGGGCGGCGTCAGTTGGCACGTGCGAGA
>VXBR01000285.1:432145-489877 GCA_013400215.1 Cisticola juncidis | reverse complement strand
GAGACCTCGTTGCAGCCGTTTGCTTTTCCCCCAGGGCCGTCAGTTCGGTGAGTGCCCGGCTGCGCGGCAGGCGGGGTACGGGAGCGCTCCCCGGGGCAGGGGGGCGCGCCGGGCACACGTGGCGGATGAGCCATGCGGTGCCAGGGGGCCGCGGGGTCGGCTGCGTACCCCAGACAGGATCCCTGGGTGCTCTTTTCCTTTGCTTTTATCCTTTTACTGCAGGGAGGGCAGGATTGGGTGTTGTGAAAGGCAGATGTGAGTGCTCTCCTGACTTCACAATACCGAGAAGCGTACTTCCAAATAGGAGAAATCCTGGTGGGAGGAAAAATGGGGGTTTCACAGGTTTTGTTAAAAAGACTTGTCCAATGGTTGTTTTTCCATTTCCCACAGATGGATTTGAAAGATATTAGAACTGGGGGGGTTTGGGAATTAGTAGGGATTGAATTGACGGGGAGCTGACCATAACTAAGGGAGATTCTTCTGTAGATAAATTCTGTTCTTTATTTGGGAAAATTCAGTTGGTGGTCAGAAAACAAGAGACAAAGGGAAACTGGAGAAACAGCCATTGCGGCCATCCACAGCTAGACCCAAATCCCCTGATCCAGAGTTGTTAGCAGTTTCTTCTGCTGAATATTAAATGTTACTTTCTTACTTATGTGTATATGTTTCGTTTTCTTTTAAGGACCTCCTCCCGACCTCCAAGATGATGCCACAGTCCTGTGTTTTCTGTTGCTTCTGACTCAGACAGTAATACTGGCACATAAGTGTGAGGACTCTCAAGGAATGCACTGCCTCAGTCTATCCAGCAAAATCCAGGGCATCCACAAGTCCATCCAGGAAATGAAAGGCATGATGGAGGAGATCAAGCGAGGAACAGGAGACTGGCTGGAGAACATCTTCAAAGACTGGGGGTTGCCAGGGAGAATGTCATCATTTGTAAAGGATTTCTTACTGGCTGTTTTGGTTGTCATTTTAATTTACGTAGCCTTTAGGACTGTAAAAAGAGTCCTAACTAAGTGTACTAGAAAGAAACCAGCCCCTTCCAATGTTGCTGTGACTGCTGTCACAGAGAGATGGTGGAAGAGGACAGAAACAGCAGTTTAAGGAGTTAGTCTTCTCCCTCCTTTAGTTCAAAATTTAACAGGAAAGCGTGAGTGGTGGTGGCGGGTTCTTGATAAGTTATAGTTTGCTCCTGTTACCCACCCCCGGTGTCTGGTTTGCCCCAGTTCTTCCCCTCTCCTGTCCCTTTGTCCCCCTCTCCTGACCCTGCCCTGTGTTAACCTGGGGCCAGTCACCTATCCGCCCCACCCCTCTGCCCCCGGTTTAAAAGTTAAGCGCGGGACCCCTTACTCTCTCCTGTACCATCTTTGAAGAATAAACACCTGAGTGAGCCTTCTCTAATTCCTGGCTCTGAGCCTCGTCACTGCACAGCCCCCCGCTGCAGAGACAGCCTGTCCTGCGCCGTCTCTGGCACCGCTGGCATTCTGCGAGTGGAACTCCCGGCACCAGGGCCGGAGTGAGTTCTGGGCTTGCTGGGTCCCACCGACCCTCCAGTGATAGATCTGGACTTCAGTTTCAGAGGTGTTTCATCTAATAATTTTTATTTTTCAGGAATGGTCCTTGTACTTCCATGTACAGATTCGTTTATCAAGGTTGATCTTAGGACGGTTACCTGTAAGATTCCTCCACAAGAGGTAACTCCTCTAGCAGCCGTCTAAGTCAGCAACAAGAGATGCAGCAGATTCGTGGCACAATCAGAAATAATGTGCATGCTTTGTAATTTTGCTGTGCTGAGCTACCATGTGGAATTTAGCTTTCTTGCTGTATATTCTGGATTTCAAGATGCTTACAAAACGTCTTTTTGCCCAAAGAAGTTATGGGTGCCCCATCCCTGGAAGTGTTCAAGGCCGGGTTGGAAGGGGCTCTGAGCAACCTGGTCTGGGGGAAGGTGTGTCTGCCCATGGGAGGGGGGTTGGAACTGAGATTTAAGTCCCTTCCAACTCAAACCATTCTAGGATTCGTTTAATGAAAATCTGCAGATGTATCTTTGCAGGTCAAGCTGGTGTTCAGAACTGTGATTTCAAAAGTAAGGGAAGGGAGTTAGAAGTGTGAATGAGAGACAGGGAGGACAAGAGGGGAGCGGGCTACAAAATTCCCAGATGTAAATTGTTGTTCTAATGAAATTGGATCTGACATGGAGCTCACCATTCAAAAGAGCCTTCTAAATGTGTCTGAAAAGGCAAATTACCCACAGGTAACAAATCCCATTAAATTAACAGGAATTAGCAGATAACCTTCCACAAAATTCAGGTCCCAGCAGAAATTGATGGAGGAAGCAAGATCCAAGCAAGATATATCTTCAGGCATTTTGTTGGCAAATTTTGACTGAAATTTAATCTGAAGAATCAGTTGTTGACCAGTCCTGTTCTGATTAAGTTTTGCTTCCATGTGGCCTCAGCTCCATGACAGAACGGTTATCCTGCTTATATAGAGTTGGCACTGCTGTTCCCTCCCTTAAACAAAGAGCAGAGGGAGAAGAGGCAGCTCCAAGACCCTTTGGGCCCCCAGAATTTCCTACTGTGTTCCCCAGGAGATGTTTTTTGGGCTATTATCTTTCTGTAAACTGAAAGAGCCGTTTCTCAGAGTACAGTGTGCAGGAGTGTGTGGTGTGAAATGAAAAATGGCTCCCCTAAAATGTGAGGCTGGAAGGAAGATGGTTGCAGAACTTGTGTTGTATAAGGCTCAGCAGCTTTTGGCCAGGCTTCTGCAGCAGTTGGCAGGGTTTTTGTGAAGCATTCACTTGCAGGCAAAAGATGCTGGAGAGGGAAGTGATAGTGGAGCATCATCAGTTCTCCACTGAGGCCAGCTGCTTTCTGAGGCACAGGGAGCTTGGCTGGCAAAAGATGACAACTCTTCTATGAATGCTTAAATATTTCTTTCAGTTTCTTCTTAAAATTTCTTGCACTGTTTTTGTTTTAACTTGTTGATGTTTCTTACAAATGCATTGTTTAGGGGAAGTAGCACAGATCTTCCAAGCTGCATGAAATGTATAAACTCATTAATGGACCTTTCTACAAGAAAGGAAGAGGATAGCCATAATTTATCATTGGAAAAGAAATTAATTCAAATTATGAGATTTACTTACTATTGAAGCAGTTATTTCGAGGGTGTGTAAAGTGTTTTTCCCCATTTTAAACTTTGTTGATGCTGGACAGCTCTCTTGAAGTAATTTCTTGGGGGAATGACAAATCAAAAGAAATTCTTAGTTTCTTTGAATTACCAGTGTCTTTTACTCACTAATAAAAAAAATATTCCCTTTTCTAGGCAAAGGATGTGTTGTTGGATCTTTCTGTGACTGTGTGCATTTCTCAAATGCAGATTCTCACAAGAGATGCTGTTACAGCCCAGGTGGATGGGGTGGTGAGCTACAGGATCCACAGCGCTGTCAGTGCTGTTGCCAACATCACTGATGTCCACTCTGCCACCTTACTTCTGGCACAGACAACCCTGAGAAACGTGCTGGGTACACAGAGCTTGGCTCAGCTGCTGGCAGGTCGTGAGGAGATTTCACACAATGTCCAGGTAAATCTGGCACTCAAAATTCAAAAGCACGGAGATGTCTTCTGGGGAGTAGCAAATTAGAAATAACTTCTCTTTATTTCTTCAGCAAGAAAAACAAAATCTCCCTTTATTTTTTTTTTTTCAATTATACATCTCTTTGCTTACAGTCAGAAAGAGTTATTCTAAATGTATTTCTCCGGGCTCTTGTAGAAGAGTTATTCTATCAAAAAGCAATTAAAATTCTGAAATTATCAGTGACTTAAAAAATCAGCTTAGCCCTTGCACAGAGATAGCTGCAAACATGGAGGAAGAGGTCTGCTTGTGGGAAGCTCTGTCTTGAGCAGACCCTTGATTGAGACAAGACTTACATCTCCTGTCATTACAACTAAGAATACAACATGGAGTTGTTGAATGCTTTAAAATGCCATCTGGGTCATTTTTATTTGGCAGCCAAGGAGGTAGAGTAGAGGAAAAATCCAACATCCCATTTACTGATTTTAGTCAGAGACAAGACATAGTCAGTCCAAAGAGAGGCTGTACCCTCTGCAGCCAGGAGAGTGACCACGGGCAGAGCCAGGGTCATGGTGATGGTGTGGATTGCATGAGTGCCCATGAGCCGGGGCACAGATGAGTTTGCCAGTGCTGCAGGGCTGCCCTGTGTCTCACCCATAGTGTACTTTTACCGTGTTGGCCTGTTTAAATAAGTTGCTGTAGTATTTCTTTGTAAAAGGGGGAAGTTTAGTAGGTGCCCACCTAAGGAAAGGATGGGGATCATAATTTAGGAGGCAGGAGAGAAGCCATGCAAGAGACACTGGTGTTGACCAGCAAGTGTTTCATGAGGCTGTGGTGCCCACGGTGCACACACCATGCTGGGTGCTGGTGCCCCTGGAGTGTGTGTCCCTCTTTCTGCTGTGCAGGTTTGCCCTGTCCTTCTGTCCAGGCAGGGTACACCACATGGCTTTCTATCTGCCAGCACTGTGCTCTTCCTGGCATGTTGTTTGTCCCCAAGGCTACCCTCGACAGTGCCACAGAGCAGTGGGGAGTCAGAGTGGCCCTTGTGGAGATCAAAGACATCCGGATCCCCATGGCCATGCAGAGGACAATGGCAGCTGAAGCAGAGGCTGCTCGAGAGACAAAAGCTAAGGTGAGCCTCCTGACAATGTTCACTTCCAGGCTTTAATTTCCTTGTCATAGAACCACAGAGTTGTTTAGGATGAACAAGACCTCTCAAAATCCAACCAAATCCATCACCAAGTGCAACCCTTAAACCCAGCTGAGTCTACTACTAAACCATGTCCCTAAGCACCACATCTACATACCCTTTAAATGACCACCAAGGTTAGTGATTCCACCACTTCCCTGGGCATCTTCTAATTTTTTCCCTAATATCCAATGTGAACCTCCCCTGGCAAGTTAAAGGCCATTTCCTCTTGTCCTATGGTTCCAGGAATCCAAGCTAGTTTTTTTTTTCTCCCCATTATAAAGGTGGATTTTCACCACTGTGGGCAGCGTTTCCATGCCATTTCCATCTCTGTTCCTGTACAGGTTGTGGCAGCTGAAGGAGAAATGAATGCCTCCAGAGCACTCCAGAAGGCCTCCATGGTGCTGGCCGAGTCTCCGGCAGCTCTGCCACTGCGTTACCTGCAAACGTTATCAGCTGTGGCAGCACAGAATAATTCCACCATTGTCTTCCCTCTCCCTATAAATATGTTTGGGAGTTTGGGGCAGAAAAGTACAGGGGGATAGAGACTGTTCTAGGCTAGCTGCTAGGCCAGAGATATTCAAAGGTTTTCCTAGGAAGCAAGAGGGTCTCGATTGGCAGAGTTGAAGTAGAAGCATGTTTGGAGCCTCTGTCCCCGAGACAAGACTAAAAGAAATTTAATAATCACACACAGCTCCCACATTGAGACTGCACTTGCAAAGTTCAGACTCTAAGCAGTTCCAGCTTAGACTTGCCTGCAAATAAAATGGAAGAAAATATGTGAAATGTACGTTAGAACTAATATAAAATTCTAATGATGCTTTCACCACCCTTTGCAGAGTCTTGAGTGTTGTAATTATTTGATGATTTGGCTGGTAGGCAAGGATCTCTGAGCTGTTGATGTACTCCACACAGCAGAAGGGTCAGACATTGGTATTTAACTCAAGCCCTGTGGGGTGGAAAGGAAGGATTTGGCTCTTAACCTTAGAGGTATTCTTTCATAAATATTGGCAGAATTACTAGATAATGGGTATGTCAGTGGAACAGCCTATTCTTTAGCTTATATTAATAGAAATTAGTACTTGCTTCACTGACCTCAACTGTATTTTGCCATATCACTGACATTTATATAAGCTATGTAATTAAGTAAAGAGAACATACGACCAGGCATTACAACCACATTTCAAAAATGTGAAAGCTGGGGCAAACCTCAATGTCCTCTGTCAATTAAAGTGTCTGTCTTACACCTTCAGTAGGTTTCTTATCTTCCTATATGTATGTCATGAAGCAGTCATGCAGGTTTTCCTGAAATGAGCTTTCCCTACCCTCCATCCATGCATTGCTTGGCTGCTGAGAGGAAGATGTTGCTAATATCCAGGTTGAGCTGATGCTAAATTTGAGTTTGCAACCTTCAAAGATAGCTGTTCACAGTTGAGGCATGCAGCAATGAACTGTCTTCTGTGAATCTGAAATTTCTTGTGATGGAGCTGTTTTGGTAAGCTGCTGCTGCAATGTCATGTCTTGGCCACATGAGCATCACTGTTGCCCTTTCTATCAGTGGACTGATTTGACTCCAAAATAACCACCTCAGCATGGATCTACTTATTATCATATAATTGACACAGGCCCTTCTTATTTTTACTGCAGGGTAGCACAAGCAGTCCAGGTGGCAAATATTTGTGCTCAGTAGCTGCTGGCACAAAGAGTGGTACAAGCATCTGAGAATGGTGACCTACCCAGTTCTTCTCTGCTTCAGAGATGACTGCCAAATGGCATTTTGCTGGCAAGCTGAAGAAGCAAAACCTGTAGTTGAAAGTCATCTGCTTATCAGTGTTACCAAAACATTTTCCACAGACTTTTTCTTATCCTAAGAAATTTTTGAGTTAAACGCTAGGAAAAGAAAAGCTTGAAAGACATGTGGCTACAGAGTACAATTAAAAGCAATCCTGTGCCCAGCCTAACATGCCTTTGGAATACTCCTGAGTCCAGCTCAGGACATGCTTAGTGTACCACTTCTAGTTCCAGCTTTAGTAGTGTGTGAAATCCAGCCATGGGGTCAGCAGGGCTCACAATTATAACCAGAAAATAGCTGATGTGTTGAAGCCTGAGTGTTAGTATCTCTTCTCTTTCAGCAGCAGTGTAACACAGGTAAGCCCATGAATCCCCAGTTTTCTTTTTGACCCATGAAAGGGTCTTGGCCTTTTTAAAAATTCTTTCTTTGCCCAGGACTGCAGGAATTAATCAGGCAATACACAGTGTATTTTTCTTTTGACTCTCTGCAGGATAATTGCACTATTGTATAATAGCTCAAGGAGACAGAAACTCCTGCTCTTTCTTCCCCAGTGTCAGGTACAACAAACATAGTAACTAGTAGAGGAACTGCATTTTTGTTTTATTACCCAGACACATCCATAAGAGGATATCCCAATCAGCAAAACTGCAATGGAAGCAGCCCCTGCAATGTTTCAGGTACCACTGGGATGCACAGGCTTTGCAGGAAGAATTCTGGCAGAAGGCGAGCTGCAGTGGCACAGAGAGATGTGGGGCTCAGAGCCATTGTTCAGACATGGCACAGGCTGTCAGAGGTGCTCAGGAAGTCCTGCAGGTGAGCACAGCTCTGCCGGCGCAGAGTGCTGCGGCACTCGCTGGCCTCCGGAATTTTCTCCACCCAGGCTTGTGCATCAAGTAAGTATTGCATCCTGAGTGAAGATGGGACAGGTAAGAAAGGTTAGTCATTATTCCTGACATGGAGCAATGGGAAAGTAATCCCTGAGCTGCTGCATCCCTCCACGGAGGCATCTCTGAAATCAAGAGTTGTACTAGCCAAGAAACTTGCCTGAAACTTCCTTTCACCAGCAGGTTAACTGAGCTTTGCATAAAGTGTGGGAAGTGTCAGTGCCAGGCTGGGACAGACCTGGCTGTAGTTGTCTTTTGAGGATGTCAGGTAAGGTTGGGCTAAGTTTCTGTTAGTTTCCAGAATGACACAAAAGGCCCAAATACACACCAGTGGGATAGTGAGGAGAAGTTTAATTCCAGTAGAGTATCCCAAAATGTTTCCTAATGTGGTGAGAAGCCATGTAACTTCTAGTATTTCATGTCTGAACTGGAGAAGACTTTGGAGATTAAACCTCTGCTGGGACACACCAGTCTCTATCAGGCTTCTTTTGAAGCAGGCCACTGACGCAGGCATTCACTTCGGTGTCATCTAGAGATGGGAATGGGACTTCTTAAGGTTTTTAGGAAGTGGTGTTCACAGCTTGATGGAGATCTCCCTAGAAGCTTTCAGAGGCATTATCATTCTCCAGTTCTGTGCAGGGAAATGAAACTTCTAGGATGTCTTCCTTGCTGAATATGATAGAGTCACACTAAATTCCTACTCAGCTAAATTGCCTTTTGTCACTGGTGTGATAGTGAGAAATGAGAAGAGTCTGCTGCTTGCATGCATGTTGTAACAGCAACCTTGGGAGCTCCTCTCAGTCATGGTCCCACACGTTTCTTCTGCAAGCACGGGAGCTGTTTAAAGTCTCTGGAGTAGATGCACTGGGTAGCTTTTCCTATTTTCCTTTTCCAGGTGTGAGTTTTTAACCCAGGGGAGTCAGGGCCAGATTTGATTCTAAGAAGTCTGGGAACCAGAAGTCTGGGAACCACAGATCAATGAGCCAAATAGATTTGGGTGGCTCAGCTCTTCCCCATAGCTCCCCTTTTGCCTATGGAGTGGAACACTATGCGTTTTAGTAAATCCAACAGAATCGGTCCTTGAGAAATTTGCCTTTACTTTCTGGAGATATTCTAATAGATTGAGTATCCTCTGAGTTTATGGTCCGTGATAGCAGCTGCTGCTGCCCAGAGCCCATTTTGCACTTACTTGTTGTTGCAATCAACAGTTTGCCCGTCTCTCCCCATGAGGAGGTAGCGCTTGCCAGGGACGATGTTTAACTTGCACATGGAGCGTGACAGGAACTGGCGGTGCTCACCCACTTGGATGCTTTCATCCCCAGCTGTGGGACAAGAAGAGAAACCTCATGAACTTTTCTAACAGAGAGAAGAACTGTAGCTTATAGAGCTGCAGAACTAACAGCACACAGCCCCCTGTGATCATTTGCTAAGCCAAGGTAATAGTGCACTTGGGAACTGGGGCTTCACATGTGAATAAATGGCCGTGCTATGGTAGGATATATTTCCTTTAGTGGGATATGATAAAAAATAAGCTACTTTTGCCTTAGCTGGTGGTCTTGGCCTTTGTGGTAGGTAATCATTAAAGAAGATATTTTCCTATAGACCTTAAGACCTTTCAGACCCTATGGAGTTTGCATATATCTCAGAGACTGAAGGAAAAGCCAGGGAAAATAGAAAATGTGCTATCTTCCACCTCAGAATGCTCAGGTTCAGGGTGGTCTTAAAAGCAAGCAAACTAAATTCAAACCTTTTGAGGCTCAACAATGCAGCAGACAGCATTAAAATCTCACTCTCCTTAGTACACTTGACTTGAACTTTACTGTTGCAGCCTTTATATTACTCCCTCTGAATCTGATACAGAGGACAATCTCCTGGTGATGTCCAAGTTAAAGTAACTTAGAAGATTCTGGTCTGGTTTCTACCCCAGAAGTTTGTTCATTCAGAATTGCACTGCCCACTACAGAAGTGGGTGTCCAAGGCATATGAGGTGGCTGCTCAAATACTGCAATGGCATGAGAGCTGAAAAGATGCTCATTCATCTGACCAGTCTCAGGCTCCAAGGACACTGTGTTGTTTAACTAGAGCAAAGTTTTCAAGGTCCATTTGAAAAAAAAAGCAGATAACAGCAACATTCTAATTTCTTACTCTCTTTCTAGCTATAATTTGAAATTTTGTGCACAAATTCAACATTAAACCAGTTTAAATTACAGGTAAATTACAGCCTTTTATCAGTTAACAGAATCTTGTGCAGCATCTGCCGTAATACAGAGTATTGCATTACAAGTATGGAAAGACCAGTCATCAAAATTCTAAAAGTAGAATAAAAAACTGAAGTAGAACATTCTAACATTAATTAGCTTTCAGAGAATTTGACACAGAGTGCTTATCTGTGAAACCTAAGAATCTTATGTACCACCTAGTTAAAATTTGCATCATTGTAATATATGTTACTTATACATCTGCATTTTTAGAGAGAATATAAGTCCTGCAGGTTATCTCATATAACCCAAGACCTTTTTGCTGTTCCTATGCTACATGGTGTCCTGAATTTTCATTTTGTTCATGGAATGCAGAGATGGGTCAGAACTACTTGAGAAAATGATGTTATGCCTCATTGGGCTTAAATTACCAAGATGTTTCTTGGTTCATATGCTTCACAAATGTCCTAATACAATTCAGACAGTGGGATCATAAGCACTTGAGTCATTACCTTAAGTGGTTATTATGTAATTTTCAATTTCAAGTCTCTAATAATTAAAAAAAATATTAATGTTTCAAAGCATCAAAACACAATTTAAGGAAGACAATTACTTCAAGTTTTAGAATCTGAAATGGGAAATAATGTTTAAAGCTGAGGGGGGGTGGAGGTAGGGAAGAAGAGGGGCAAAAAAATTCTGTGCTACTTTATGCTATACTATATAGGGCATACTGTTCCCCTAAAGGACTCCTGTAGGACTTATAGGACAGCATAAATATTAGCCATCCAGAACACATACACTGATTCTACTAATTACCAAATTAATCTGAGAAGCACACACCTGCAAAATTCTCTTTTGCTGACTCTAAAACACAAATAAGTATTTCCATCTGTCTTCTGAAACACCCCTTTACTTCAAAGATTGTTTAGGAAATAATGATGGGGTCCAGCGAATGAGATTTTACCTTACTAATTCTCATCTAAACTTGGTGATGGCAACAGAGGCCAACCTCACTCAAAAGAGCCACAGAGAATGCCAGAAATAATAACACTAGTTCAGTCACAGGCTGATTTGGGTGCAACACCTAGCTTTCTCTTCATCCTCATATGGCTTCATTCCTCCTGCCAGCCTTTCCTAAGCCTGCTGAAAGCTTCCTGCTCAGAAGCTGCATCTGATAGCACAATTCAAAAAGAATAATCAAATATGTGGGAATAGAAGACATCCTTTCCCTTCAACTTTACATTCAAAGGATGTTTCTTTCAGCTACCAAAACCCAAAATCTTTCCAGTGCTTGCCTGCAAGTTCTGAGTACAAATGCATTTGGACCTAGAGCCCTAAAACTTTTAAATCCTGTAGGTATTTTCAAGAGATTAACCAAACATTCCATCAGGATACCATAATCTCCTATAGTCAGTATTTTGACCACTAGGTACGTTAGTATTTCCCTCTATAGGGAAAGCCCTGGGTGTGTCAGATGCTCTCTCTGGACTCAGGAAGCATGGAGCTTATTTTCCTGCAGGAACTGAACACTGGGCACAGATCACGAGTTGTGTGCCATAAAGTACTGTGTGACATTTCCAGACCCCTGGGCAAAGATTGATGGAGTGAGTTAATTATTCTGTTCCAGAGAGGAAAGATTTCAAAACCTTTGAAGTTCCTTTTTAAAGGCAATCTCTGGCTGCCAAACTCAAACTCGTGACCACATGATATCATGGCAGCTAAAGTCTGATGTGTCATCTGACAGCTGCCCCAGAAATTACTCTGAAGAGTATCAGTGCTCTCTGATGCTGTTGATTAAGTTCACATGGGGGCAGCTGGGATGACAGGTCTGCAAAAGGACATTGCCTAAGAGCTGTGAAAACCTTTACACTGCACCTAACAACAAAGAAGCCTTTCTGTTTCTTTTTCACAGTTATTAAATTGGAGTTCCAAAAGTTTTCCTGTCTTCATTGACCTCAGGCAAGTCACTGTAGACAACTCTTAGCCTGTTCCACAAGGGTTGCAATTGTTTAATAATTATTGATTAATGAGCACTTCAAATCTTCATTTAGTATCAGAACAGAGGTCAGTGGATATGTCCACAGGAGAACCAATAAGGATCTGTCAACAGTCTATAAAATGAAATAGTTGGTGTAGAAGACATGATATCCACACTATGTATGTTTTTTGAGAGTTTATCTTAGACTAGCCCCAGTTTGTAACCATGGATTCAATGAGTCTGGAATGTGTCTCCTAGTTTACTTTCATCTGAAATGGTTGAAGCTTGTGTGCTCTGGGATTGCACAATGTGAACTAAAAAACTTACCCCAGGGATGAACTGAACAGTGAGGCAGCTGCACTAAATAAGCCTTACAATCAATAAGCCTTCATGAAAACCTGCTGTAGAAATTTATCTGACTCTACTTTTCTGTGGCAGAAGGTGGCATCTGCATGGCTCATGCTGGCTAACATTTAGTCAACCTAATTTTTCTGCAGGTGAATGAAAGGAGTCAAACATTTTGTTACTTACATGCTTGAAGGATTTTGTGGATTTTGGCCTCATAGTAATCAAAAACATTCTTCTTTGTAGTGTTGAGGATCTCCACCTCGTATGCTGCAACAGACAACAACTGTGATGCCAGAGGGCAACATGAAATTGCATCCAAAGACTGAATAATAAGGTGTGCTTTTACCAAGTGTCTGAACAGAGGCCAGTGTACCATCTACTCACAAACCATGGAACTGTTAATCAAGAGACTCTGGATTTGTATTCCTTTCTGAATATTTTTTCAAAGCTCTTCTGTGTCTAGGTTTCCACTCTTTTTCCTGTCCTTCTGTTAGCATCCAACTTACTGATGGTGCCCAACCAGTTTTCTTTCAGCAGTTTGTTTAACTTTATCCAAAGAAGAGGCCAGAAAGACAAATGGACAAATATCCCTCTAGCTCTGCCAAAGAAGCTACTGAAATATGGCATGCCATGGAAACCCTATTCTTTATTTACATCCTCTAACATGAGGCCTGTAAAGGGTTGCGGTACTGCACCATGGGTTTTTTTCTAAACCCTGTAACATAATGTCTACCTCTCCTTCCCCCAGCATCCTGCTGTATCTTTCCAAGGCCTTTACTTCCCACTTCACTGCCCTGATGACTACAAACTGCACATGCCTTCATTTATTTCTCCTCGGCTTCTCGGTCACATACAGAAACCCTACTCAATTCAGGAGAGGTCTGGCATGTAAAACTACAAGTTTATACTTATTAAAATGAATGATGCTGAAATGAACAGTTGTCTTTCATGCCTTACCATAATCTGCAGTAGGCTGGTAGCAGACAAAACTGAAGCGTGTCGCTTGTTTTACTGCTTTACTGAAAGTTGATTTTTGTCTTGGGCAGGGACCTGGAGGGAAAAAAGTAAGTGATACACCCCTGTAGGTATGGATCTGTAGACAGATGTAGTTTACACATCCATATTCACACAACAATATAACAGAGAACAAAATGGCAGAACAGTTTTCTTAGTGGTGTGATAAAGGGTTTTTGCATGCACACACAAGCATGTATTATATTGCATTTAGCTGTCAAAAGATCAGAAAAGAATCGATTAGATACTGAACATCCTAGAGGATGAATGTATCCTGTATTACACATTAGGATAATTCTGATGGTCCTTTCTGGACTTCACAATTCCCATGTAAACTGTTCCTGGAGGTAACTCTCTTCTTTCAGACCAGCTAAGGTAGCCTTTCCTTACCTTCTGCGCACTGGCAGACATCGGCGTGGCACAGCTTTGAGAGCATGGCGCTGTGCTTGGGAGCGCTGTAGAACACACTGCACCTCCTGTCTGTGGGCAGGGAACAAAACAGCTTGGATGGGAGAGCTCATGTGGAAAACACTGTACAGCACAGCACAAACTACATTTGCAGCCCAGCTTTTCCCTGCTCCAGAGAAAGCAGAGCACTGAGGGATCGGATGCACATCAGCAGGTCCCAAACTGCTGGGCAAGAGTTTGAGGCTATTTTCATTCAGTTTGGATAATTTTTGTTTAGGCATTTTTTAGTTGTCACTGTTGGGGTTTTTTGTTTGCTTTTTTAAGTTGTGCTCTTCCCTCCCTGCTTCCCCTTCCCCCCCCTTTTTTTTTTTTTTTTTTTTTTTGTTCCCTCTGGAAACCATCCATCTTAAAAGCCTCTTAAGACCACAGAACAACAGTGAACACTGCACTGTTTCAGAAAAAGTAGATAGGATCAACCAATAGTTAGTGGTTTAAACCCAGTGTAAACTGTCTTGGATCCCTCTGTTAAGGCAAAGCAGAGATTTGAACTAATTTTCAAATATTGTTTGCATAACTTTGGAAAATGGGGATGATTTGCATTTGACCTTTGTCTGAACGAGGAACAAGACTGCTTTCCCTGGCAAGTACACTACAAAACTCAAGCCTCTAAAATTGCACATCTTAGATGTATAAGCACACAGCCTCACAAAACAAACTGTGAGTGAAATATGCTTAAAAGCACCGTGAGAAACAGGAACTCGGGAAATCTGATTTAAAAATCCACGAGTGTAAAAGTTCATAGTTTCAGTCCATTAGCAATACTGGATCATTCCTGAGAAGATCTCTGTTCAGATAATCTGAAGTAACCGGAAGACAAATGCAAAGCTGGTTATTTTATCACTCAACAAAATTGTGTGGTTCCACACACTAGATCAGAATCAACTTCCTGCAGACTGGAAGGTTTTTTTGAGAGTCTCTCTTTCAAGCAGTTATGTATCATTTCTCTGTGCCCTTACCAGGATTGTAAAAATCATAAAGGATGGCATTTGCTGGCTGAACCAAGCCCATGGGATTGATTTGCTTTGCCCCAAACGATATACAGTCTGGGTCTGGTCCACTTGGGAGCTGGAGGAAAAAGAAAGAACAGTTTTGATGAAAAAAAAAACTAACTCCTCAGTCAATTCTTCAATGTTTGTTCTTGTGCTAGTTGTTCAACACTTGTTCTGATGGCATAGCTGAGTTAATACTGATATCTGCTTTGGCTGTAGAGGTGAAGAAATTCAAGTGGGTCTAGGGTGGAGTCATTATCCAAAATACTGGGAAATATACACAGAGACTAGGGGTCCTTTACATTTATTTGTCACTGATCTTGGTCTTGACATGCAAAGATGTCCATGTGGAATTTACAGGACCACCAGTTAACACTTTTATTATCATGTAAGAAAAGCATCCCTTCTGGCTAGAGAGAGAGAGGATTTCTCTTTTTTCATGGGCCAAAGGCTAAATCTTGAATATGAACTACATCTCCTTGGACATAGAAAGGTGAAAGATGAAGGTGTGTGTTTCCCTTTTTCCCTTCCTCTGTTCATTCCACTGAACTGTTCAATAATAATAAATGACAATAATTACAGAAAGGTAACAGAGAGTGAAAATACAATGATTAAATTTTTAGAAAGTCTATATGCCATCTGAAATGGCAGGGATTAGAAAATCGTTAGGTTTTCTTACCTCACCAAAGTAGAGCAAGACCTTCCCTTCCTTGTACTCAAAGTGCTGAATGTACCTGTCTGAAGCTGTCACCAACTGCAGGAAAACAAAGAAACAAACAAATGAAAACAAACCCCTGGCAGAACAGGAATACCTTTGCTGCTACCTTCCATATTCTAAGTTTGCTTTGTTCAACCCTCTTTCTTCCTACCTAAAGGAGTCAGTCCCTGAGAGCATGAAAATGAGCAAACCTAGCTAGCTAACTAGCTATCCAGAATCTGTTTTCCCATGTCTCTTCTATTTTTGGAAAAGATCTTGAAAGAAAAATTTTCTAAAGGCTCTAGAAAGGATTGCATAGAAAAGTGTGTTTCTAACCTGTTCGAGTTCCTTTGTGTCGGGCTCCAAGCCACTCAGCAGAGTGAGATCAACCATGGACATCTTTGGTGCTGTGGGCCCTGTGGACCTGTATAAGGGAGATGGTCGGCAGTGAACACCTGCCCAGAACAGCCAGGCTGCTTTGAAGAGTCTGGCTTTTCAGGCTTGCCAAAGGTGAAGCAAATCATTCCACTCCATTTAACTTTCCTAAGTGGATTTTAATTTGAAAATTAGCTGCCTAAATCATTAGGAGTCAAGAGGTAAAATGAGTCATCTAAACTAATGAAATGCTCATCCAAAACCCATGTACCTTGCCTGAGCTTTTTATATGGACTTTCCTTGGAGCTGATAGGCTGAAAAAATCACCTGTACATGACTGTTTATCCCACCTTAAATCATTATTGAAGCCAGAGAAGCAAACAGCACTAACAAAGTATCTATTCTTCTAGTTGTCTATTACTTACAAAGTGGAGATAAGAAAGGAATTTATCCAAATTTTTCATGGACTAAGTCAAATTTACATCACCTTTGCTGTCTGAGGCAAAAATCCTCACTGCTGTAATTAGCCACTAAATATATGTATTGGATTTCCAATCTTTCGGCCTTCAGCATCTCAAAAACCAGGTTGTTGTGTCATTGCTGGAAAATGAATTTGTTCTGCACTCACACGGGGTGCCTTGACATGAGATATTTTACATACACTCAGTGGTACTTCAGGGATTTTTATTTTGGTACTCTCCCTTTCCCATAAAGGATGCAGCACAGAGTAGAGAAGAGGAATGGTGATGTAATTCATGCCGTTTGTTTTTCTCCCATGTCTTGAACACAAGGAATTGCACTTTATTGTCTAAGCCTCACCTTAACACTCATCAGAACAGTGGATCTGCTAGCTGATAAATGTTACATAGCATTTCATGCGGAAGATGATGCTTTGGCCAGTACATAATTCACTGAATATGTGTGTAATGAGGGACAATGAAAAATGAGAATTAGGGTAACTTCAGTCCTCCCCTGCCATTGCTCATGCCACTGTTTAGAAGAGGGGAAAAAACCACTGTCTTCAAGGCTTTGACAAAGGTCAGTGGAAAACCAAAATTCTATCAGGGAGCAAAACCTGCTTCTTCCATCCTGCTCCTCTCTAGAAGAGGAACCCAGGATAGCCACAAATTTGTGCTTCTGAGACCAATGCCAGACTGTAAATGGGAGCAGACAGGTGTTTCAGTGTTATGCTGCATAGGAGGGTTTCTTTTTTCCTACCTCTGCCCTTGCCAACTTCTTGTCACAATTTGCCTTCTCTTCTCTCCTAGACAGTATTAGTCATTCTTTCTTTTTTTATAAGGCCAGAGTGTGACCACAAAGGAAGTAACAGGACCTCTTAGAAAACTATGAAACCCAGTAAATATGCTACTACTGCATTCCAGCTGTATTTACCCTTTTTTAAAATAAAATATTTCTTTTAAATTGTTAGCCTGCCAAGTGCTTTAGAGCCTCCCCAGAGTTTGATGGGGAAGAATCTGCCGTGGACATTTGAAATCTATGTAAGCCATGTAAATAAATCTCATCTGTTGTTTGCAAACTTTTTCTCCTGCCATGGGAGAGAGAATACACGCTTACAGTGTATGCAGACTCACAGAGGATCACTAGGTTGGATGCTGAATTTGTGGATACAGAGAGGGAACAAAGGAGAATTACAAACAAATGAAGAGCTGATCTTGCAGACCTACCTGACACAGACTTTGTATTGCAAGGATTCTGTTTTGCTGCGAGTGGTCACATCCCTTTTTCTTCTGCTGCGGATATCAAACCAATCTATTTTAGACAGTGTCTCAGACGTGCTGTTGCTTGCAGTAGTCAAGTCCTCATAATCATCATCTTCATCAGAGTATTCAGCTTCTGGAGGTGAGAGACAGGGTCAGCCATGCACAGATTTGCCTGCAGTTTGGCTCCTTTTGGTATAATGATAAATACCAGTGGGCACTCATGCCATCACTGTGAATTTTATAACAGTTCACTGTATGCTGTCTCAGTGTTTCCTATTCAGTCAGAGTTAGAATTTTAGGGATAACTATAGTAAGAATAACAAACCTAGCTAAGAATGGGGTTTAGGCTATATATAAATATGTAAAGGAGAACCCCTCCATCCAAAAGTTAACCATTCAAACAGGAAAAAACAGTGCATACATAGGCAGAGATGATGATGACCGCACACTTCAGGGGATGGAAAACACATCCTTGCTCATATGAAAGACCTATGACAGATCTGCCTCAAAGAACTTTAAGCCCACATGGTAGGTCCCTTATTAGCCAGGGAACAGAGCAGGATTTTCCCCTCTGTGAAGGGACTTCACCTCCCCTTTCTCAAGAACAGTTTCTAATGGTATTTGTGTAACTGTTAAGTACCTGTTTCACCCACAGCCACTCAGATAGTTATTATAGCATTTAAGAATAAGAATAATAATCTAAATGAAACAATGACTGGGTAGAGTTCAGGGACTTCTCTTTTTCTCTGTTTCATTCATTTGTTCACACTTTCCAAGACTGGAAAACTATGAAGTATCATTAGCAGCTGGCCAAATATGTCACCTTTGAGACCCAGCCCCTGCCCCTTTCACTCACCAGAGTATTTAAGGCTCCCTTCCACTTCCACTGTCAAAATCAAATCATTACAGGTGTTGTTCTTCAGCTCAGGTGACCAGTACATTTTTAATATCTAAGATGAACACAAAAACAGCAAGAAACTAAAATTACCATTTGAATGACAAGGAATTTACTCATTCAGGATTCCAATTCGTGGTCATGGGCAATGGGAGTGTGTAGAGAAAGACCAGATCCCCAGTGGCACAGACTGGTCACAGAGGGCTGTCACAGATATGTAAGCCGGTCCCACATACAATTCACAAATGGTGTGGGACTCCTTTGAGATAACTCTCCATTCCCAAACACAAAGAGGTTTTTCAAACCCCAGCCACCTCTATCACCCTTGACATTTCATGGATTTAATAAAGACAGGAAAAATTGACTGTTTGTATGGGCAGGCTTTAGGCCCCAAATTTTAGAATTTTGGAGGTAGAAACACAAAGGTTAAGGCCATGGGAAGTAAGTTTTCACTTTGGTTTCAAAAAAAGATTAAAAGAAGTCCATCTGGACACTGGATTTTGAATTTGCAGCTTACACTCATTGTCCCATTTCCTTTGCCACGTACAGATACTTCAAGTTTTCTCCCAAGTTCAAACTGCAAACCAAGGGGAAAAAAAAGTTATTTAGTCTGTGCTCAGCATTTGATGTATTGTTTTCCTGTCATCTCAAGAGTCTTCTATGTCTTTACCCCCCCAAACCTGAGTAGGGAAAACTTTCAGCTATGGAAGGAATTATGAGACCTCATGTCTCAAGATTTTAAATTTACTGAGCTAATGCATCTTACCCTGCTGTTTTAGGGCTCAGTAGATGTATTTTACCAACTTCAGTCCCTCCTTTGTATCCTGGATTTCACATTTTCACAGTTCCAGGCACAATAAAGATCAGAATATTTCTCTTCTTCCTCATTGCCTAGAAGGACTTGGGTTCCTGGCTGCTCTTTGGTTTTGGGAGAGATTCATGCCACCGAAGTCCTCAAAGAGGCAGGAAAGCACCTCTAAAGTGTGCTGCTAAGCACCTGCTGGTTTGGGTGGGGTTTTTTTAACTTTAAAGTGATTTTATCATTTTAAAGATCAAATTATTTCAAGGTATAATAAACCAGCTACATTGTGCTTGCTTAACATGACAAAACCTAGGCCAGAAGATTTGATTTCTCCTTTTTGAGAAACAACCAATGGCTGTATACCTCTAGTTGCTTCTGAAATTCTTCGTGGGCATCAGTCAGAACAATGCTGTAGTAATTCTGCCTTCCAGGTGTTCGCAATGTGACAGTCAGGTCAGTGGGATCAGTGTTCATTGTCTGTATGCTGTATGCTGACAGAGCTTCTAAGGCTACCACTGTGTCCTGGGTAAGAAAGAAATGCAAAAATCTAGCAGTTATGCCAGTTATTTCAACAACATGTGAGATGGCATCAGTCACCTTGAATTTAATTTTATGCTTTTTGCTGAAGTTCTGCTGCATTTGTCTATTCCTACTTTCAGAGTTTATTCATTTAATTTCCCAGCTTCTTCTTATAGCACTGAAATTGTAAACACATTGGAGTTCTGACCTTAGATTATCCTACATCTTCATGAGGACAAAGGATTTTTTTTGCTGGCTTTTAACTTGTTTTGTTTTGGCCCATTGCCAATTAATGATCCAAAGCCTTTACTGCTTCTTACACCAAAGATGTTGAAAACTGTTACCATGCTTTCAAAACAAAATGAAGAAGATTTTAG
This sequence comes from Cisticola juncidis, assembly GCA_013400215.1. NCBI lineage: Eukaryota > Metazoa > Chordata > Aves > Passeriformes > Cisticolidae > Cisticola > Cisticola juncidis. Next base: position 470,058 of record VXBR01000285.1, on the reverse strand, counting down.
AGGGCTTTTATTTCCTTCTCTCCACATAAGGCTCCCCCAGAACTGATGGTCAGGCACCTGTGTGGAGCAGTACCCTCCGCCGTAGTTCCTCCTTTCTGTCAGCCACGTGGCAATGGGACTTGCATATTCCATGTCGTCCAGGAGCAAGGTTTGGAGCAGGGCATAGGCAGTGGTTTCCACCGAGACCGCGTTGTTGCCGCTTCCCCAGTAGCGCTGCTCCTTTGCTGCAAGAATAACTCAGTCCTGAATCCCTTGGCAAAGACACCCAAAATCACTATTGTTCTACACAATGGATACTTCATGTCATGGCACTGTGGAACCACAAGACACAGAGGCTGTTGCAAGAGCAGCAAATCAGCTGGGAAGCAAAGATAATGGAAAAGCCACAATTTTCAATTTGATTTCTCCAACCACCACAGTCCAATGATCCCACTGTACAGCGATGTCCATCTGACGGAGCAGTAGCGTTGTGTCTGGTGGTCCCTCAGGCATGATAGTATTAATTATGGCCACAAATCAGCCTTGATTAAGGAGAAGCATAATCCCTATGCTTAAACTGGGGCAGTTAAACTGTTCTGTATTTACCAAACACATTGGGAGGAATAACCAGGACAGTGGAGCAGCCACAGAGCTGACTGACTCAGCAGTCACCACAGCCACACCCTGTGGGGGTAACTGGTGACATCTGTGTGAGTTGGGACAAAGCACTCAGAACTGGTGGGGGGCTTTGGAAGCAGGTGGGCTGGAAGAGACACCTTCCCTCTTGACCACAAATCCTGTCTGGACTACTCCTGTATGTTGTTATTTTCTCATACAAAATTTCTTCCTTCTCATTTGGCTTGGACTTTTTTTTTCTTCCCAAGGGGAACAGGAAACATAAATGAATATTTACTGTGGTTTCATTCCAGTTCCAAAATCAGAGAAGGTCACCATCCCAGCTTCACTATGCTGTCACTTTATAGTGATACTAATTTTGAAAATTACATATTAAAATGTCAAATACTGAAATATTTAATGAGGAAATTTAAATAAATAGGTATATTACACATGTACTTACACAGTTGTATAAAATTAATTTTTCTTCATTTGCGTCAATTTGTTTTGTTCATGTAAGTGTGCTCAGAGTGTTTCCATTTGTAAAAGTGTTTTCTAAAGGGATTTTTAAGAATGGTTACCAGTACCTTCATCAAAATAGGAACAGTTCCTTAATTTTTCTTTCACAAACTGAGCTTCTTCACTATCAGACTGCACAAGTGTCAGAGCATAAGCAGTGATGACTGTAGAATAGCAGTCAGTACTTCTTGAAAATTGATTTTTCATGTAAGCCACTGTTCCTGTAATCACTCGTGCCTGTGAGAACAGAATGGATCCATTTGTAAAGATCATTGAGGCTTGCTAACTTTACTTCTGGCACTAGAGAACTAGTAACAGGAAATTATTATACTTTGCTGTAGAAATTTTTAAGACAATTATAATAATATTTGCTTAGTGATTAAAGCGATTGATGATGGAGAGGGCAGCTCAAAACACCTTATTTTATATTAGGCCTTAACATCTTTTCCTGTCCACCAGAGATATAAGCAGATTTTAAACTCCTCGTTTGCAGTTCTCCAAGAGGTGGCAGGGTGGATATGCCATTGTGCAATAGCCTGCAGAGTTAAAGAGTCAGGCTTCCTACCACGTCAGGTGATGGGTACACACGTAGGGTCTGTTGCAATGCTATGGTTACAAAGGCTGTCATAGCCAAATCCTCTTCTGCTGACCCAATGCCACCCTGAAAGATGAAATATGAAAAGGAAAAGTTAAATGTGCATGCATACACTTATGATTAAACCTAGAAAAAATGCTTTCCATAGAGTCAGGGATTTTCTCTGAAAATGTTCTGACCATGTAGCACATAGCTGTTGCCTTAAATTTTTCTCAATAATATGTGTCCATCTAAAATGTCTTCTATGCTCGCAGCCCAGTTGCATTAAGTGTAAGAGATCAGGAACCCACCATGTCCTTCTGTTGATAATCAAATATTTAATTATTTATCTTACTGCTAAAAATCTATAATTTCTCATTGAAACATTAGTGGTTTCAATTTTCAGTCACTGGGAGGGTGGGGTTGATTTAATTTCTGTGCTACTCTCTACACACTAAAGAGCCCTTTACCTTGCAGACAGAATTTTTCTCCTGTAAAGGTATTTATACACCAATACTAGATCATTTCTCATCCCTCTCTTTAAAAAAGAAAGCACAGTGCTCTAATTTGCTTTTTTCCCCTGACAGCTCTTGAAGTTTATGTAAGATAGGAGATTATCCCAGCTTGAACACAGATCAAAAAACTCCAAAACCCTCTGAGTAGTCCTTGAGCTACTTGTTTCTTTTTCCCCAATAGCATCAACTGTGAAACTAGCTTTGAGGGTGAAAGCCTCACTAGTTATTTGACACAGATCATTAAAATATTCATGTATGTTTTTTCATGCATATATATGGTTGCTACATTGCATTTTCAATGAGTTCTGGAAGACATACATTACTTTCCCAGACTTAATTCATGGGCAGTATAACAAATGTGTTTCTGGACCATTACAGAGGATGTGTAGACCAAGATATGCAGTAGGAAAATCTGATGAAGTGTTAACATTTTCTTTTTTCACCATGGGCATGGTGAAATACTGAAACAGGTTAGCCAGACAGGCTGAGACCTACTGGAGACTCAGCTGGACATGGCCCTGTGCAATCTGAGCTAACTAGAACTGTTCTGAGCAGTGTTTGGACTAGATGAGCTCTGGATGCCCCTTCAGAACAAAGTTACAGTTCTACACTCTATTGTCTTTGGCAATAAAAAGCTTACACTTTTATCAAATTTATAACCCCCAGAAATAATTTTTAAGTGCTTTGTAGGCGCAGCTGAAAAAAGTATCAAAGACAGTATAAAAAGGTAATGGTGGTGAAGTGCTAGCTATGCATCTGTCATAACAGACCTTTAACAAATTAACTTTACATTGCAGATTTTGTACTTACATTATAGATTTATTCTCTTTAGGTACATTTCATGTTATTCAACAACTCACAGTTGTTCCTTTCAACCCCTCATAGCCCTTAATATACAACAAGTTCTTCTAAATAGGGATGACCTACCTGCATTTTCCTGTCCATTACTGGATGGTGGTCATGGAATGAACCATCTGCCTGCTGTTGATCAACCAAGTAGGAAATCGAGTTGATTATGTGACTGTCTTGGATACTGAAGTATTCTCTGCTCCTTGTGAGCACTTTAACAATGAATGCAGTTAGCCTGCACAAAAGAAAATTTTCCAAACTTGTGCTGACAGATATTTATAGAAGACTACATTGACAGGAAGATAAACATACTAATTTTATGCACAGACTCATATTCAATGCAGTGCACTCACTGCAGCCTAGTGAGTGATTGCTCAACATCAGCTTGAATATTTCTACTCTGTGGCAAATGCAAAATAATCAGTGGCTCAGTATAAATCTCTTTCACTAAGGACTGAATAGGCTCAGAGAATTTGGTGGTGGATTATTCATGACAAAAGTACACAGGCAACCACCAGATTTTCAAAATCCATTGCAAAAGTATAACTTCTGATGCATCAAATGATAATAGAGATAAATTGGGAAAAATCCCAATCAAATAAACAAAAATAAAACCCCAGAAAAAGGAAATCACTTACCATACACTACTGGGGGTCATTTTAAATGCACCGTAGGAACCATCCTCCTTCTGAAACTCAAGCAATCTGGTGTAACCTGTGTGAACAGGAGAGCACGTAGCTGTTCAGAGAACACCCATATTTATTGGGCCTTTTTCTACATCACTTGTATTAAAATGGACATGTTTTATATTGACTGGAGGAAGAGTTCATGGAGGTGTTCACTGGGGCATTAAGGAGGAAATGACTGGGTCAGCAGAATTTGACACAGAAAAATCACTAGGCTTAGAAGGTCCTCTGTCTTGTTTGACTTAATTGAGCCATGAAAATAACCTGAGAACTGCAGAAATCTATGGTTACAAAACATTTTATGTGTAGTGAATATTGGGAAATTATTCCCCATTATTGACAACTTTTCAAGCTGTTGATTTTATGGTGCATTGACTCAAAAAGTATACAAAACATCATCTACTGGGTCAGACACAGTCTTAGAAATCATGAGTTGTGGCTTCTGATCCTGACTGCTATTATTTTGACAAAGTGTGTATCATAGCCACACAACTCATTTTTTACACTGATGAGCTTCAATGAAAATCAATAAAAGCATCATGATACTGATAATACCAAATACTTATTTAGCAGGCTCCCATGTCACTTTTGTCAGTCTTGGATAAATAGGCAAAGATCTCCATGCAGCAACTGTTAGCATGCTTTTAATCTCTGTTTATATGCTTGTTTTTCATTGATGAAATGTGTTTCAGATCAGCTGTACCTGTTCCAGTACTGACAACTCCCTGTGTTAGTTCTTCTGAGCTGGAACATTTCCACGTACTGTGGTCTTGCCTTTGCTGTATGTTTAATACTAGCTTTGGATCACATCTTGGAATGGAACCTTCCAGAAGCAGACTTGCAGATGTCCTCTCCCTAAGGAAACTATCTCCCTGGCTTGGCCCAAGGCTGCTGAAGTCCTTCTAGCTTACATAATGATGAATATAGGAGTGAGGAAGGGAAGGTGTCAATATCATGATTAGCACTGGGGATTCCCTTTGTCCTACTCCTCTTGACAGCCACAGACAAAGATGTCTACATCCCAGCTGGTTATCCTAAAGTGTCTGCGAACCATGGGGAGAAATAAGCACTTATAGAATGTGATTTATCTTGGTTGATTTTGAACATTCGGAGACAATGAACAACTGGCATTTGCTATCCATTTATTCAGAAAAGAATTTTCTTTGATCAGCTCAGATTTTACTTTCTACTTCTAAATTAGGCAAGAGAGAGGATGGGCTATCAATGTCAATACCATCCAGTGCCAGATGCTGGCAATTAGTTTCCCAAGCCCTTCCCACATGTTATGTCCCTCGTGTCTGTCTGCAGACTGCTAGGGGCATCTCTGTGAGGCTGTGTTAAGACAGTGGGCACTCTTTCAGGAGGCAGCTGCAGTGCAAATGGATGACAAAGATCCCATCCTTGGCTTCTGGTTGGTTTGTCTTGTTTTTTTCTGCCTACCTTTTTCAATCATGCCAATGGCTTCCTGCTTGCGTTCGGGGTTGAAGTTCACCCACTGCTGGCTGGCATCCAGGTACTCCATGGCATAGACTGCAGGGGCCATTTTCACCATGGTTTGCTCTGCACAGCCTGTGGGCACCTGGATCAGCTTCTCAACTCCACTGAGACTCAGACAGTTTTCAACAGACTCATCCATAATGTTCCCTGTTGTAAAAATACAAGCCGTAATACGCATCTTATTTAAAACTGATGGCTGTAGGATGAAGAAAGGTGACCCTAACTACAGGCTGACATTCCACCATGGCCTGATAGTTCTCACTATTCAACCCTGTTCTTAGCTACCTGAGACTTCATAAAACTCTTTGAAGGAGGGCAAGGATGAGGTGCCAGGCCTCGAGAAAGCTGGAGAAAGGAGGCTGGCAAAGTGAAGGAATATGAAGGAGAACATGTCCTCAGGCTACTGGAGGCAGGGAAGAAAGGAAAAGGGGAAAGAATGGTGTATCAGGTTTGGGCTGGAACAGTCTTGTCAAACCAGCCCTGATCCTCCTACAGAGGGATAAAAAGATTGTGCATTAATCATGACAAGCATTTTATGTGGATTTTTTTTTCTCTCTGCAATTTTGTAACTTTAAGAATTCAATGATCCCTTTATTTTAGAACAGGGATTTGAAATGGAAGACAATACTCTTTGTGTCACAAAAGCATTATTTTACGTTTTGGGGGGGTGGGGGGAGTGGTTTATCACTAATAAAAGTACTTGCTAATAGTAATAGCTTTTAAAATAGGTATGCATGAGTGTGTGTATATATATATGCATATATACAACTATATTTGATTAAATAAAATGTATTATTGTACATATCTCCTTTTTGGAAAAACAGAACTCTCCAGAACCTATATATCAGAGTCTGGCATCCTTATTTCTGAAATCTAAAGCAGATTTCTACAGCCCTGCAGTGTAGGGCTATTAGAGAAGAGGAATTCTTCACCTCTGGCTTTCCCACAATGTTGGTCCGAGCACAGTGAGGAAGGATGGATCTCATAAGGCTGTTACATCCACTACAAGTTCAGAAGGAGTCAGAGAGAGAAAAAAGTACTGATTCAACCCTGGGGATGTTTTGTTTTATGATCTGGTCATGTAGTACAGACCATTTGAGTCATAATAGAAAAACCAGGAGAGAATGGAGGAATGAGCAGCACGAGAGGGGCCTGTCCCTTGTCACCTATGGAGAAGTTGTTGACAAAAAAATTACATTTACCTTTCAGGCTAACTAACACGTGGCTATCAGAACCCGGTACCATATTAGATGGTCTGTTCAGGTCCACTGTATGGGACTTCACTGTAAATAAATAGTGAATAGATATCAACATCCAGACTTTTAATAAATAACATACTGTAATTTTAGAAAAATATACTTATCTTTCTTATAGTTATTTATTTTTCAATCTTTAGCAATATTTTACACTTGAAAAAACTTGTTTTTAATACCTTTCTAAGACTCGCTAGTGAATTAAAAATATGTCCAATAAATATATAAAAAAATAATACCTTGAAAAACAAAAGTAAAACAAATCAATTTTAAAAAGTTAATTTTTTTTCCTTTCATAAGTCTTTTGCTATGCATTCGATGGAGAGATTTCTGACAAGTTGCAGTTAAGCAAAGGAACATCTGTGCATTAAGAAGTATTTCACTGCACCCATAATACACTCTTCTTTCTTACTCAAAACCTCCTCTGTATCTAACCCTTCTGGGTAACTTACAGTGACTGTTAATGCAAATGGTCTCTTCTTCTCTCTGTAAAACACCTTCAGCCTGCACAACAAAGAAAGAAAAGTCAAAACATTTGCAAGCACTCATATCTGAAATTAAGCTGCAAGAAATCCTTAAACTCCACCCAAGCACTGGGCCAGCAGGTGGCACAAATAAGTGATTTTGAAGGGAGATTTCTCTCTAGGTAAAACTCAGCCTTTAAATTAGAACTTTTCAATTAAATAATAAATTTTGCTGATTTTTTTTTGTGTTGCTATTGAAACATTTCCCAGGATGAAATTCCTGTAGCCAAAACCAACTCCCAAAAATTAAACTTCCAAGTTTATTCTCAGCTTTGTGACCCATCAAGTCAAGTCCACAGAGGGACTCATTTTTGTAAACTTCTCATGTATGAAATCCGTGAAATTCTGAGTACATCTTGGATGTAACACTTAAACATTTTTTTTCCTTCTGATTCCTTACATTCCTCTTCCTACAGTTTCAGTTTTAATAAATATACTTTTATACCTACTTTTAGTGTTTTGGTGTAACACTGAACTCTGAGACTGTGTCTATATCTACAAAAGTTAAAGTCTTTAACAACAGCAGGTTCCCATCATCCTGCATCTTATCCTTACCTACATGGTAATACCTGACATCAGGGGTGCAAGCATTCATAATTTGCACTTTTTGTGCAAATGGAAAAAAGCCCTCCATAGATGACCTAGGTACTATAATGAGTCTGTGTTGGCACCTAAAAAGTAATCTTTCCTAAATGGCTTCTCCTTTTTATAATTTTGAAAGAGACCTACAGTATTAAATAATCAATACCACATCTTGGTTTGCACGTTTTGCATATGTTTTACCTATGCAATTGTTAAGAGTGAAGATTGATCCATTGGGCAAAAGGAATAAAATAGGTTTTAATCTTATTATTAGCAGAGAGCATTTACTTCTCAAAAGTTTGCTAGGTGGACATCTTCAATCTTGGCTTCACAAAGAAAAAAGATGAAGTAGGGAAAATTTAAAGATTCTAAGATGGGCACTGGCTGAAGAAGTTGTTGCTGTGTCATGGCTAAAGGATGTTTTTTTGCCATAGAGAACAAACCTTTCCATATGCAATCCACACAGAGGCTTAATTTTTTTCCCTCAGTCCTTGTTAAAAAAACAAATTTCCTGAATTGCTTCCAGCCTCGTGTTTGTACCATTTCACTCCCTCCACGAGAGCTCCACACATGTCCTATGTCGTGAATGTCGTATGGAGGACAATTTGTGAGGTGCCTGCCCTCAATTAGTTATACATACCACGACTTTGAGGTTTTTCCTAATGCTGTCACTGTGCCCAGAAGCCTGGTCGAAGGCAGTAATGGTAATTGGAATTTCTCCCACAGTCAGAGGGACAACTGAGAAGAAGGCTGGTGTTGCTGAGTTGCCCTTAGCCAGCAGCGGCAGCTGCACAGCCCTCGCTGTTGTCTCAGCGGTGCACAGCTCCCTCACTGCATCCATCTTCACTGTCACCTGTGGGACAAGGCAATGCCCAAGATCAGTCCTAGGGAAATACCTCTGGATGCCCCTTCCAATGTAAAATGGTCTGCGAGCCCATGGTCTGTTAACATTCAGCTGTATTGATTAGGGTTCTGAAGGTAAATCAGCTAACATTTCTTCATTACACTGAACTTGAAACAGAGTTTTGGCCTATCCCTGAACCACAGTGAGGTAAGAAGGGTAGTGCAATTTTACATATCCCAGCTCTACACAATTCAATGCAGTTCAGAGGATGCTGGTTCGGAGATGGGAAGAAATGAAAAAAAAAGAGTATGTCAGCCGCTAGATATTATCCAGATGAGCAGGTGGCAAAAAAGGAACAGATTGCTTCAATGATGGAGAAGAAGTACCCAAAGACAAAGGATATGGCTATGAAACATGGTGAGTAAAATCTGCTTTATAGGGTAAGTTTGATTACCAAGTAGAACTGGAGTAGAACTGGATCCTGTCCTTGGGAAAGATAGGAGCATTATGTCTGGGCTGTCAGGGTGGCCAGGTCATTCACATTAAATTATTACAAAACTATAGATGTGGCTAGCAAGACTTGCAAGGTACAGCAGCTGTTGATAACACTACCTGGAGATCTTTGGGCAGGTAGTTGTAAACCACAGCTTTTATTTCCAGTTGCTCGTGTCGTCTTACAGAGTAGGGTAATCTCAGGGACACAAAAAAGTCTTTGAAAACTGCAAAGGTGTGGGGGTCAGCTACACAGAATCCTGGGGTGAGAAAAATACACACTTAACATCAGCTAATAGGAAGTCAAATGACTAATCAAAACTCAGTGCCTGGGCTCCGCTGAGGTCATTAGCAGGAGAGGAAAATAGGGATAGTCAGAACTCATTAAACTCATCTGCACTAAAGACCTGTGTCTAGTTTACCCCACAGAGTCACTGCTGTGGTTTTTGAGAGGTAAAACTTGGCAGAAGTGTATACTTTGTATACTTTGTGAGTGAAATGTAGCCCAGTTTTCCTTTTCTTTCTTTTTCTTGTTTAAAACACAATGACCTTTCCTTGCTTTCTGAAAATAAACTCCGTGGCCATCACTGCACCCCTGGATCTTCCTCCCCTTCCAAAGGGGATTGGGCAGTACAAGATAGACTCTTTGTCCATCCTGTGTGGTCTTCCTCAACTCCTAAGAACTCCCAGAGGCAGCATCTGGGAACCCGGGCTCTCTGGTGTCCAGCCCTTGGCTGGTCCCTTGATGGTTCCCTGGTGCTCTTTTCTGCCTTTTTAGGCCACAGACATTCATGCTTTGAGATGGCCAGAACCTGGTCCCAGAATTATTCAAAGAAAAGTGGTATTACTACTGCTACCTTCCTTGTGGCTTCCTGGCCATGTGGAAGCTAAAATGAGGAGGTTTATAGACTGGAAAGAACAAAAGACAGTTTTGATTGTATGATCTATCATTCTTGAGACCCTACATCATGTTGCTTTTGTAAATATAAATCTATAATTTAACATGTAGTTGGGTGTTAACATGACATAAAACAGAGAAGTAAATATATGATCAAAATATTTTGTTTTTTCAGTACAGACTGTTTTATTCTGTCAACATAACTTATCTCTCTTTTAATGAATACAGATATCTCTATTTATCTACATATCTATTTATCTCTATTTATCTTTATTTATCCATACAAAGAAACAAATAAATAAAAAAACTCCAATACTTATACCTTTTTCAGGAGATATACTTATTGCCTGAACTTCCCAGGTAGTTATAGAGTCAGGAACAAAGTTTTTTACACTAAAAACACAAAATAAAATGTTTTAGAAGGCATGTATAAAATATAAACATTGTCATTTGATGAAGTTTGAGTATTGTAAGGGAAAAACTTATTCCCTCAGTTGTGGAGACAAAGTACTTGCAAATATTCTGAAGTCCTTGGCATCAAATAGTACAGAAAGGTGATATTTATATACAGTTGACAGTACAAATTTAAACATATTGGCCTAGTCAGGCAGCACAGTACCTGTGTTTTCCAGGGCTTTCTACTTCTTCCAAACTCCACCACCAGCTCTCAGGAAAATAGCTGCGCAAACTGACAGAGGTTTCATCAAACAATTCTTCATGTTCATTGTATTCTGCAAAACAGGAATGAGGTTTCTTTTTGGAAGCCTTTGGCTGCTGACCTTACACCGTCTTGCAGAGAGTCAACTTGTAAGAGAACAAAAAATGCTCTGAATGAAAAGATTTCATCTGTGTTTCATCTTGTACATTAAAGACAAATGTTGAAAAAAGAGAAGCAATGACCATAGTTTGTCACGGAACAAAGAGGTAGTTCCTCTTCCCAACTTCAATAACTATATGCTGCCTAATGAATAATCAGTCCTTGGTAGCAAGGCTAGCAAAGATGTTCCCACTGTCCCATACCTATGACAGACAGGATAAAAGGGGAAATCTGCCAGAAATGGTAGGAGAAATTACACTCAGACCGGGATCATTTTAGATGCAAAGTAATTTTTCTTTTTTTTTTTTTTTGAGGTGACACAATGTGTGGTCAGAGACAGACTTCAGGGAGAAGAAAGGAAGAAAGAGCCAAAATTATTCTGGCTAAAGTGGACATTTCTCATGACAGCATTTTGGAGGTACTTGGATGTTACAATAGTAGTACCACTAAAAAGAGTTGTAAATCTGAGACACTTCAAGCCCTGAACACAAACACCCATCCCCTCACCTGTTCTGCTGTCTGTGGCCTCTCTGGGGTGTGGGCAGGGGCCACCAGCTCCTTCATAAGACTGGAGGGACCTGGTAGCTAAGGGGATTCCTGCCTTTTCTCGCCTCAAGAAGTTATCCCATCCCTCTCCCACCTCCCCAGCTCACAGGTGTGAAGATGCAGGGCTGCGTGGCTGCTGCACTGCCCTGGAGCTCTCTGAAAAATGGTGTCAAAACTTCCTCCCCAGCCCCACAGCACTGAAACACCCCTTGACCCTCCCCAGCCCCCACAAGAAGGGTAAAAGTGGCAGAGCTGTATGCCACTGCTCTTTACGTCGTGCCAAGCCCACTCTGTTCCTCTGCCTCGCCTGCCTCCTGAGGGCTGTGGCTTTCTCACAGCAGTCCTGGAAGGCATTCTTGCATTCCTGGGAGCCAGACACCTTTGCCAGCCTTTTTGCACAAGAAAACCCCATGGGATTCAGTTTCATTCCATCTTGGCAGCATTTTAGTAGAGCAGTGTTTTGGTATCTGCTGGCTGCAATAGAATTAAAGCCCAGAATTAGTGCTGTGTAAATAGAAATCAGTGTGAAGGTGTTCATTGTGCTCATTCCTGTCATTCTTCATCATTAACATTACTTTCTATTGCAGCAGCCAAGCTTCAGCCTGGGACCTTGACAACAGTTCATCCTAAAAACAGTCCACAAACACAAGAGGAAAGCATAGCCTCTGTGGCATCCTAGACATTCTGTTCTAAGCCTTCTCTTCACTGTCAGAATGAATTAAAACTTGAATCCTCTCTGCAGGCTGGAATTCTTAACAGAAATAAAAATATCAGTGTTCTCTTTCTTGAATAGAGAGTCTGATTTCAAAAGTAAGGAAGAATCCAACTCCAAGCCTTTATGCCTTTTGGCAAGAAAATGAGAAAAAAAAATGCACAAATGGATGTTTTATACTCTTTAAATGCTATATTAACTCTTCTCTAAATTGAAGCACAAAGTACCAAAGCTGTCACAGCTTCAAAGCAGAATGTCAAAAAAAAAGACAGTGTTTGGAAAACATCTCCTGACCATACAAATAATTTTGTGACTGGTGACATGACCTGTTATCTAATAGAAGTGCTTTGCATTTGGGATTATAAAGTGGTGAACTACTTTCCATTTACAGACATTATTTGGTTTTGTTTTCCAGCTGTTTTTCTGAATAAAGCATCAGGTCACACAGTATAGTACATTCAGTTGTGGTAAGTTATGTCATGTAATGACAGAACTGGGACTGAGAATATCTTGGCATCCTTCACTATGCCATCACTTCTTGCCCCTAGATCCCAGACACATCCCTTTGCCTCCCCCTGCTAAGATTTTCAGGCCACCCAGAGGAGCAGACATACCAATTCCTGACATTTTCTTCTGAAAATCCAAAGATCTCTTCTGCCTTCTGGTGCCCCGGAGGCATTTATATCCTGGGAAGGCAGAACAGAAGTGCTTGGTCACAATGATATGACAGGAACAGCCTGATCACTCACATCCTTCATGAAGACTTGTCTTAGGACCCAATCTCATTGATAGAAGACCCACAACTTGAGGGAGGCTCCCACAAGTCTTCCAGCCCCAGCCAACTGCTGCTTGCCCCAGCTGAGGTGATCACCAAAGAACCAGCACCCACCATCTGGGATATCTGAGCTCCCAGCATCTGGTGGAACAGCAGAAGAAGAAAAATCCAAAGGCAAAGAAGATTTTACAACATCAGAGTACAAATGTTTCTAGTTATCAAGCAATTAGTCTCCCCAGTTCTACAGTGGTCTCATACAAATTTCTAAAGGGCAGATGGCACTTACCTTCCCTAATGCTGGATTGAATCCTGTTTGATATAAAAGCCAGACCAACATCAGTAAAAACTTGATTGGTATTTGCACCACCACCCGCAGAACATCCAAGATCATACGAATTCATAGCATTAAATACCTGCCAAATAAAATGGCACAGATGGACTGTACATACTTGTAAAGGGTTTATACATATATAATAAAAAATCTTGTAACCTTTGATTTGAGAAGCAAGACAAACTGGTGGTGCAAGCTGCATTTGGAAGCAGATTAAAGCTGAGGGATGTTTTAGTTAGGGAGTGCTTTCAAGCCAAGCTTTTTTAAATTTACAAACTTGTCTGCCATAGGATGGAAATCCCCATCTTAAATACACCACACATCTTAAATATGCCATTCATCTTAAACAGATCCTAAATTGCAAAAGAAAAAACATTTGCAAGTTTAGCAAAGTGTAATTGCATTTTGATCCTCTCATTAGTCATGAAAAAATTTGCTTGACTAGTAGCTGTGATATTTTCTTCTTACAAATATCTTACTTTTTTGGCTGTAAGCTTATTTTTCTTATTCAGAATAAATACTGCCTTATCAACCACAGCTAAGGCAACTTTTCCCGCATGGTCCATTTCAATCTGTAAATTGACGTGGTCTGTTGGTTCATATGTGTCTTGTTCTGTTCTCACTTTAATCTAAATAGAAAAGATGGAAACAAAAATATCATATTTGTTAATAAGAAGTGAAGGTTCTTTGGGCCAGGAGTACTGTCAGCTGTGGCTGTCAGCAGTTGGGAGATGTTCCTGTTTTATAGAGTTTTGCCTGTGATCCTGGTTTTGGAACACATAGGTGCAGATATTTCACACTGAGGGAAATCATGGGGAAATGAAAGATATGTCTTGCAGCATACTGGATGCTGGCTTTCAATAACATTTAAGCACCAAGGGAAATTAAAAATTTATGTTAGGGGTTTGTGGAACTGGGACCTTGAACATAATTTTGTTATTTTCCAGTAGAAACAAAATTACCATGAAAGACAGCAAAAGACTAATTAATGTACAAAGGTAACCAACTTAAACCAGTCTCTAATAATATTGCCTGCTTTCTATCACACACTTGGATGTTTTAGCATGATTGAGTAAACAGAGATCTTGTTCTGATGTTCACACTTTTGTGGTTTAAGAGGAACTAGCCATGGTGATTTTGAAATAATAGGGAGTTATTACTAGGAATTACTGTGAACATTACTGAATTTTGTCCTAGTATAAATAAAGGATTGGTTTGTCTCTTGGAGATGGATGACTTTTTCTTGAATTTTTTTCCCCCAATGGACTATCCTTTTTCCCAATATATATATTTTCAGCCGAAAAAATAATTTTAGACAGCTGACAATTTTCAGCAGTTGTGTTTCATGTTACTGGGAGACATTCCAGTGTCTTGTGTTTTTTGTTTAGTTTTGTTTTGTTTCATTTTACCTTATGGTCCCAAAATGAGGGGGAAGAAAAGAAGGAAGAAGGTAAAAGGCTTAGAGGGCCCCCTATTTTATCCACATTTCATTTTCTAACATAAACTAACTTTTAAAAATGCTTTTGAAGTGCTACCAACCTCAGAAAACTACTTTTAATATAGATTAAAAATTCAAATATTACTTCAAATTTATATTATTTTCCCAATAAATGGCTTTACCTTCTTTCATGTGGTATATATCACTACAAAAAGACAAAATTATACAGAATTTTTACCCCTCAACAATTCTGTCTTTTCTTGTGGATTTCTAAAGTATAGACACTCACAAGGGGTGATTTTTTTCTGTACAAAACTGTATTTTTCACCTCTTTGAGGCACAACCTGGGAGCCTTTCCAAGCTATACCTTTTGGCATGACTCCTGATCACTCCTTTTCAATACAAATGACATATCTTTCACTTTATAATCCCAGGCCTGCACTTGCTCTGCCAGTACCCCATTAAAAAAAAAAAAAAAAAAAATGGAAAGCAACAACAAGCCAGGAGCTTTGGAAGCACCTTTCCTTCGCAGACATCCGCGACATCCACCCACACAGAATCAGCAATGATCTCTTGCTGGCCCTCGCTCCCAATGAAGTAGTAGGCTAAAAACCGAAAGGCAGGCACCATCTTCTCGGTGACTTTAAGGTTTATGACTTTGGTTGAGGATGGGACCCTTCCCAGAAGCTCAGCTTGTCCCTTTGCCACAACCTGCAAGGCAGAAACAAAGAGAAATCAAATACCGTGACAATGCCCCAGAAAGGGTATTGTTGCATGATTTTACTTGGTTTTTTTTGGTTGTTTTTTTTTTTTTTTTTCCCCCTGAGGCAGTTTCTGTTTAAAATATATTCTCTTCTAATGGCATTAACAGTTTTGATTGCCAAGCTGTATGCCAGTAGCCTGCACACTGTGATGGTGAATCTCTGCTACACCAGCCTTGTGGCCCTGGTTTGAACACAAATCTATCACCCTCCACTCAATCTTAAAGCTTGAGAAGGGGTACCCAAATAATTGTCTAAATTTTTGCTTCTACAGTGTCTGGTCATTATACCTGGGAAGATCTCAGCATTATTTAATCTGTAATCAGATGGTGTGAAAGAGCTGGAGCAGGAAGTTTCAGGATAAAGTACCACAGATTGGTCTTTAACTGGTTTCAGCCCACTTTTCACTATTTAATTCTTTCCTTCCTACCTTATTTTAACTATATTCATGGGTGGCCAGAGGAATGAAAAACAGGCACAGTGGCAGGACTGAGAGTGCTCTTCCCTGAACAAAAGATGTGAAGCTTTCCTAAGCACACAGTGAATGGGTTTCGGGAAGAAACAAAGGCATACTACAGCCTGGCCTGAAATCCTCACTGCCTTTGTTAAGATGACCAAAGTTTGGGGGAGACCCTCACTGCTGAGCTCCAGCAGTGTCTGCCACCATCCCTTCCACAGGTCCTGCCTGCCCAGCACTACACCTTCCCAAAGCCTGGCAGCACCAATTCCAGCCCTGTGGTAATTCATCCATTGAAAACATATCCCCAAACACAAACTTAACTCCTGGGATACAATTATTCCAATATATCAGAGTCCTATTAAAAATAAATGGGAACTAGTATCTTGGAACTTATCATCCTGTGAGATTTAGGCTGCCAAGGAAAATTTGGACAAATAGAGGGAGAAGGGGATTAAACACATTTCACATTCAACAGATTCAGTCTTGGCATGTACTAATGAACACATTTATCTCATTCAGCAAAACAATATTATGCATTTTACATGCTCCAAAATAAGTGCAAATATATAAAAAATAGCAGAATCATAAAAACAATTTCTGGGAAGGACCAATGGAGATCTCTAGTCCAGCTGCTTGCTCTAAGATGAGACATCACCAGGGTAAGACTAGGTGACATCAGTGAGGTTTTCTCTTGTTGGGTGTTGAAATTTTCTAAGGCTGGAAAATCCCTCAACTCTCTGGAGGACCTATTCCAATACTGCACCCATCACTAGTGAATAGATTTTTTCAAAATGAATCTTCCAGGCCATAATTTTTAATCTTGGTCTCTTGTTATATTGTATGATACCACTAGGACACCTTGTCTCACTTAATTCCTCTTCAAGTAGTTTTAGGTTGCTATTAACCCACTCTGAGGCTCTCCAGCAGACTCCACAAGCCCAGTTCCCTCAGCCTGTCTTGGTGGGTCAGCTGTGCCAGAACACCAATAGTCCTGCTTGCCCTTTGCTGGACCTCCTTGGTTTTCCCTTGTGTCAATAGCTAGGTAAATGTTCCAGGCTGAATAGTCTCCAAAAGAAATTACTGATATGATACAATTCTGTTTACCATATAATAGAAATAGCCAATGTTTCCACTGCCAGACTGATGAATACCATTCAAGGTGATGGGTAAGGTATCTCCAGGTGCCACAACAGTGTGTGGGATGCTGATGCTGAGGTAGTTTGAGGAAGCAGACTGGTATCTTTCAGCTCTGATACTGGCTTCAGGTGATTCTAACCTTTCTTTACCCTCTTCAGCCTTTACCTGTCAGGGGAGGAAAGGAAAGAGTGAGTAAAGCATCCCACAGGAGGCAGTGTACATTGTGCACAATTTGTATTGTGCCAGGTTATTTGGAAAATGCTGTGAAGTGAGAGGAATAATTGCTGAGATCTCATTAGCAGAACGTGGCACCAAACTCCAGGATTTTAATTACGTTATTCTCTCACCCCATTTTGCCTCTTACTATGTGTGCATTTGGTACTTTGCACCCTTGATTCTAAATGAGAATCAAAGGGTCAAAAATCACAAAGTGATTTTGTACTCAGACAAGCTTTTTCCCATTTTATATTGTGCACATAACTGAACCCTCTGAGTGGGCTGAGGAACGACTCTCTGCATCACTCAGGACCTTTTCTTTCACTTTCTTCTCATAATTTTCTATCACTTTGTCTGCTGATATTCCTTGCAGTCCCATTCCTGTCCTTCATGCCAGGCAAATGCATATCCAAAACAGAAAAATGCATCACTCTAACCAATGTACGTACTCCTGAAGCTCTGGTGTACAAATGTCCTTCACTTGAGACATTCCTCAGGCCCCTGCTCTCTTTCTAACATATTTACTCTGTCTGGGCAAGGATCTGCAGGTGGTGTAAGAAATCATGTTCCACCCTCTGCTCATTTGATGAAAACTGTTCATCCTCACAGTCCTTTGTAACTGTCCTATGAGCAATTCTCAGTGGGATACTTTTAAAGATGGATGTTTGCATTTTCTTTACCTTTATTTCAAGCACTTGAGCATCTCTGGGGATGTCAAATTTAATGGAGGCCAGACCCTCTCTATTAGAGAAGGCAGTCTTCTTCACTGGGGGTTTTCCAGGCAAAATAACAGTGGCAGTGATAAACAGGAAGGCAGCAGGAGCACCATCAACTAAAGTGGCAGATGCCTTTAAAAAAAAAAATCTGTTATTTAAAGGAAATCCTGTATTTTAAAAATGCCCATGAACAAGAAGCAATTACAATTTATAATTATAATTTTTTATAAACTGAGAAAAAATATGAAACTGTACACACCAGCATTCAAAAATTTGACCATTGAGAAAAGGGAATGGCAATTGACTCAGTCTGGACTTCAGTTAAGGTAAAATCTGTGAGTGCAGTTTACAAAATGCCTCAGATTTTCACTTAGCATCTATTTGGCCTAAGCAGAGATATTTGTCATTAATTAATATAAGGCAGATTTCTGACTTTACTCTTTGTAGAAAACTCTAGAAAAATGAAGGCATGAAGTTTCAAGCCACATAAAATTAGATATATATTTTTTTAGAAAGGCAATACCCTGTTTTACTTTTCAGAATTTTAATTTGATGTAGGATTAATTTGTTACAATATTCTTGTTTCAATCTTTTGATATGGAAGGGAGGAAAAGATTGTTATGTTTTGTAAAACTGAGTAGTGCAACAGTGCATATTGACTTCTAGAACAGAAAACCATCATTTTCTGGCTGTTCAGGCTCTGAGTATACAGAAATCAGACAAACCAGACACATAAACAGCAGCTCTGAGTTGGACCTATTCTAGAAGTCCTCTGTCCTACAGAGCTCTCAGTGGATCAGACAGGGCAAGAGGACAGATGTAAATTCATTGCTGTGGAGGCAGACAGACACAGTCAGAACACTACATACCACAACAGAGAAGGGGGCTCCAGGCACAAAATACTTCTTGGTGTTAGACAGATCAACAGCATAAGGAGATCTCACAAACTTCACACTGCTGAGTTCCTCTTCCCTCATCTCACCACCTGTTAATATCAGACAGTATGTGTTGCTGTGGGGGAACTAACTATGGACATCTTATTTTCTGAACTATTTTGTTTTTATTTTCAACTACTGGTGAGGGTTAATGTTATCTAATGTCGTCTCCTGCAACTTAGAGCTTGAGCAGCTGCTTTCCATCTGAGATTCTTCTAGTTAGTTCCCTACAGCATGAGTAAGCTTGGCAGCAAAGATGGATCCAGTGAGACCAGCTTCTCCACATAACAGATCACACCAGAGAAAGATCCATGTGAAACTATCTTACAGACTGTATCAGCTAAGCCATACTGTACTCACTTGCAGTTTCTACAGTGGTAACAGCAACATATAAATGAAACCCTTCTAGAGTAGAAATGCTCTTTCTCAATTTCTCTTCCAGAAGTGGTGTATTTAAAGTAACTCTTCCTTTTCCATTTTGGATCTAAAACAAAAGTGGGGAAGAAAAAAAAAAGAAAGGAGAGGGAGAAAACCCGTGTTGGTTTGTTGCCATTAGAAATAAAAAAAGTTTTGCTTATATCAGGACTAAAGTATTGTTGACTTCAAAGTTTCCAGAATTTCCGACAATTTTCAACTCAGGTAGGATAAATCAGAACAGTTCCACTGAATACTTACTGATAGCTGTTGCTCCAGGCCAGGAATAAATATTTTGTTCTCATTTTCATCAATTATGCCAAATCGCACATATGCAGCACCTTGAATCTCTTTCCCATAGGAATGTCTTTGGAAGGAAGAAAAGTGAGGAGAGGGATCATTATCTTAATAAAAAACAAGGATAACTCAGACATTTTATGCTGAAAAAATATTGGAATATTTGTAGGCATGCCATTTGTAACTAATAGCTTGAAAACAAAATTTAGTCCTATTCTCTCGTGAAAACTTTTACTTTGTATCTAGTGGTGATTTCAAATACCAAGATTATATATAGAGTAAATCACATTGGCAAAATCACACAGGGAGATGATAAAATTTGAACCAGAGTCAATTTTTTTCATTTTTTTTAAACAAGGTAACAAGAACTCCAGTTGCTCAGAGTGGTCCTACACAACTCAGCCCATTTAGCTTGGATGAACAGCTGATTCCTTTGTATGAGACACCTCTTGAGCAGAGCATAACAAATAAGGGATCAGAGAATTATTTGAGGCACTGATATGAAATATTTGGTACCTCTGAAGCAGGAAAAGCCTATCTGCTTATATTCTAACACCTGCATTGGGTAAAGTGCACATCCTCTGCCTCACATTGCTCCTGCAGATTTAGGCAGTATGGCATAAAGGTCCTCTTGTAAGTTAAATATTTGCCAGATCAGCATCTGGCCAGGACACCCCTGAACACTTTATAAAGGTCATGGGGAGAGAGGACAGGGCATGTTGTTGCACCTGGCTCTGTACTCAGGAAAGCCCTGGCAGATGGCATCTTCCAGCAGCACAGTGAGCAGTGTGCCACGTGAGACCCGTCACGGCCGTGGTGCTCTCTTTTGCTTGTGGAAATCCTGCTCCACCTCAGTCCTGTTCTGGCCTATTTTTGTTTAAATAAGCCTCTTTCAAACTGACTTGATCAGCAGCACTGATCTATACCAATAAAGCCAACAGAGAGGCAGCTCTTATGAAAACTGCATTAAATGCCAGATGTAATAAATAGGAAACAATAATCAGTTACACCAAGTAACTTCATTACATGCATGGTCAGTTCAGAGAAATGAGTTCAATTATCAGGAATTCCATACACTGATTTTGATGAAAGTCATGCAGTCCTGTGTAACATCACTAGGACATTTTCCAGTAAGGAAAGGAATGGTATCCAGTTATTGAATGTCAATTTTTCTTCTTAAATAATTATGACATTAATGAGGAATCAAATATATATGAAGTACATAAACTCAAAATAGAGTAGCAATAGCTACTCAATAGCACAGAGAAAAATTTAGAAAGGATTAAACTCCTAAAGCCAGTGATTAAAAATCACTTCATATCACAGTATCAAGTGATCATGATTAAAGCTAGTAATCATTCAATAGAACAAAACAAGGAATTGAAGGTGATGAAGAGGAAGTAAGAAGAGTTGAGTTCAGGCAAGCACAAGGAGGTGGATACAGGTTCTGTCTGCTCTCTCAAGGTGTCCTGGGGAACCAGCACAGTCAAGAACAGCAGGCAGAAGTCCAAAAGTCCTCACTCCCTTGAAACTGAATAGATTTCTCCCAACTGTGAAAGGCCAGTTGCTTCCACCTGCCTGTTCTCATTCCATAATTTTTATTCCTCTTTAGAAAAAGAAAAAACCCCAAAGGTATCAAATTCTAATTTAGTCATTCTCATAACCGACAGTTTCTTAGCATTTCCACTCTTATGAGACTTGGAAATTCAACAACCAAAGAATTCTTTTTATTAAAAATATTTTAATGGATTACATTTTCATTGTCTGCCTTCCTAAGTTTATCTGTGTTTGATGCCATTCTAATTTGGTATTTGGGACCGGGGTAATTCATTTTCCAGTGAGCCCTGCCCCATGGTCTGGCCAGTCTGAGAGTTCTGTAGCCATGGCACACCCAAACCAGTGCACTGCTGTTCAGCAATGGACATGTGATGCTGTAGTGATGGTCATGGAAATTCCTCTGATTATTTGTATTTATCTACCTGGAAGACTTTCTGCATAAATCATTACTCTCAAACAAGTACTAGC
This sequence comes from Cisticola juncidis, assembly GCA_013400215.1. Classification (NCBI taxonomy): domain Eukaryota; kingdom Metazoa; phylum Chordata; class Aves; order Passeriformes; family Cisticolidae; genus Cisticola; species Cisticola juncidis. The sequence goes on along the minus strand of VXBR01000285.1, from coordinate 448,651 downwards.
TTGTTACTTACAGATTTCACTGTGCTTTGAGAGAATTCCATACCCAAACTTGAATCCAGCTCTACTTGAATTATGTTACATAGCACACTGGAGACTTTAGAAGATTTCTAAATATTTAAAAAAAAATTATAACAAAAACCAGGTGATCAGTTTGTCTGGAACCTTGCTCAGAAAAACAGAGGAAAATCCTAAATATCCACCTTTGCTAGCAAACTGGAATATTCAGAAAATCTTGTTCCAGCTTGATCACCATGGGCTGGACCCTGGTAGCACCTGGCACTGATGTCTCAAATCAGTGGTGGAAACAGAGAGTATTTGAGATTGGTCAGATCCAAGTCAAGCCAGAAGCTAGTTAATTGTTAATGACAAGAAAAAGGATGAAGTCACAAAACTCATGTCTGCTTGTCTGCCTCCTAAACCCGCCTGGCTCTGAGCACACCTACTTTGCCTCGATGTCAAACACAAAGCTGTCGTTCCAGATGTGGTAGTACGGATGAAGTGGGATGAGTTTGACTTCAAAACTTGGAAGTTCTGCATGTAAAAAAGAATACAAAAGGTCATGACATGTGAGTTTCAAACATACCTTCAACTCCTGTTGTGGCAACACACACTGAGACAATGCAACTTCACTGAGGGGATGCTTTAGTTTGAATTAGCAGTGCTCCTCTGAAGCCAATCTCCTGATCATTTTCCCTCATTTTGCATTGCTTCACATAGTAAAGCAGTCTTCAAGCATACAAAATTTATTTATTTACAATGAAAATAAGGCAGAAGACAAACTCTAACTGCTCATGGCCATGAAGTGCCCTGGACTAGGAGCAGGCTGAACTAAACCCACCCTGAGGTCAGTTGAGTGTCGATAAAAGCTCCTCAGCATCAGCTGTGTCACACTGAATTTGCTCCTAAAAAGCCAAACTATTTGCTCCTGCAGGCATATCAGAGTGATTTGCTCCTGCTTGCAGGTGTTTAGAAAGGAGGCAGTAATCTCCATGATTTTACTACCTCCACTAGCTAAGGCCAAATCAGTTTTGTTAAACTGTTAATTTTTCATAGAATCTCAAGGTTTTCTTTTGTCTTTAAAGGGAAAAAAACCCCAAAACAATGAAGCAACAAACCCATATTAATTTTACAAGAAGATATAATTTCAGTGTAAATAAGTCAAGACACTTCTTACTCCAAATAGTTACACTTCCTTCATTTTTACTTTATCCAAAGGGCCCTTATTTTCCTTAAAAAAGGGTTCCTTGAGGATAGGAATAACTCAAATAAATTTCCAGACTGACCTTGACTGAGACAAAATGGGCAACTTTCCTTTTCTTTTATTCCATCCTAATCTTCACTGCAAACTAGCCAGAATTGCAATGACTTAAAAATGGAGCTCATCTCATTTATTTTTTCCTCTGCGGAAGGAGAGCCCTTTCAGTGTTTTGTGACAAAATGTGTTTAAAAAGTTACTAAATCTGTATAAAAACAGAGGTGTTTCTTTCACAGAAACCCAGAGTTTTTCTTCTGTGCATCAGAGATAGCAATGATGCATTGAAACATCATGGAAGTTGTCCTTAGTGCCTAACTACAGCCAGATTTAACCACCACAGTATATTTTTAACATATAGTGATAACTTCGTATATTTATAATGTAAATTTTATAATATCTCACCATATCTTTTAACTTCAAATTCAGTGGAGACATTAGACATTTCATGTTGATGAAACCAGGCTTTGATTTTCCAAGTTCCAGGCCTAAAGTGCAGATTCAGCAGAAAATAGTTAATTACAATTCTTCAGATATTTGATGACGCCAACATATAAATTATCACTGAATTATAATATTTTCCTTGCTTTGTTCTCATCCCTAACTAATTAATTATTGGCTTTCCTTTTGCTGGCAGGAGCCAGTAACATATTTTGAAATGTTCTAAGAAACACTCAAAGTAAATGTGAGGAAGTGCAAGACAACATTTGCAAACCATTACCTCTGAAAAGTCTGCAGAAACAGAGAACTCATCAAATATTTCCTATAGCTTATCTTCACTGAGATATCAAAATCAACCTATCATGCCAGAAGACCCTGAATATTAAGTAAAAGTTTGACTATTTGAAATCAGAGATAATTAATGACACTTTGCCCTTTCAGACTAGTCCTTTCAAAAGTGCTCTGTTGAATGCAGCCATGTGTTTGAGTAGATATTAAAGCAGTTTGTTAAATTGTTCTTTACCAGGATACATGTTGCTAATTGCAGCATATTAACAGTAAATTTTGGACTCCTCTCTCCAAGTGAAAAGATACTGATCATAGGCTCAATATGTGCCCCATGATCAAAAAAAAAAGACAATTTAGAAAGGTAATTCAAGAAATTCAGCAATTAAAAATCTTGATCTACAGGTTTTGATGCAGAAGGCAGAGCAGTAACATACTCAGCAATGTCAGGTATATCAAAGTGTTCACCAAAAACTGAGTTTATTTTCCGGTCTGACTTTTTAACCACCATTCCCTTGGAATTCTGTTGAGACAGAAGAAGCAAACATGAAATTATGCACCAGGAATAAAATATTTACATCCAAAAGTTCAAGGTCATATCCTAGTCCTGTGGAAAAAGAAAGAGAAAATGCTTTGCTTACTTTCCTACTTCAATATTCACATGTCACGTGTCTCCATGTTGCTGATATGGGCCAAAAATAACACAGATAACTCACTATGTGCAAATACAGATTTCTGGAGAGGAGTCACAATTATAGTTCTGTTCTTGGGTGTTTTGTACAAGTTTTCCGTAGCTCCTGTGCTGAAGAAGTGCTGATCAGCAGTGTTTTTGCATACTTACTTGCACAGCAACTGTAACAGTGTCGTGTGTCGGCCTCATAGCATTGTCCAGAATGAAGATCCTGTATCTGACTGTTGAACAGAAGAATAAATATGTCCACAAATGTCTTTCTGGCCTTTCCAGATACTAATCATTGCAATCTGTAAACTGAGTTACTGAATTTAAGATAAAACACTTTCTTTTAGTGAAAAGAAGTCTGAGAAATTTCAAAACATAATTGCATTCTTCCATGTTTACATGACTAGATAACTTTTTGAAGCAAATTTTGAAAATTATTCAGGGAACTTCACTCACTTTTGTATTCCTTCTGCAGCTGAGACCTGAAACCAAACTCAAAAACTTTTTTTACTTCCCTCTTTTGTTAATTAATTAAATTGGTAAGTAACAAAGCAGTAGTGGTCTTAAAAAGCAAAGGTAACATTTCTGGTATTACAAGCAGAAGCAGTTGGACTTTGGTTTTCGGCAGATTTCTCATTAATTTTTTTTTTTTTCAAAGGAAAGTCATCATTAACCTTTTTGAACAGAAAGGAGCAGATTTTGTCTGTATCCCTTAAAAGTGCCTCTGGCTCTGGAGACATTTCTACAGGGGTTGCTGCAGTGTGCAGAGCAGACCCTGCATAAACCCTGGCTGCTGGAACAACCGGGTCGTTATCGCTTTTGTAATCCTGCCCTTGTAGCACCCACATTCAACACCTGAAGAGCAGCGTTTGTGTTTTAACCTTGGGAATTTGGTGTGTATATGGGCTTGTCTGTCTGGATAAAAATGTAGCCTTTCTTGGAGGACAGGAGGATGCGGGTGCTCTTGGTGGTCGGCTGAAGCTCCTTGCTCTCAGTGACCAGCAGAACATATGGCAGGTTACTCTTCTTGAACAGGTTCTGTTGCAGAGCTCCCGGCTTGACCTGAAGAGAAAAAAAGGGAAAACCTCACAGAATCAGAAATGAGCCTGGTGACTTTGGGACCACATAGCTGAGGCCCCACAACACTTGAAGTGCTTAAATAATCTTATTATTATCATTCAACAGAAGATTTGTAATTGTATGTTTCTTACTGCTGTTACATCTTTCTTACTGGGTGTTGTATCTTTCTTACTAGGTGAATGTTTCTTTTAAAGTAGAAATACTCTCTAACCTTCCATTTTCCACCAAAGAAATACACTTTCTTCTGTCCAATGTCCGTAACTCCAGGTGGGAGTCTTCAGTCTACATGCCTATTGATTTCCATTTACCATGTATCCTGTAATCCCCATCTATGCTAAAATCTTGGTTGTGAGATTGCTGCTTTACTTCATGCAGTTTAATGTGATGCTTCTAAATATCATCCTTGACAGTAATCTGATTTGAAAGCTCAGCTGTTAGCTCTGGGAGTAACCAACCAGAGCTAAACTGAATATTGCTGTGTGCTTTTTTCCCAACCAAATAGCTCAAACTACTGCTACTGAACTAAATCCTGCCAGACTTCAAAGAATCATTCCAGGAGCAAATAATGCAACATAGGATGTAAAGAATTAATCAACCTAAAATCTGCAGGAAGAACACAGATTTTGGTCTGAGAGTACACGTTTTTAAAGGTTTCTCCTGTATTGTAAAATAACCAGTAGTAACAAAGACACGAATGTAGTCATAGTTTAAGCAGGGTGGAAAACCCAACAGTGATAAAACAATTAAATGTGTTTAAATTACATTTCTCTTATCACCATGTGACAAAATCACAAGCTTTTCATATGGGCACAAAAAAATATTCACAATCATCACTGAAATTACATTAGGCATTGTTTTATCAGCTGGTTGGGTGAATAGGTTGCTGCTGTCACTAGGACTGGTTTTGTCACCTGTTTCTTGGGATCAGTGTTGTCTGGGTTCCAGCCTCTTCCAAGTAGAGATTATGTGCTTTTTATCATCAAATAAAAAAATTTAAATCACTGTGATGGCAGACTCACCATTATTTTTTTCATCTGTTGGTAGCCATTATTTTGATTAAGGTTAAAGTAGGTCCTGTCTGATAGGAGCTGATTTTTTGTCTCATCTTTGAAGTATGCAGTGACTTGCACAGGGTTCTGTGCCCCGTGCACTTGAACTGTTATCATCTCATCTGTACCCAAATGCACCACATTTGGGGCAGTAATAAGAAATCTAAAACAACAGAAAAACAGATTGTACAGTATGTTCAGTGAATGTCCAAACAATATGAATTTTAAAAATAAAACAGACTCTCACACAATAGCTGAGCTTGGGACTTGTGGACATCGCCTAATCCATCGCCCTTTTTAGTCAGAGTAGAGCTTAAAAGAAAATAATTTTCTCTGACTGATTTGTAAGTTCTGAACTGTCCCATTTAAGTCTTATAAAACATCAGTCACTATACATAGACAAGAAAAAAACCTGCAATATGTCCCAGGGACAACCAATGCAATTTATAACCTGGTGTAACTCAGAGAAAGTTCTACAAACTCAAATTTCTGAAACAAAATGAGGCCATGCATTGAAAAACAATGAATACATATTCATAAATACACAATTAATGCTACAAAGTTATGTATCTTCATGTCCTAGCACCCACATTATGCCAGCTTATGATCTAATGTGTCAGGAGGTATCAATTCCCTATATAACCATATGTATGGGGTTACAAGTAGCTGATCTTCCTTGCAATATCGCTGTGAAATGTTGGAAATGGGAGATCAAGGAAGGTAAGACCACATCCGTGGAAAGGGGTGAGTTGGAGACTAAACTGTTTGGGATTAACTTTTTTTTCCTCTTTATTATTTTCCTTCATTCTTAACCTACCTCTGGTGCTTCTTAGTAATTGATTTCATGACCCTTAAAATGTAGATCATTATCCTTTCTCTCATTTTTTTTTCAAGTCTACTTTACACAAAATGATTTTACAAAAATCAGAGAACTGTGTGAAGAGCCAAGTCCTGTCTCTTCACCTATGATGTCACGTAGACAAAGAACAGTTCTGAGCTCAAGACAGGTACTTTTGGAAAATGATTATTCTGCAGAAGACTTCTAAACTGAAAGGCAAATGATTTTGCTATTATCAGAATGGGTTGGCTGAACTCTCTTTTTTACTTTTTGAAAAAGAAAAGTTTCTTCTTTCTTAAATGTATAAAATGAAAGGTGATGTATAACAATTGGGGAATAAAGCTGATATTTAATTTCATTCACTCAGAATCTGTGGCTCTAGCAAAAAGGTGACACAAGGCCTGGCTTGTAAGTAAATCTCCACTGAAATAGATGATAAATACAGAAGAATACTGAAGATCTCTCAGAAGTGAAGCCTTTGCTTTCTGCAATGTATAAATTAATTACAGAAGTTTTTTTTCCCCAAGATTTTTTAATCCAGTAAATGTCACAAATAGATGAGCAAACAGCAAAACGAGAATGAACAACATGCTATAGTAGCACATTTTTAATTATTGGTTCCTGAGAGAAGATTTCTTCCTTAAAAAGGTAGTTTTTTGCTTCTTACCTATTTAAGGTTACATAAATTTTCAGTGGTCCAAGAAACTGGCTTTTTTTATTCTCTATTGAGAGAGAGAGAGTATTTTCTACCTTCACTTTCAAGGGAATTGTTAGGATTGAAGAACTCATAATAAAATATACTTACGATGGTGCTTGTTGCGTACTGGACAGCAGCAAACAAAAACTCATCAACAATACCAGCCTTTCCATTGGAAATCTCTGCAACAACTGCAAAACAAGAACACCAAAGAGCCACCATCAGTCCAGGTGCTGGCTGTGGGAAATGGGCTGACAGCACATGGCAACAAATAATGTTGCCTATCCTGGTTATTTATTAATAACTTGCAAAACTGTGCTGGTGCGCACAGCGATACCCTAGGGAGAAACATTCTGGACCAAGTCACAGTTTTGTATTTTGCTGCTCATCCATCCTCTTCCCAGCTTCAATGTTTTCACATGATAGCAATTAAAAGTCAAGTGCAGAGAGAAGTTTCCACAAATACTGCAAAGGCATCTCAAAGTCAAAAAAAAGACACTGTGTCTTAAAGAGTGGCTGCAGAGTATTTCTAAAAGGGGACAAATGCAGGTGACAGGTTACTTCTCTATGCCTTCACTTAACCCCAGGCATCTCTTCAGTCCAGGAAAGGTGAGAGAAAGTTCCTTCTGGTTTAGACAGCACCAAAGGAACTATGCTGGAAATCTACCTGTACAACTCAGTCTCAGTCTGTGGTGACTGGAGGCATTCATCTGCTTTGACTTCACTGAAAATGAAATTGATGCCTCTGTCTGAGCTACTCAGTCCAATTTTCCTTTATACTCAAGACACTGGGCTTTTCCAAAAGGTAATTAGTCTCATTTTACCATAAACATGTAAGATGAATCATCAGCTGAAGGCATCCCAGGCATTAGACAAAATGTCTTAAAAAGTAGGATACTGATAAACAGAGGGGAAAAAAAGCTCATCTGAGGAGTAACTGTTTGTACAGGAACCAGTTTTGATCAAAGGTGAATTAAAGAACTGAAACCTTCGTCAGGTCTCATTTTTGCAAACTTTTATTGGACTGTTGTCTCCCAAACATAATTTTGTTGACCCATGAAATGGAAACATGCCCATCTGATTTACAGGCAGGTGAAATCCCAGAAATGATCACATGGCTACTCCCAGGCTCTGGTGATAAACTGCCCTTTAATGCACCATGGCTGTGTCTTTAATTATTGGCAATGGATGCCCTAAATCAGCACTCCCTTATTTGCAAGGTGAATTCATGCTCACAGCAAAGGTTCATTGCCCACAGTCATGCCACTTCCCCCTCACCCCACCAAGTGCCTAAGTGACATCTCCTGCCTTGCTTTTCAAGACAAGGAGGTAGGGAAAGAGAAGAAGCTGACTACAAACCAGATCACTGCTTTACACTTAGCGTGCTACAAGTGTGGTAACTCCCTCTGCAACAAAACCAGACAGAAACTCTCTGTCCATTGGTGGTCACAGAAAGAGTGGGCAGCAGTAGCTGGCTTCAAACTCACGTCAGGAAAAGCTACCTTTTGCCTGCTCTAGGCATAGGTGGTTGTTTTTTTTTTGCCTTTTTTTGTTCCCCCAGAGACAATCACTTTCCTTCACCTTTTCCGGTTTTCAGTCTCCCTTCAGCTGTCAGGAGGGAGGAAAAACCTGAGGAAAGACACATGGATCCTCAAGGTCAAAATCCATGCTCTTTGACAGATGTTTATAGGAGTTCAGACTCAGGAACCATTAAGAAAAAAATATTTTCGCTCTGCCCTCCCTCCCCACCTGCTAGTTCCCCTCTGCAGTTATGCACTCACAAAACTGATTTATTGCCATGCCAGAATCATTTTCATCAGGGCTTCTGGCCTCCCAAATCCAAGAGAGATGGTGAGGAAGAGTAGAGATTTCCACCATAAAGCTGGTCTGTGTTCAAGGCAAAGACATGTGCAAAGGAAGAGAAAGTCCTTTGGGGAGCTGGGCTTGTGCTCTCCCTAGGGAGCAGAAGAGCCTTGTTAAACCTGCAGCAGGTAAAATAAGAATTCTCACTCTTGTAGAGATAATGGGGAGAGTTAATTAAGAGCAGCATGGTGGTGGAGCATGCTAAGGCTCCTGCCCTCTTCAGGGACAGTTCTGCTGCTCCATCTTGCACTGCTGCCATCCAGGTCAGAGCTGATGCAATCACTGAGCAATTCTAGTCACTGAAACAGGACAAGAAGCAACTGTGAGTGCGTCCTTTGCTTTTCTCCAGACAAATACAGAATAAGAAAAGAAATAACATCAGCAAGCTCAGTGCCAATTCCTTGAGAAAGCCATAAGGGGCCCAGCTGAAAAGCCAGCGATTTCCAGAAGACTGCAAGACAATCAGCAGGCATGTCCTACTCCTGAAGTCACAGAAAAGGCACCTCTGCAGTGTGAGGTCACACCAAAATCTTGCTCTGTTCCCATCTGTATCTGAGGGCAGGAGATGGGATTTCCATTGTCCAGGCTGGCTTGTTTGTTAGGGGCCGAGGTCTGTTTGCACAGCTACACAAACAGCCATGTATGAACTCACATATTTTCAAAAGCTATTATTTTGCTTTCACTTGTCTGTAATTGGATTTGTACACTTTTGCTTCCTTAATTATAAATAAATATATGTGAATATACAACAGCTGTCCATAGCAATATGCTACATAACTATTTTTTACTTGAATTTAAGGAGGTATTCTGATTGTTAATAAAGCTATGTTTTTCACCAAAATATAAACCAGTGACTTCAATTAAATAGGATTTTTTTTCTCACTGAATCTCACAAATACAGAAGAGCAAGCTTATGCATAACCACTTATATAATGAGAATCAAAATTTCTTATGCTTAATTGTTCTGTCTGTGGGTTGGTATAAAATAGCCATTGCACCAGTTTTCTACTGTCACAGCTTCTTCACAAAGTGATTTGTAGCATAATGTAAAACATTCCAGTCCCAAGCCAGACTAAAATATAACAAAACAAAACTAAATAAAATAAACCAATCTTGGTTGAAGATCTCCAGTACATGTGTGAGAGAGAATGCAGAAAATTCCCTCTAAAATAACCTATATGTCCATTCTTTTCCTAAAGGCAAAGTCCTTTCCTGTTTACTCATCAGCCACTTTTCATCTATTGATCCTTGGGCTGGCCTGTGTGGACTGTGGAAACACAGCCCGGGATTGATGTGTGTGTGAACCCCAAACCTGGGGAGACAAAACTGCTTTATTTGCTGTCTCTCCTTTCAGCACCTTCGTTTGAACTTGGTGGGATTTCACAGTGTTTTGAGCACCAGCAGCAGTTTTTGTTCTTCGGCTTGAAAAGCCTTTTTCCCCTTAATCAGCCTAAGTACTAATGAGACCAAACTCTCCTTTCACTTTCATCCTGCGGTCTTTCACCTCTGCCGGGCAGAGGGGTACAAAGGACAGCTTCACAAAGCCCATTTCACAAATAAGCACTGCAGTGACATCCTCTCTGCAGAGTTACAGGGAGTTGTGACAAACACAAAGGGCAATATTTCACTTCTGACATTTCAGAAAATTAGATTTTGAAATCCCTTTTCCGACAGCAGACCATGAAGTGTGAGTCTAATTGGAAAAGTTCCTCTGAACAGCAGGATAGCTTCTCTTTGGTGTCAATACAAATTGGAATTGTAAATTAAAACCATACTTTTTTTTTTTTTTTTTTAATCATAATCGAGGTAATGAAATGAAAAGGCTGTGTCTGCTTTTGCCATAAAAAATACTTTAAAAGTTCTGCATTTAGTGTTCTAAGCATTAAATCTACTGAAAAAAAATCCTATATTTAAATAAGGAAAACAAATATTTCCCTGGAATTTTCTGCTCTCACTGAGGAGTCTTGATTTCGGGGGGATTAAGCAAGCAGTCTTAGTTTTTTCTCGTGAGTTTCTCCTTCCTTTCTTTCTCATTCTCTAAATTCTATGATTTTCTGAATGTCGTGTTGAAAAAATAAAAAAAAGTGTTTGTGAAAAAATGCACAAACCCAACTCTACTTCTCAGAATTATTATGTTGTAAAGGCAATGTATGTAAGACTGAAGGATTCTTTTAGGTCAAGCAATAATTGTATAACACTACTGACATAATATTTCACCATATTATAATAAAGCATCCTGGGTTTTTTATAAACCATGTTTTTCAGAATCCCAGTGCTTTTGGCACCTTTAAGAAGCCATTGAACTGGTCAGGAGGAGAGGAGATACTTGAGCATGCAAGTGACTCTCTCACCCCAGGTGAAAGCACAGAGCTGCTGGAAATGAGGACTAAAATAGCTTGGCCTAAATAATATAGAATATTTAGAGTACTGGCCTTGTACTCAAACATCCTGATACTCAGCCTAGAGGCTTGTTCTCAAATCTATCCTTTATGTTCTTTTTTTTCTTTGAGTTTTATGATAAACCCCAAAGGAACCCAAATTCTTCCTTGTTACCAACTGTAAGAAATACAAATTACCTAGAAAAATTAACATATTTCAAATAATTTGATCTTTCTCAACTTCTCAATTCCTCTGGAATGGAGAGCACATGTAATGAGCACAATTTTCATTCTATTCATGGGAGCAAAAGGTAAGAATAAGTCTAAAGAAGCAACAGGCACCTTGAACATGTCAGTGGAAAAAGCTAAAATTTTTAAGTAGCTGAGAATAGTAAGAACAAAGGTTACATATCCAGTTCTGTGGATTTGGAGGCCTATTGTGAAATCAAGTAAAGCCAGGCTTTTGTACGAAAATTTTAGAGAAGTAATTTATAACTGACTCTTATTCCTAGGATTTTGTGACTTGCTGTTGACACAGTAAGGTTTCAGATTGTTGAAACCTTATTGAAACTCAATTGTATAAAAAAATGTTTATAGGCACAGCAGAGGAGAAAAGAAATCCCATACCATGTACAACCACAGCTAACCTTGTGCCTAGCTGCCACTGGCAACCTTCCCTGTTCTGATCTGCAAATTAAATCTAAAACATCCATTTCACCCATTAATTCAGAGTAATGTGGGACACCAGAAAGGTGAGAAAAGGCTCAGCTCCCACCTCCACTACACCCTAGCATGTTTAGACCAGCTCCACTGGCAGACGGGAAGCTGCCCTACTTTTTCAATCCCTTGGTTTTAATGTTCAAGTATGAAATACAAAGAGAAAGGAGGAAAGGACATAAGGGTCAGGCAAATTTTGTTTTCATTGTAAAGCAAAAGCTGCTCAGTTGACAGCAGGTTCAGTGTCAGGAGCTGCAGCACCTCCCCATGTGGCAGGCCTGGCATCTGCTCTCCTGGTAGAGAGGGGACAAGTCTGGGTGACTTTTGCAGCAGCTCAGTGGGACAGTTGTTCAGGTAATGTATGCTGATCTCTTCTTTCTCAGGAATTTAGCCACGGAGCTCTGGCTCTTTGTGACACTGTTTTTTAGGCAGCTCTTTGGATGAACAATGCCTCTTTGTCCTGTGAAGATAGGTGCTGTACCCAGCCTGGACACAGCAATCACAGGAGGAATCTTCCCTCACAAGCAGAGTTTTACTCCAGCAAAACAATCCAAAAGAAGTCAGCTCAGCTGCCTTCCCAGTGGCTTAGATGCAGAGGGGAATACTGATGCCTTCGAAAAGGGATTGACTGGATGGCCCCAAAGCCCTGCTGATGGTACTTGGGTCAGCACACCCTGCCCAGATTATGCAGTTAACATTACATTGTACCTACAGAAAAAAGGTGAAGCTATAAAAAATGTGAACAAAAATGATATTTGTATGTATTTAGTCAACACACCTTGGAAGGCATGTGGATCTGCTGTTGCTAATATGTGACTACGTGTCTCACTACTTTGTGCTGGTTTTGGCTGGGGTAGAATTAATTTTTTCAGAGTAGCTGTTGTGGGGCTGTGTTTTGGACTTGACCTGAATGCAGTGTTGATAATGTGGATGTTTTCATTACTGCTGAACACTGCTGACACAGAGCCAAGGCTTTTTCTGGTTCTCACCCACGGCAGGCTGTGGGTGCACAGGGAGCTGCGAGGGGACACAGCCAGGACAGCTGACCCCAACTGACCAGGGGGATATCCATACCATATGGTGTCATACCCAGCACAGAAAGCTGAGGGAAGAAGGGAGGAAGCCAGGGACAATTGGAATGATGGCCTTTGTGTTCCCACTGTCCAACTTTTGCTCTTACAATTCTCTCCCCATCCTGATGCAAGGGCAATGTGTGAGCAGTTTTCTGGTGCTTAGTTATTGCCTGGAATTAAAACACACACACACATATTTTTATGACACATTTCCAGGCCGTTCATCCTTGATTTTTACCTGACCTCTGAATGAGGAAGATGAATTTTCAGTCACATCAGGATGTGATCAAAACCCACATCTGTACCATTGTGTTTCAGCTTGTGGTCCCAGAAGCATCCTGCCAAGTGCAGTCTGCAGCCCTGCTGTGAAAGCAGGGCTGGGGCTGTACTCTGCTCTCCCCTCTTCAGGGTGGGGGGACAGAGAGGTTGGGCAGCTGGTGTCATCCACATCTGGGCATGTCTCTTAGCTTTCCTTCCTCTCCCTGCACTGGGTGTGACTGTGGGGTCTGTCTCTGGATCAGTGAAGAAATAAAGGACAGCTTTGAAAGAGCCAGTGCCTTTGGCACTCTAAGACTCAGGCAGAAGCATCTAATTCCCTGTCTGTTTATGCTGTTCCTGGGCTTGGACACCATCTATCCCTGTACCTGGAGCCCACTGGCCTCTGTCACCTAACTGGGGAAGCAGGTCCCTCCTTAAGATTACACACAGCTTGGGGCTGCCAAGGCTGGCCCTTATCAAGCACCTCAGCCTTGGGCAGCAGTGTTCTGCCTTGCAGGCTTTTGCCATTCCTTGTTGCCACCAGTGATGCCCTTTTCATCAATTCCCCCTTCTGCTTCAACCCTTTTCTGGAGCCTCCCCCTCTTGGTACTAGCTGTACTTTGTTGATTAAAATGTGGCTCCAAGAGCTGTTTTTTGGCCTTGGCTCTTGGGAGAACCAAGACAGGATGAGGGCCCTTGGAATGTGTTTTGTCTTTCTTCCCAAGGAAAGGGCACTAGTGGAAAGTCCTTTCCCTAGGCAGAAAGAGAAAACACATTTCAAGGGCAGAAAACCAGCCACTGATACAGAAAACATACTCAAAGTGGCAGAAAACTAGCCACTAATACAATAGGCTATGAATATATGTGTAAAAAATAGAGAGAATACACAAAAGAAAAAGGCAAAAATCATCATGGCCTCACCAGTAGCAGTTTCTTTATATCTGGGGCTGGGTCCTATTTCATGGGCTTTTACACTTCTGCCTGAGCAGTGATAAATAAATAAAGATACAGTCATCAGAGATCATTAAGAATTACAACATAATGTAATGGATCCTTAAATTTCCAAACAGCCCCCTTTTCTTTGATGCTTCTGTAAAGCTTCTTGGCTTCAGTAAGTACACTGCAGATGTACTTTTAGGCAGCAAGCCCAGGTCCAGTGGCTGTGGAGAAGAGTATTAACTTGTACATTATTCTGTAAATATCTGCCAGAAGTTTGCTGCATGCATTCTCCACTGAGGGATCAAAAAGTGTTGACTCACAGTGGCAGCATTAATGCCTCTGACCTGGCTCACATGTGGGGCCAGAATAGACTTTATACTTTATACTTTAGGACATGGAATCTTCCAGTCACAATCTGCACAGCCTGCAGTATTTATATACTGCTGTTACTGTAGCCTGAAGCAGCAAAAAGGAGATTTGTAGCAACACAGTTACAAAAAATATAATGTTTTTCCCTCTATCCTATGGTTAGAGCAGTGTATTCCAGATTATTCTCTCTGTTATTATTTGGAAATAGCAGCTTGTACGGATAGGAGCACAAAGTATTCTGCAGAATATTCCCGTCTCGGTTACAAACCATAAAAGATCACTTGCCCTTTTAAAAATATTAGCAGTGAGGGCATCCTGCACAGCTTTCACACCCCTAATTTCCCCCTATCATCTCCCTTCCAGAGTCCTGCCGTGCGTGTTTGCCGAGTAACCCTCATCCCAGTGATGGGTGGGGCGCTCAGGGGGCTGGAGGGGAGCGCGCACACACGCACGGAGTCCTGGTGCCATCCAGCGGGCAGCCGAGCTCTGCTGCAGGACTGTGCTGCCCCGCACGGCAGCTCCTGCAGGACTGTGCTGCCCCGCACGGCAGCTCCTGCAGGACTGTGCTGCCCCGCACGGCAGCTCCTGCAGGACTGTGCCATCGCCAGCCCTGCTGCCCCAGACCCCGGGTTTGTACCTCGCAGCCTGGTACGGCAGTAACCGGGAGACAGCTCCGGACTACCACGTCCCCAGGTGGTTCTTCTCCACAGCGCAGGATGCTCGCACATGAGCTGTGGATCCGAGCCCTGTGACAGCCAACACAGCTAGGTGGGTTTTAACAAGAAATTTGGGTCACTGAAAGGAGGGTCTCCATCCTGGTCTGTTCCAAGGAGTGCTTAAACACTTGTATGTAAAAAGAGAAAAGAAAGAATAAAGAAAAGAAGAGAAAATAGAATAATACTCCCCAAACAACTTCCAGGGAACACACTGGCAGTTCAGAATCAAACGTTATCTTTGAGACACCTCTGGTGGGATTCACTTTGGAATACTGGGAGTTGCTCATCTCTTGGCATCACATCACCTTTACTCACCTGTCTCAAAAACCACCTCCTCCAGATACACATCCAGGTTTTTATCCAGTTTGCCTGACCTACAATTTTGCAAAAAAAATGAGCCAGCAGCAAAAGCAGTGCTGCTCAAATCCAATTTTCAGGGTAAGGTTGTATAAAGTCAGCTCTCTCAGTTGGCAGCACAGTTCAGGGCCAGTCCTGAGCACCTTGCTCTGCCCAGGTGCATCAGCCTCATGGCACTAGACCGTGCAAGGAAAGAGGAAAAGGTTTGTGCTGACCACCACAGTTTACTGCCAAGTACAAGGCTTATCTCATATGAGTCCTTTCTGGGGTGATTAGTGCACTCAGAAGTTTGATCCCACAGCATGCCTTATGGAGTTTCTGATTTACTGCAACACACTCTTCCCACTCCCTGAGAGTCAAGAACTTATCTGGGAAAACAGATGCCTTGAAACAGATGCCTGTGGGGCCCCTATTCTCTGTTCCAGCTAAATTCCACTTATAACTAGAAGGGAGGGTAAAAGATTACTTTAAGCCATCTTTAAGATCCCCCTATTTCACAGTAGGCAGAGGACTAACATCAGTTCTACAGGAATTAAAGTTCCTTAAGGTATTGTGATAAAAGACCAACTATTTAGGAATGCTAACACCTTTCTGGCAAAGAGGAATAGGTAGAGAGGTTCTTTGTCTTCTCTGTCATAACATGTATCTCTGAGGTTAAGAAAACAGAGAAAAAAATATACTTTCTGAGGATATTTATTTTACTACTTATTCCTCTTTACAGTCTGCAGATAGCCCTTCTGATGTGGGAGTTACAGTAGAAGTAAAGACTGTTAACTATATTTACCATGCTCTTAAAGAATAAATAACCCAGTCTGTAACTGAGATATCTGTGCCCTCTCTAAGGAGTCAGACAGGCAGGATCCACTACATGGAGCAGTGCAACACCATAAAAAAAGCAAGATAATAGATAGGTATAAGGTAGGGACAGAAGAATGCAGCTATGCACTTAGGAAAACACTCCTCACACAAATTTAGATAAAGCAGAAGACATTCCTCCCTTTTCTGCAGCCTTGAGAGAGGTACTCTGATACCTCCCCATCTGCCTGCAAAGGTGACCCACAAACACCACTTATGTGGTTGTGCATCCCCCTGCCCTCACCTACTGGGGGTACTCTTCACCTCTCTAACACAGAACTACCTCCTGCTTTTCCACTGCAGAGTCCAGAGTGAAAAGGATCTAGGACCTCAGAACACAGCCCTCGCTGCTCAGAAAGAAGATTACATCTCCTTAGTGGTTAGAGAAAAGAAAACAAAGCATGTCTCACCTTGGAGTTTGGAGAGTCAGCCTGGCCTTGCCAGAGTCCAAGTTTAACTTTAGTTATGGATATTCCTTAAATAGCAATAGAGGAAACATGGGTAGAAAAGTCTATGCAGAGGAATCTGCTCATACCCATAATGCTGAGCTGTATTTGGAATAACAGAAGACGAAGATACTGGGATAAACTTGTGGAAGAGTTGTGACGTAAGAAATTCCCTTGTGGTGTTTTTTTGTTGGGGTTTTCTTTAGTTTGGTTT